>JAGFNQ010004215.1:264699-395224 GCA_024364735.1 Boesenbergia rotunda
ACAGAGTTTGCCGGAGCAAAGCGCTTGAACGAAGAGAGTAGAGGCGTTGGAAAAAGTGTTTTCGAAGCCTTAGGGGTTGAGCCCCTTTTATACTGCTCCTGGGGGCGCCTGACACGTGCCTACGGATCCGAGAAACCTCATCCGCAGCTCGGTCAGCGCTTATCCCTCCAGAATTGGCCTCGGAGCTGACGGGGGCGCCTGGGACACTGGGGGCGCCCTGGTTGACTTGGTCTGCTGGCTTCTCGGCTGATTTCGCTTCGATCACTGGTTGGCTTGGACCCAGGGCGCCTGAGACATCCAGGGCACCCGGGACCATCAGGGCGCCCGGGACCTTGAGGGCGCCTGTCCTAGTAAGGTTCCGAAGCGATTCTTGCTAAGCTGTTCGTTTAGCTTTGACCTTGGGCGCCCGGGACCTCCCGGGCTCCTAGCCCAGCTGCTGCCCTTCCCCTTTAGGGCGTTCTGAGCTGCAGAAACACGTTCCTTTGGTCCCTGCATCCAAGGTTAGTTCCACAACAAACAAGGCAAGAAAGGTTAGATTTTTTTTACAACCGTAGCTGTCTTGGTTCTGACTTCGGGTCTCGCAAATGGAACCCTAGGTCGAATCGACGCCTACTGTTCCCTCAACGGGGAACACGTCCTCACCTACTCCTCTCAGGAGAGTTTAGCTTTTGCCAACCGGCTCCTCCGGTTGGACTTTTGCCTGGTGCACCTGACCAGGTCTTCGTGCCCACCTTCCGAGCAGGTCTTCGGTGCCCAGCTCCTTGCCATGGCTTCGTGCCTAGTCCTCGACGAGGACTTCGTGCCTAGTGTACCTAGGACTTCTTTTCTATACACTTAGTAAACGTATTAGATACAAATAACATCTTAACTTCTGAACCCTTTGCCATTTATCAAAATCCAGGTTCGACTTAGGTGCTGCCTGCACCAACATTTCGTAAGGACCTTTGTGAGGTCATCTACTTTTTTCCTTAGTTCCTTATTTTCAGTTTCAAGATGTGAAGCATGTGAAGTAATAGAACTAGCATGCAATTCTTCAAGTTTGGTAGATTCTACTCTAAGCATGTCAATCTCTTCTTTTAGATCCTTAATCTTACTTTTAGCCTTAGCTAAGTCCATGTTAGTGCTAGAAATGATCTTTACTAAAGTAGAGGTGGGTAAGTGGTATACCTCACTTACCGAAGCTTCTGACTCGGATGATGAAGAGGAGGTGCCCTCATCTTCACTACTTGAGCTTCTTTCATCATCTGATGAATCTGAGTGGTCTTGCGCCATAAGAGCAAAATGGGAAACTTGCTCTTCTTCTTCCTCTGAGGATGATGGATCATCCCAGGTTGTCTTGAGATTGGTGGCACCCTTCTCCTTTCCCTTTGACTTCTTCTTGTCACCTTTCTTCTTCTCCTCCTTCTTGTCATCTATTCTCTTCAATTGAGGACACTCGTTCTTCATGTGTCCCTCTTGGTGGCAGTTGTAGCATATAATGTCTTTGGCCTTACCCTTGCCATTGGACCCTTTCCTAGCATATGATTTGTTAGAAACATTTCTAAAAGCCTTACGCATCTTTCTTACCATGAATGCCTCTTGGTCGCTATCCATGGAGGCACTGGATTCCTCTGAATCTGATGAGGAGGAGTAGATCACCTTCTTCTTCTCCTTCCTCTTCTTCTTCTCCTTTTCTGCAATAAAAGCAATACCCTTCTCTTTGGCCGAGACGTTAGCTTGCTCGTGCAGTTCAAATTCACAGAATAAGTTGTCTAATTTAACAATGGACAAATCCCTTAATACCTTGTATGCATCAACCATGGATGCCCACAAGGTGGTTCTCGGGAAGGCTTGTAGAACATACCTGACGATATCCCGGTTCTCGATCTTTTCTCCAATCACATGGAGCTCATTGATTACTTCCTTCACGCTTCCATGTAGCTGGCTGACAGTCTCGTTGCTCTTCATGGATAGGGATTGGAGTTGGGCCACGAGCAAGTCCTTCTTGGCTCTTCTGGACTCGTTTGACCCCTCGTTCAGTTCCACCAATTTGTCCCACAGTTCCTTGGCGCTCTTGAACGACCCCACCTTATTCAGTTGCTCCTTTGAGAGCCCGCACTACAGTGTAGTGGTGGCCTTGGCATTGGACTATGCCCTCTTCATTATCTCCTTCGACCAGGATCTCATCGGTGTCGGTTCTCCTCTTTCATCGACAGGTGCCTCGAAGCCATCTGCAATACTAATCCAGTTCTCAATATCGTTCATAAGGTAGTATTGCATCCTACCTTTCCAGTAAGCGAAGTCGTTCCCGTTGAAGAAGGGTGGTCATGCGGTAGAGTATCCCTCTTGAAACGCCATTATATTTGCTCCGGTTGACAGTTAGTTCTTCCGAAACGAACCGGCTCTGATACCAACTGATGGATCACTTTGGCGTGCTAGCGGGGGGAGGGTGAATAGCACTTTTTCGTTTTGATCTCTACAATGTCGTTAGCGCAGCGGAAACAATAATATGTAAAAGAAAATGAGTACAATGCTAACAACAAGAGTTACTTGGTATCCACCCAGATGGGTGACTAATCCAAGGATCCACGCCGCGCACCACTTCCACTATTGAAAAATCTCCTTCAGGTGGAGAAACCTTTATAGTGGTGATCTTCCTCTTTACAGAATGTAGTAATATGAGCGAGGGAGTAGAAGACACTCTTTAGACGAGCAGCACTTCGACACTGTACGGAACCGTACCGCTGACGTGCAAAAAGGTGCTCCTTTTATAGGAGAACAGGACAAACTCGCAGTCTGTCCAGCCCCGCACCAGTCGACTGCCCCTGGAGCAGTTGACTGGTCTAGCATTAATTGCTAGTTAACGGCTAGTTTTCGGGGTATACTAGTCGACTGCCCCTGGGGCAGTCGACTGGTTTGAGGCCGAAAACTCTCTGTGAGTTTTAGCAGTCGACTGCCCCTGCCTCTCAGCTTAGTCCCAGCCACTCTGAACCTTCTCCTTCACTTATGTCTTCAGGTCTGCTCCCTTGGCTCACCTCTTGAAGTCCTCTTCCTCTGGCTATCGTCCCTCGGATGCGCACACAAGCCTTCCTTGGCTTGCCTCCATGCCACCCTTCACGTGTGCCCTTGAAGTCCACTTTCCGGCTTGCCCTTGGAGCTCTCCTCCCTCGGCTCTCGTCCCTCGGATATGTCCACCATGTGTGATTCTCCAAGTCCTGCAAACTCAATCACACACATCAAATACAACATAACACTCTAATCCTAAACATATTCACACACACACATCAAAACCATGATCTTCCAATCATTTAAGGGCTGATTGTCTCAACAAACCCAATGGTACCAAGCAAAGTGAACGGCAGCAACTATTACCGTTGTTGAACCTCACTGTTCAGAAGCAACGTTTGTTGTTCAACGTTGAAATAACCTCCACCGATTGCTTGCTGATTGGAGTAACCAGAAGTGTTGACGAGCAACCATTGCTCACATGTTGGCTGATGTTGGTTAACATTGGCAACAACCACATGGAATCATGTTGCTCACATTGGCAACAACAACGTTGGCTTGGCTCATGTTGCTCACGTTGGCAATAGCAACGTTGGATCACGTTGCTCATAGCAATGTGATTGGTCAGCAAGTAGAAGGCTTGGGCGGCGAGAAGTTAAAGCCAAAACCATTCTCTTCGCAGGCGGCGGCTACGATGAATTCCTCTTGGGCATTGGCGACGGGAGGGTAGTCTTTGTGATAAACTTGACTATATATAGAGAAAGAGTTTGTTGATAGAAATAAAATAAAATTAGTGGATAGAGATTAAATTTAATGTGTTGGCAATAATGGATAGATGAGATAGAATTTGATAAGGATACGTGTTTGTGGTAAAATAAAAATGTCTAGATTCAATGTATGTGGAGTTGGTGCTTATCCACTAAGCCTATAAATCTGTAACTTTTTGATAAATGAATGTAAGTTGAGTCAGTTCAGTTTTTCTTTATTCTCTTCTCTTCAACCAGCGTGAAATTCCTCTTCCATATTTTTTCTTCCAATAAAATGGTATCAGAGCTATGACTAATGGAGCTATGATTTCCTTCCAAGTTCCAATACTCAAAATGAGTAATTATGATAAATGTGCTTCTTGGAGCTCATGATGTTTGGGAAGTTACAGAGAAAGGCTACGACGAGCCGAGTGATGACTCGATGCTTTCTCTGACTCAAAAAGATAGTCTGAGAGATTTAAGAAAGAGAGACAAGAAGGCTCTCTTTTTCATTTATCAAGCTTTAGATGAGCATGATTTTGAAAAAATCTCAAGTGCTACTTCAGCCAAGAAAGCATGGGAAAAACTCCAAATCTTGTATCAAGGAGAAGAAAAAGTGAAGAAAGTATGACTTCAGACATTAAGAAGTCAATTTGATGTTCTTCGTATGAAGGAAGGTAAGCTGGTGTCTGATTATTTTTCTAGAGTCTCCACTATTTTCAATCAACTAAAGAGAAATAGTGAGAAACTAAAAGAAATAACTATCATTGAAAAAATTCTTTAATCAGTGGATTCAAGATTTGATAGTATTTTAACTATCATCGATGAGATAAAGGATCTATAATCTATGACGATAGAGCAACTCTTGGGTTTACTACAAGCCCATGAAGAAAAGAAGAAGATAAATGAAGAGATTACTCAAGAACTTCTTATGATTTCTCTTCAGCCAGCTACTAACAAAGATGAAAACTTCTCCAGTAATAGAAGCCAACATGAAAGAAGTCGTGGACATGGACGAGGCCACTCTAGTGAACAAGAATGGGTTCCCAACAACAACAATGAAAAAGGAGAACAATCAGACGCCTAGATCTAGGACACTAATGAAGCTAGTACTGCGAAACTAACTGTTATAAAGTCTGAAAAAAAACAAATCAGACGCCTAGATCTAGGACACTATTTGTTGGAAATTTATCTCTTGATGTTGAACAGGACGATATGGCTGAATTCTTCAAGGAAGCCGGAGAAATTGTTGAAATGTGCCTGGCTGCTATAGAGAAGAGTAAGGACAAGGAGGGTATTGTTAATGCGACTGAATAAAAGGAAGAAGACAAGAAGATGATTTTGGAAGAATATATTGTTGGAGCAATCTATGGTCCAGAGTGACCATGTGTTTTGATGTTTGAGCAAAGAGTTTAAGTTAGATTCACCCTTGTATTTGATATGTGTATGTGAGTGTGTAGGTTTGCAGGATACACATAGGCTTAGCTAGACGGCTTCGAGTCTGGTGATGGATGGCATGAGGAGACAAGTCGTGAGCTTGTATGCGTCCAAGGGACCGTGGCCAATGCAGGAACGATGAGTCGAGGGAAGTACACTTCGAGGCATACGCGAAAAATGGCATGAGGACGAGTCACGGGTTCGTATACATCCGAGGGACAAGAGCCAAAGTCGAAGAAGACTTGAAGGCAACAGGTCGAGGCTGCTAGGTGAAGAGTCAGCTGAGTTTTGAGGGTCTGAGTGCTGAGAGTATTGTACTCGGGAAGGGAAACCCTAGGTTTAGGATTTGTGCAGTCGACTGCGGCTTGTAGCAATCGACTGGTGTAGGGCATAGAAAGATCAGTCGACTGATCTTCTGTGCAGTTGATTGGTGTCGGCTGGAATTCGAATGTTGGGCTGTAACGTTCGAATTCAGGTTGACCAGCTGACTGGTGTTGGCACCAGTCGACTGGTAACGGCTAGTTCAGCCACTAGCTCTATTTAAGGGAGCTACGGTTTGGCTGGCCAGGGTTGACAAAATTGGCTTTGGTTAAATACCAATTAACAGTCTTTGTGCTCAGGAGTCTTGTGCGAGTTGTAGTGAGGTTTCTCCACCCACAATGAGCTGCGCGAGCTAGCCAGAGGTCTTCCAGGGACTCATCCACCGACGGATCGGGATCGTCCACCTTATGGGCAGCCGTGGTGTATGAGTCTTATCTCTGAACCACATAAATCTGTTTGTCTCTTCTAGTTGTTAGTTTTAGTTATTTGTTATTTCTCTTGCGCACTAACAATGTGTAGGAAGAGATCTACGATTGAAGTGGGTGATTGGCTATTCACCCCCTCTAGCCGTACGCACCAGTCCTAACAAGTGGTATCAGAGTCGAGGTCGCTCGTCTATGGACTAACCGCCGGGAGAGTAAAGAGCTAGAGGAAATGACAGTCGAAGAAAGATTAGGAGACGATATCAACGTTTCGATTATTAGAGGATGCGGACAAAGGTTTGGTTCGGGATGAATTGAGATCTAATGATTGCACTCGAAAAACTCGAAGGATAAACATGGGAAAAAGCTCTGACCATGATATTGGAATGAGGAGCAACGAACACAATCAAAGGCATATGATAAGGTAGTTTCGATTTTACTTAATGTTTTGCCTAATGATATAATTAGTTGTGTAGGTGAGTACAAGTGTGCTCATGAACTATGGAGCAAAGTGATTGCTCTTCATCAAAAGCTTACACAAGAAGAAGAGCCCAAGGAGATGGGCTTATTGGTCTAAGAAGAAGAAGAAGTGGACAATTCAGATAAGGGAAGAAGCTCAACATCCGAAGAGGATGAGAAAGAAGATGAGGAATTATCCACCTCCTCAAGTGAAGTGGCACAAGAAAATAAGGAACCATCCACTTCATCAAAGGGTGAAAAAGAAGTCACCACTTCTGTTAGTGAATATTCACTATTTGAGTATACATGTTTGTGTATTTTATTGAGATCTTAAACTCATTTACTGAATGACCGCAATACAATTCACAGCATGAGAGAATTTGTGATGAATTCACAACTAGTGATTATCTCTACATGTGCAATTGTGAAGTATTGAAATTGTCCCTAGTCGATGAATTAATAAATACGGACACTATCAATTCTTTTGAGACTAGCATGGGTTATTCTCTAATCAGCTGATTCTCACTGGCTGGTGACATTGGGATGTCCGGAGATAAACATGAATGCTAGTTAAGGGAACTAGTTCATTGGAGTGACTGGCTGTAAAACTTCATATGGTAGTCTATATATATATATGTCAATGAAGTTCTTACTGTAGCTTAAGTGCGATGTTCCTTTGACTTGCGGTGTTCAAGTCATCTTGGTCATTGAGACTTATACTTTGACATCTTAAGCAAGCATCTCCAAGGAGGTGTGGAACCAGGATGATTGGGTATAAGCCGAAGTGCCCGAAGATGTTTGAACAGCCTACAAAGGATTCACCACTCCTTGCGAGGAGAAGTATACCCAAGGCCTATCGTCGGATTGTTACTCGAAGCCTCTGGCCAGAGCATGACATGTTCAGAGTATGAATCTCTTAAATACATGAGAGTAATTAGAATCCGTAGAACGAGAAAACGTTACTTGGGGTAGGTGTGACGTAGTCAGCCTAGTGGGGCACGATTCATTATAGCTGCTGAAGGGTTTCAGAATTGTTTCTGAGGTCAACCGTTGATCTTTTGATTAATTGGGGATCATGATGTACTACTAGGTGCCACTCATGATCATTTTATAATTGATTAATTATAGACGACCAATATAAATCGAAAGCCTATTTAGTCACATGCACTACGAGTAATCCGAGGGATTTAAAACGAGTTGAAAATTAGATTTTCCAATCAAGAGAGATTAGGTTTGGTTGAGCCAAACGATAAGTCGAATCTGAATTTTTCAGAGATGCATCGGAAGCGTAAAATGGCTAAGTCTTTTGAAGACTTAATAGATGAATTAAATGAGTTTAATTCATTGGGGCGTGGCTTGAATGGGCCGGCCAAAGAGGGTCTCCATCCTCTTTGCTTGGCCGGCCACAACAAAGGGAGAGAACCAAAGTTTTGGTTCAATTTATAAAATAAACCAAGTGTGGTTTATTTTATAAAATTATGGATGATATAAATTTTTATATAATAAACCAAGGTTTGGTTTATTTTTCATGGAAATTAAAATGAACCATGGATTGGTTTATTTTGTTTTATAAAATCAATCATGGATTGATTTACAATGATAAGAAAATTTATTCCATAAGAAAAAAGGAGACTTGGTCGGTTTTTTATCATGAATTAAAATATGATAAAACTTGTCATGATGGAATAAGTCATAGAAAATTTATTCCATAAGAAAAAAGGGACTTGGTGGTTGAGAGGCCACTATATAAAGGACCCAAGGCAAGGCTTGGAAATCAATCGAAGTATTCTTGCCTGGGCTCTCTCCCTCTCCTCCCTTCTTTCTCTTGGCCGGCCACAAGGCTCTTCTCCCTTCTTCTTGCCGTGAGCACAAGGAGAAGCACCGAGGCGACAAAGTTCTTCCGTTGGGACGATCTTCCTCTCCGGCCATTATCACCTTAGGATTGGGCGCAAGTCATATTCCTCCTTCTCGCCGAAATTGTGATTCCGGCCAACCTTGGTAGTGAGTTTTTTCGATGTGATTACTTCTCTCTTGGTTTTCTTGTCGCGTTCTCGGAGAATCTAGTAGTTCTCGAGAACACGAAACTCGAGGCTTTGCGAAGTCATCCTGAAGATACTCGGCGTGGATGCGAATAGAGGCGGAGCTTCCGAGGGACGCTTACGGTTGGATCTCGTCCCTTCCTTCGAGTTACGCGAGGTAATAAGTAAATTAGTTTACGTTTCTGCAAAATTTTAAATATATGATCATGTCTACACAAGATAAAGTTGCATGCTTAGATGTGTGGTTAAATAATTTGAGAAATTATTTATGCTAAACCTTCCGCTGCACGTAATTAATTTTAAAATTACGAACCCGCATCCATGTCAACATGCACCCGGTCCCAACAGTGGTATCAGAGCCGGTTATTGTTCGACATAATCATATAATTGTTTTGCGGAAAACTTTGTCATGATCTCAATTTTGGAAAATTTTCCAATTATTGAAACTTTCCAATTATGGTAAATTTTCGATTTAGGAATTTCAAAGTTTGGAAATCATCATGAAATTTCGCAAACTTTTGAAATATCCCTGTTTCTGAAATTTTATGATAATTGTGAAAACCTTTCATTTTTGGAAACTTTCCAATTTTGGAAATTTTCTATTTTGGAAATTTTCTAATTTTGGAAAAACGTAAGTTTTCTTTGTACCAGAAACTTACAATTATTCTGAAAACCTTTTAATTTTGGAAACTTTCCATTTATGGAAAGCTCGCAATTTTGGACACTTTCTTTCAAGAAAGTCTAGACAAAATTATGGGAATATTAATTGGTATTTAAATTCATAATTGGAAATTAAATTATTTACAAAATTCTTTATTTTGGATTGAGCCTCGGGGAGCCGTCCAATTTAAAGTTAGTTGTTATAATTAAATTTCCTAAATTGAATTTAAACTATCAAATTCTTATTTTGGATTGAGCCTCGGGGAGCCGTCCAAATTAAGTCATTGATATTAATTTTCTATAAATAAAATATGTGATCAAATCTTGGAAATTTTTGAGGTGATTCTCAAACGATAATTTCCTTATTTGATTTATGAGGTGATGCTCTTACATATTATTGTCTCCAAAATTAATTAGGAAAATTGTTTCCTATAGAGTATATTTCCTTAAATAAGTTTTTCATGAAAATAATATGTGGTTGAATTAAGGGAATCTGTCTCTTAATTTAATAAGATTTGATTTAGAGAAATCAAAGTCTTAAACATATTATTTCCGAAATTGATTATGATAATTTAGGAAATTGTTTCCCAAAATAATTCCTTGAATAAAGTATGAAATTAGAATTAGGAAATCCGGTTCCTAATTCAATTAATGAAACTTGATAAATTAAGTCACATACATACTTTATTAAGGAAATCGTTAGTACATGACATAATTATATGTCATGAATGTGCTTAAAAGAAAAAGATGAGACCCAAAACCCCTTACAAAATATTAAGGCCAACACCTTCCATTAATATGGTTAGAACCGGAGTTTTGTTTCTCGTTTGGGTTGATGGACACATCCATGCCCGGCTTGAACCTCAACATGTTCAAACCATAGAATTAGTTTCTGGTTAATATAGTTGGAGTCAGAGGTCAATCCTTAGTTTTGGTTGTTGGACACATCCAAGCCTGACTAAACAGTTGAATGAGCTCCAACCATATTAAAACTATTTCTTGATTAATGGGTCAGCCTTAAGCTTGGAGCATCGATTTGTTGTGCCACAGCCAAGGTCGATGTAAAGAGAGGTGCAGTTGAGTGCTATGTGTATTGTTGCATACTTGTTAATGAGTTAACAACCCAATGATATATGCAAACATTCAATTAGTTGATAGCATAATGCGATAGTTACATATGTGTAATGTGTAATCGGTATAATTACCTACCTTCATAGCTAAGAATAACTTGATGGACTCCAGCCATGGTTGTTCTTATCTATGGTTGGATATCAACCTATTTGGAGATGTTCCTACGATCTCTAGAATTGATAAAAAGGGTTATTCAATTTGAAAAATAAATAGGATTTAATTAATGTATATTGATGCATTCTTTATCATTCTCATCACATAACCTCAATTTGTATTTCTAGGATAATCACCTGATCATGTCTTCTCTAAATTTGCATTCCATTTTGGACACCAATAAGTTAACTAAGGCCAAAAGGATTAAAAAAGCACCAAAAGGCACTTGCCATCACTACGGCAAGGAGGGCCACTGGCGAAGAAACTGCAAGGTTTATCTTGAGTCCTTGAAGAAGAAGGCATCCGATGCCCCATCCTCTTCAGGCATCTTCGTTATTGAATGTCACTCTATTTCCTCGTACACCTGGGTACTTGATACTGGGTGTAGCTCACATATATGTAATGACATACACGGGCTAAGGAATAGAAGAAGACTCGTCAAGGGAGAAGCGAATTTGCGAGTTGGAAATGGAGCAAAGATTGCTGCTATTGCCATCGGAGCATATTTGCTAAAGCTCCCTACTGGACTTGTCTTAGAATTGGATAATTGTTATTTTGTTCCTTCGTTAATAAAGAATATTGTATCTATTTCATGCTTGAATGAAAAGGGTTACCATTTAACTTTTAGTAACAATTGCTGTTACTTAACTTTAAATGGTGTTCTTTATGGGACCGGAACTTTATGCAATGGTATCTATACGTTAGATTTATCCGGTGACTTTTTCAATATCGAAGTTAGCAACAAACGTGCTCGAATAGATAATCAAATAGACTCCTATACGTGGCATTGTCGTCTTGGCCATGTAAGTAAGAAACGCATGACCAAATTACACCGATGTGGAATTCTGGAATCATTTGAACTTGGTTCATTTGATACATGCGAATCATGCTTAAAAGGCAAGATGACCAAATTACCCTTTTCCGAAAAAGGTAAACTAGTGGGAGAATTGCTTGGTCTAATACATACTGATGTATGTGGACCAATGTCAACTCTTGCACAAGGAGGCTATAGCTACTTCATTACCTTTATCGATGATCACTCACGATTCAGGTATGTGTTCTTAATGAAACACAAATCTGAAGCTTTTGAGAAATTCAAGGAGTTCAGAAGTGAAGTAGAGAAACATCTTGGCAAAAGTATTAAGATACTTCGATCCGATCGGGGTGGTGAATACTTAAGTCAAGAGTTTCAAGATTATCTTAGGGACAATGGGATATTATCTCAATGGACTCCGCCATATACACCACAGCATAATGGTGTATCTGAGAGGCGTAACTAAACCTTGATGGCATGGTTAGATCTATGATGAATCATGCAACTCTTCCAAAATCCTTTTGGGGCTATGCGCTTAAGACAGTTGTTTACTTGCTAAACAGAGTCCCGACCAAGGTAGTCTCTACTACTCCATATGAGACGTGGAATAGTAAGAAACCTCATTTATCTCACCTAAAGATATGGGGTTGTCCTGCTTATGTAAAGCAGACTGTATTAGACAAATTGGATGCTAAGTATGATAAATGTCTATTTATTGGATACCCTATGGAAATGAAGGGTTACCAATTCTATCATCCCTTGGAACAAAAGGTGTTTGTTTCAAGGCATGCTGTATTTCTAGAAAAAGAATTTCTTTTACAAGAAAACAGTGGGAGTAGCATTGAACTTGAAGAAGTTCAAGAAACTCCAATAGACATTACAGAGACACCTAGTTTAGACCCACAACCAATAGCTCATAATAATGAGCTATCTGTTGAACCTAAAACAACACCACTTCTTCGTAGGTCTGATAGGACACGCAATATTCCAGAGAGATACGGATTTCTCATAAGTGAATCGAACGACGTGTTACTCATTAACGATGACGAACCTATCAGTTATGAAGATGTTCTGAAAAATTCAGAAAGGGATAAATGACTTGAAGCCATGAAGTCGGAAATGGATTCCATGTACAAAAATCAAGTATGAGACTTGGTTAACCCACCTGAAGGGATTAAGCCCATAGGGTGCAAGTGGGTTTTCAAGAAGAAAACTGACATGGAAGGTAATGTTGTTACTTTTAAGGCTAGATTAGTGGCAAAAGGATATCGTCAGAAACAAGGAATTGATTATGACGAAACCTATTCGCCAGTAGCTATGCTTAAATCCATTCGGATGCTCCTGGCCATAGCAGCTCATTATGATTATGAGATATGACAAATGGATGTGAAAACAGCTTTCCTTAATGGAAACCTGCTTGAGGATGTATACATGATACAACCTGAAGGTTTCACATCGGTTAATAAAACCAAAGTATGCAAGCTTCGACGATCCATATATGGACTAAAGCAAGCATCCAGGAGCTGGAACATCCGTTTTGATAGACAATCAAAGAGTTTGATTTCTCATAAAATCCTGACAAACCTTGTGTGTACAAGAAGGTTAGTGGGAGTGCAGTCGTATTCCTAGTATTATATGTCGATGACATATTACTTATAGGAAACGATATATCAGTCTTACAGTCAGTTAAAATTTGGTTGTCCAAAACTTTCTCCATGAAAGACCTGGGAGAAGCAACCTATATCCTTGGGATTAGAATCTATAGAGATAGATCAAAACGGTTGCTTGGTCTTTCGCAATCTACATATATAGACCGAGTGCTAGAAAGGTTTAGCATGTCGGAATCCAAGAAAGGTTACCTTCCCATCAGGCATGGGATCAACCTTTCGAAGTCTATGTGTCCGCGCACAGAAGACGAGAGGATTTGCATGAATAAGATTCCTTATGCATCCGCGATAGGATCTATCATGTATGCTATGTTATGTACTAGGCCCGATGTATCGTATGCTCTGAGCGTCACAAGCAGATACCAGTCTGATCCAGGAATGGATCATTAGGTGGCTGTCAAGACAATCCTCAAGTACTTAAGAAGAACTAAGGATATGTTCCTAATATATGGAGAAGGTGATATAGTAATACGTGGGTATACAGATGCTAGTTTCCAGACAGATAAGGATGACTCCAAATCTCAGTCCGGATACGTATTTATTTTGAATGGAGGCACAATAAGTTGGATGAGTTCCAAGCAAGACACCGTAGTGGATTCTACCACGGAAGCGGAATATATTGCAGCTTCGGAAAGCAGCAAAGGAAGCAGTTTGGATCAAGAAGTTTGTCTCAGAACTTGGTGTGGTTCCAACCATTGATGAAGCAATACCGGTTTATTGCGACAACAATGGAGCTATTGCACAAGCGAAGGAACCAAGGTCTCATCAGCGATCCAAACATGTGTTTCGCCGCTATCATCTGATCAGAGAGATTATAAGTAGGAATGATATACAAATTGAGAAAATTCCCACTGAAAGGAATTTAGCGGATCCTTTAACTAAGGCCTTGCCTCAAAGCAAATTTGAGGGTCATGTTAGAGCCTGTGGTATTGGGTACCGTAGCAATTGGCATTAGGCCAAGTGGAGTTTGTTAGTGATATGAGAGAAGTGTCCTAAGGCAATCGCCTTATGATTGTAATAATTTATTCTAATAAATGAATATTCACTATTTGAGTATACATGTTTGTGTATTTGATTGAGATCTTAAACTCATTTACTGAATGTCTATAATACAATTCACACATGAGAGAATTTGTGATGAATTCACAACTAGTGATTATCTCTACATGTGCAATTGTGAAGTATTGAAATTGTCCCTAGTCGATGAATTGATAAATACAGATACTATCAATTCTGTTGAGACTAGCATGGTTATTCTCTAATCAGCTGATTCTCAGTGGCTGGTGACATTGGGATGTCCGGAGATAAACATGAATGCTAGTTAAGGGAACTAGTTCATTGGAGTGACTGGTTGTAAAACTTCATATGGTAGTCTATATATAGATATGTCAATAAAGTTCTTACTGCAGCTTAAGTGCGATGTTCCTTTGACTTGCGGTGTTCAAGTCATCTTGGTCATGGAGACTTATACTTTGACATCTTAAGCAAGCATCTCCAAGAAGGTGTGGACCCAGGATGATTGGGTATAAGCCGAAGTGCCCGAAGATGTTTGAACAACCTACAAAGGATTCACCACTCCTTGCGAGGAGATGTATACCCAAGGCCTATCATCGGATTGTTACTCGAAGCCTCTGGCCAGAGCATGACATGTTCAGAGTATGAATCTCTTAAAACATGTGAGTAATTAGAATCCGTAGGACGAGAAAATGTTACTTGGGCTAGGTGTGACGTAGTCAGCCTAGTGGGGACTGACACACATAGACCATGTCCTGAACCAAGTGGGCATAAGATGGTGAAGGGAATGGGGCACGATTCATTATAGCTGCTGAAGAGTTTTAGAATTATTTCTGAGGTCAACCGTTGATCTTTCGATTAATTGGGGATCATGATGTATTACTAGGTGCCACTCATTATCGTTCTATAATTGATTAATTATAGACGGCCAACATAAATCGAAAGCCTATTTAGTCACACGCACTATGAGTAATCCGAGGGATTTAAAATGAGTTGAAAATTGGATTTTCCAATTAAGAGAGATTAGGTTTGGTTGAGCCAAACGATAAGTCGAATCTGAATTTTTCAGAGACGCATCGGAAGTGTAAAATGGCTAAGTCTTTTGAAGACTTAATAGATGAATTAAATGAGTTTAATTCATTGGGGCGTGACTTGGATGGGCCGGCCAAAGAGGGTCTCCATCCTCTTTGCTTGGCTGGCCACAACAAAGGGAGAGAACCAAAGTTTTGGTTCAATTTATAAAATAAACCAAGTGTGGTTTATTTTATAAAATTATGGATGATATAAATTTTTATATAATAAACCAAGGTTTAGTTTATTTTTCATGGAAATTAAAATGAACCATGGATTGGTTTATTTTATTTTATAAAATCAATCATGGATTGATTTACCATGATAAGAAAATTTATTCCATAAGAAAAAAGGAGACTTGGTCGGTTGTTTATCATGAATTAAAATATGATAAAACTTGGTATGATGGAATAAGTCATAAAAATTTATTCCATAAGAAAAAAAGAGACTTGGCGGTTGAGAGGCCACTATATAAAGGACCCAAGATAAGGCTTGGAAATCAATCGAAGTATTCTTGCCTGGGCTCTCTCCCTCTCCTCCCTTCTTTCTCTTGGCCGGCCACAAGGCTCTTCTCCCTTCTTCTTGCCGTGAGCACAAGGAGAAGCACCGAGGCGACAAAGTTCTTCCGTTGGGATGATCTTCCTCTCCAGCCATTATCACCTTGGGATTGGGCGCAAGTCATCTTCCTCCTTCTCGCCGGAATTGTGATTCCGGCCAACCTTGGTAGTGAGTTTTTTCGATGTGATTACTGTTAGTGATATGAGAGAAGTATCCTAAGGCAATCGCCTTATGATTGTAAACATTTATTTTAATAAATTATAATTCACTATTTGAGTATACATATTTGTGTATTTGATTGGGATCTTAAACTCATCTACTCAATGTCCGCAATACAATTCACAGCATAAGAGAATTTGTGATGGGATCACAACTAGTGATTATCTCTACATGTGCAATTGTGAAGTATTGAAAATATCCCTAGTCGATGAATTGATAAAAATGGACACTATCAATTCTGTTGAGACTAGCATGGGTTATTCTCTAATCAGCTGATTCTCACTGGCTGGTGACATTGGGATGTCCGGAGATAAACATGAATGCTAGTTAAGGGAACTAGTTCATTGGAGTGACTGGCTGTAAAACTTCATATGGTAGTATATATATATATATGTCAATGAAGTTCTTACTGTAGCTTAAGTGCGATGTTCCTTTGACTTGCGGTGTTCAAGTCATCTTGGTCATTGAGACTTATACTTTGACATCTTAAGCAAGCATCTCCAAGGAGGTGTGGACCCAGGATGATTGGGTATAAGCCGAAGTGCCCGAAGATGTTTGAACAACCTATAAAGGATTCACCACTCCTTGCGAGGAGATGTATACCCAAGGCCTATCGTCGGATTGTTACTCGAAGCCTCTAGCCAGAGCATGACATGTTCAGAGTATGAATCTCTTAAATACATGAGAGTAATTAGAATCCGTAAAACGAGAAAACGTTACTTGGGGTAGGTGTGACGTAGTCAGCCTAGTGGGGACTGACACACATAGACCATGTCCTGAACCAAGTGGGTATAAGATGGTGAATGGAATGGGGAACGATTCATTAGAGCTGCTGAAGGGTTTCAAAATTACTTCTGAGGTCAACTGTTGATCTTTCGATTAATTGGGGGTCATGATGTACTACTAGGTGCCACTCATGATCGTTTTATAATTAGTTGATTATAGACGGCCAACATAAATCGAAAGCCTATTTAGTCACACGAACTACTAGTAATCCGAGGGATTTAAAACGAGTTAAAAATTGGATTTTCCGATCAAGAGAAATAAGTCGAATCTGAGTTAATCAGAGGCGCAACGGAAACTTAAAATGGCTAAGTCTTTTGAAGGCTTATCGGGCGAATTAAATGAGTTTAATTCGCGATCGGTTCGGTTTGGTTTGGCCGGCCAAAGAGGGTGCTAAATCCCTTTGGTTTGGCCGGCCACAACAAGGGGAAGAAACTAATTTATTTGGTTTAATTAATAAAATAAATCTAGCGTGATTTGTTTTATAAATTATGGATAAATAAATTTTTGTAGAGAAATTTATATAAATAAATTTATAGAAATTTATTCTTTTATGGAAATTAAAATGATCCATCGAATGGTTTATTTTAATTTTATAAAATCAATTATGAATTGATTTTTTCATAAAAAGAAAGTTTATAAATTTCTTGTAAAATTTATTCCATAATTAAAGGAGAGATGAATTTGTTTTATTATAAAGTTAGTTATAATAAAACTTGGTTTAAACGGAATAATTCATAAGAGAATTTACAAGGTAAATTTCTTATGAAAACTAATTCCGTTAATTCCGTTAAAAGAGAGACTTGGCAAGTGAGAGGCTACTATATAAAGGAACCAAAGGCAAGCCTTGAATTCCAATCAATAATTGATCAAGAGATTAACTCTCTCCCTCTCTCCCTCTAACTCTCTCTCTCTCTCTAGGGCCGGCGCCCTTTCTCTCTCTAGGGCCGGCTCTCTCTCCTCCCCTAGGGCCGGCACAAGCACCTAGGGTGCCCGTGAGTTTCCTCCACCAAGTACGTGCCGAAGAAGAAGAAGAAGCGGATCGCGACTTCTTCCTTCCTTTCCCGGAATTTTGATTCCGTTACTTGGTGGTTAGTTTCCATCCTTCTCTCTTGATTTTCTAGTTGTCTTTGGAGAATCTAGTAGTTCTCGTCGACACAAAACTCGTGGCTTTGCGAAGTCATCCCAAAGAGAACTCGGCGTGGACGCGAATAGAGGCGGAGCTTCCAAGGGACGCTACGGTTGGATCTCGTCCCTTACTTCGAGTTACGCGAGGTACTAAGTAAATTAGTTTACTTTTCCGCAAAGTTTTAATTTATGATCATGTCCACACATCATAAGGTTGCATGCTAGATACGTGGTTAAAATAATTTGAGAAATTATTTTATGCTAATTCTTCCGCTGCACGTAAAAATTTAAAATTTTACGAACCCGTATCCTTGTCAACATGCACCCGGTCCCAACAATTACTTCTCTCTTGGTTTTCTTGTCGCGTTCTCGGAGAATCTAGTAGTTCTCGAGAACATGAAACTCGTGGCTTTGCGAAGTCATCCCGAAGATACTCGGCGTGGACGCGAATAGAGGCAGAGCTTCCGAGGGACGCTTACGGTTGGATCTCGTCCCTTCCTTCGAGTTACGTGAGGTAATAAGTAAATTAGTTTACATTTCTGCAAAATTTTAAATATATGATTATGTCTACACAAGATAAAGTTGCATGCTTAGATGTGTGGTTAAATAATTTGAGAAATTATTTATGCTAAACCTTCCGCTGCACGTAATTAATTTTAAAATTACGAACTTGCATCCATGTCAACATGCACCCGGTCCCAACAACTTCAAGGATTGAGGGGAAGGAGAGACCACCCTCAACACCGGAGCAAGAAGAAGTCTCCACCTCCACCAAAGCAAAATCCAAAGATCACATAATTTGCTTTGGGTGCAATGAATAGGGACACTATAAGGAAAAGTGTCCAAAAAGTAAGAAGAAGGAGGTAAACCCTAAACTCAAGTCAATTCATTTAAATTCTAACATAGGTTGTAAGGAAAAGAAGGAGAAGAGGAATATAAGGTGCTTCACGTGTGGTGAACTAGGACACTACCACACCAAATGCTCAAGAAAAGAAGAATTCAAGAAATTGGAGCATTTAAGAATATGGGAAAAGAAGGAGAAGAGGAGGAGCTCACATCAAGGGGGAGCTACAAACGTAAGGGAGGTAATCCCTTACTTTAATTTGAAATGTAATTCAAATTCCTCCATGCATATTATAAATAATATTAATTATTTACCCATGCATAATTTTGGATTTAAATATCATGATAGGAGTAGGGTTAATAATGTAGATCAAAACCCTAGGAAAATCATGCATCATGATAAATTCAAAATCATTAAACTTAAGGACCAAGGCATAAAGCCAAAGAAAGGGAGACATATGCCTAGACAAATGGGTAGGCTAGGAATGCCCAAGGTGGATATGTTGATTCTAGGTTTAAGAACCTAGAAAGGAAAAATCAAGTTTTACCCTCAAAGCTTGATAAATTAGAGAAAATCCTAGATAGATTCACTATTGGATCTAAGGATTTAGGTATGGTGTTGGGTAGTCAAAAACCTAACAATGATAGATCGGGTCTAGGATACCGATCTAAGTGTTCCAATGCTATGGAGAAGTCATATGCAAGGGTGTCATATGACTATATCAAGGGGAAGCCCAAGAATGGCAAGGGAAAGCCATTTAAAGAGAAAAAGAAGAACTCGACCGAGGACAAGGTGCCCAAGGTTAAAAGGTTAGGTTTGTAGGTCAAAAGTCACCGAAGGTACACCGGTGTGCCTTGTGATTATAGATGAGTCACCTAGGGAGGTGACTAAGGCTAAAAGCTCAAGGGGGAGCTCTAGGAGTCAAGTTGGGACCCATGGTCAATGGATCTAGGGAGGATTTCTCCCAGAAGTCTAGATGAACCATGGAGTGTGCCAAAGGGTTTGGAGACGGATTTAAGTCTCAATCCTAGGGATTTGACACATTGGAATTAAGATGTGTCATGCATGAAAATATGACATTGGGATCATATTGCATGAAAATTAGTTTTTGATGTATAGATGCCATATAAACTAATGCTAGAGATGCATTATGATTTTGTATGGGCAAATACATCATAAGGAGGCCAAAACTAGGACTTTAGGTCAAAGTTCAATTGAACCATTAAGATAGTTTTGGATTTTGTGTCAATCTTAGGATTGCTGATAGAAATATTTTTGAATGTATTTTTCCTAAGTAGACACGGGTACCACAAACCTCTCCACAAAATTTGAGAATTTTTGGAGAAATGTGGAATTATCAACGCATTTCTGAAATTGGGTTCAGAATGTTGAAAAGACTGAAAGCAGGGTATCAGTCGATTAATTCAGGGGACAGTCGACTAGTAACAATGCTGTCGGAGAGAGACTAGCTACTGTATGGTTTTTCGATAGGGATCAGTTGACTGGTAACTGTCTCAGTCGACTGATACAGACTGAAACTGTTTTCAGCTAGGTCGAAAAGTGTCCTAAGGATATTAAATTTGTGTATAATCTTATGGGGGTTAATACACAACATTTATACTCATTAAAGGTTAAAGGATCCAATAATTGGGATATTGTTGGAGCCCTTTTGATATGTAGCAAAGGGCGAGAAGTGTTAGGTTTAAGTGGGAAACCAAACATGCCTTTGCAAGAAATTCTAGGTCAAGGGAGAGCTTAGGTAAAGGGGGAGCATTGTTGCTCATTTATTGAAAAAGGGGGAACATTGGAGAGGTTCTTAAAAAGCCTTTGTAAGTTCAATGTAGGGGGAGCCTTGGAGAGGTTCTTAAAAAGTCCATTTTGGTAAAAATTCTAACTCTTGGGGAGTTTAGGTGTGGGGATGCCTTATGATAAGATCTGTGCATGTTTGCATAGCATATGCATTGGCGGTATAAGACTAAGGTGAAGCCTTGGCAATGTAAGTCCAAATATTGATTAGCATTTGTATTTGCTATTTGTTTTCCCTAACTTAAATGTATTGTCAAACATCAAAAAGGGGGGATTGTTGGAGCAATCTATGGTTCGGAGTGACCATGTATTTTGATGCTTGGGCAAAGGGTTTAAGTTAGGTTTACCCTTGTATTTGATATGTGTATGTGAGTGTGCAGGTTTGCAGGATACACATAGGCTTAGTTGGACGACATTGGCTCCGGTGAAGGATAACATGAGGAGACAAGCTGTGAGCTTGTATGCGTCCGAGGGACTGTGGACAAAGAAGGAACGATGAGCCGAGGGAAGCACACTTCAAGGCATACGCGAAGGATGCATGAGGATGAGCCGCGGGTTCGTATGCATCCGAGGGAGGAGAGCCAAAGTCGAAGAAGGCTTGAAGACAACAGGTCGAGGTTGCTAGGTGAAGAGTCAGCTGAGTTGTGAGGGTTCGAGTACTGAGAGTATTGTACTCGGGAAGGGAAACCCTAGGTTTAGGATTTGGGCAGTCGACTACGGCTTGTAGCAGTCGACTAGTGTAGGACATAGAAAGATCGGTCGACTGATCTTCTGTGTAGTTGACTGGTGTCAGCTGGAATTCGAACGTGGGGATGTAACGTTCGAATTCGGGTTGACCAGTCGTCTGGTGTTGGCACCGGTCGATTGGTAATGGCTAATTCAGCCATGAGCTCTATTTAAGGGAGCTCAGTTTGGCTGGCTAGGGTTAAGGAAATTGGCTTTGGTTAAAGGCCAATCAGCAGTATTTGGTTAAAGGCCAATTAGTAGTCTTTGTGCTCAGGAGTTTTGTACGAGTTGTGGTGAGGTTTCTCCACCTAGGGGTGTCAAAAATCAACACGACCCGATGACCCAACCCGAATCGACCCAAAAAAAATCTGGTTCGGGTTGAAAATTTTTGGGTTCTGGTCAGGTTCGGGTTGGAGGATTTCGGGTTGAAAATTTTCAGTCGGGTTCAGGTCGGTTTGTGTTGACCCGAATTTAATGTTTAGTGATAATTTTGGGGTTAAATAAAATTTTATTATGGAAAATAAGATATTTTTATTATATTAATATCAATATTAGTATGATCATGATGGAGTATTGAGATTTAAGTGAAGAATTATAGGAAAAATTGCTAAAAGAGACATTTTGAATTGGTCTTTTCAAGTTATTCGGGTCGGGTTCGGGTTGATTGGGTTGGTCGGGTTCAGGTTCAGGATTGGGTTTTTCGGGTTGAATTCGGGTTCGGGTCGGGTTCTGGTTAGGTGTTTAACATTTTTTTTTCCAACCTGACTCGAACCCGACTTGACCCACCGAATTGACACCCCTATCTCCACCCACAAGGAGCTACGTGAGCTAGGCAGAGGTCTTCCGGGGACTCATCCACCAATGGATTGGATCGTCCACCTTACGGATAGCCATGGAGTAGGAGCCTTATCTCCTAACCACGCAAATCGGTTTGTCTCTTCTAGTTGTTAGTTTTAGTTATTTGTAATTTCACTTGCGCACTAACAGCGTATAGGAAGAGAATCGTGATTGAAGTGGGTGATCGACTATTCACCCCCCTCTAGCCGTACGCACCGGTCCCAACATATATGAAAAATGGAGCACTAGGCCGAGGAACGAGAAGCAGAAGTGCGAAAGAAGTTCGAGATGCTTTTGTTGAATTGAGTAGAAAAAGGTTAACATTCAATCCTTGGATGCTGAGAAGGCCGCCTTGGTAGTGAATGTTAGTTCATTGGAGGAAACTTTGAGGAATGCTAGTGACAAATTACAATTAGTATTAAAACAAAAAGGTGAGATAAAAAATGATTTGCAGACTACAATCTTGGAGAAGGATGTATGCAAAAGGGAATTTGAAGTGATGCCTTTAGAACTTGAAACGACTACGAGGAAGGACTTGCAATCTATGCAACTACAATCAACAGAAAAAGAAATCGATCATATTTTTGTTAAATTGGGCTCGAACAAGAATGATGGGAAAAAGAAACAAAACATCAATACGTATTATCACTACTTCAAAGAATGCATTATAAGAAAAGAGATGCAAGTTGAATACACAAAGTCTCAAGATCAAGTTGATGATATATTTTCAACCATTTAAATTTGAAGACTTCATCAAGATGCAGAATTTATTTGGAGTTGCAAAATCAAGTTTAAGGGGGGGGTGTTGGAGATAAACATGATTATGGATATAGATAGAGTTTGTTGATAGAAATAAAATAAAATTAGTGGATAGAGATTGAATTTGATGAGTTGACAATAATGGATAGATGAGATAGAATTTGTAAAGGATGAGTGTTCGTGGTAAAATAAAAGTGTCTAAATTTAATGTATGTGGAGTTGGTACTTATCCACTAAGCTTATAAATATGTAACCTTTTGATGATTAAATGTAAGTTGAGTTAATTCAGTTTTTCTTATTCTCTCCTCTTCCACTAGAATGAAACTCCTCTTCTATATTTTTTCTTCCAACAGGTAGCACCCTTGTCTCGTCAGTGCTCCTTGAGTGGCGGTGGTGAGTAGCCACTTGGTCGGCAGAAGCAAAAGGCAAAGCCTTTTCTTCTTGAGCGGTGGCGGCAAAGAACTTGGCGTCGGCGGCAAGAAGGGAGAGGAGAATTTTTTTTCTTTTTAAAACCCTTGCCTTTCTAATATATATATATATATATATATATATATTATTTTTCTTAGGTTTTCTCATTTTCACTAAATCTATATCCATATATAGATCTCCTTATTGAATTTGATCCCATCCAAAATCATATCCCTTAGTCATAAGTTTGGTTCAAGACTAAACTGAGTTGATTCAAAAACAAACCATTTGGCTGAATAACAAATCTCTTTTTAATTGAATCCAAACCAATTTGGCTTACAATTAAACCAAAGAAGGTCCAACTCATCTTTATAAGACATGCCCCATCTACGCTTCTGTTCCGACAGACTCTTTCCATATTTATCCTTCGTCTGGTCCAACCAGACTCAATCTCTCTCGATCTGAGAATTCAATTCACAAACTCATTTTATGTCTCTCGAATAAACTCGTAGTGAGTGTCACTTCTAGGTTTGCAGGTATGTTAGTTGTTCATAATTAACTATTAAATATAGATCGATTATGAGTAACATCTAGTAGTACATCATGACCCTCAATTTATTGAAAATCATCACTAGATTCCAAACCACTTATGAACCCTTTAACAGCTACAGTTAGTCATGTCTCATTCCTTTCACTCGTCTTATACCCTACATGGTTCAGGACATGGTCTATATGTCTGTCCCCACTAGGATGACTATGTCGCACATAGCCCAAGTAATACTTCTTCATCCTGAGGATTTAAGTTACTCTGACATGTGTCTAAAAGTCTCGTACTCTTGACATGTGATGCTTTAGCCAAAGGTTTTGAGTAACAATCCTAACGAGTGATCATAGGGTATACGTCTCCTCGCAAGGAGCGATGAATCCTCTATGAGCTATCCAAACACCTTCGAGCACTTTAACTTATACCCAATCATCCTCGGACCACACCTCTAAGGAAATGTTTGCTTAGGATTTCAAATTATAAGTCTCCATGACCAAGGTGACTTGAATACCTTAAGTCGAAGGAAATTTGTACTCGAGCTGTAATGAGATCTTTATTGATATATCTATATATGTAACCATAAAAAGTCTCATATATAACCGGTCACTCCAATGAACTAGTTACCATAACTAGCTTACATGTTTAACTCTTGACATCCCAATGTCTCCAGCCAATGAGAAACAATTGCTTGGATAAACCAAGGAGTATAACCCTTGCAAGTCTCACAGAAAATGATAATGTTCAGACTCATCAATTCATCGACTAGGGAATATTTCAGTACATGCATAATTACACATGTGAGATGCTCACTAGTTGTGATCCAATCATAAGTTCTCTCACGCTACGAATCGTATTGCGTACATTCAGTAAATGAGTTTAAGTTCTAATCAAACACATAGAGAATGTACACTCAAATAGTAAATCTCATTTATCAAATAAATAACATATTTCCCATAATGCAATTGTCTTAGGACACCTCTCAAATATAACATACTACCACTTGGTCTAATGTCAATTGCATGGTATCAAATATCACAGGCCTCTACATAACTCTCAAACTCGTTTTGAGGCAAAGGTTTCATGAAAGGATCTGCTTGGTCATTCTGTTGGAATTTATCTTGATTTGTATTTCATTCCTACTTTTGATCTCTCATATCAAAATGATAGGGACGAACCACATGTTTAGATCGTTGGTGAGATCTAGGTTCCTTGGCCTGACAATGGCCTCATTGTTATCATGGCAAACTAGTATTGCTTTAATAATGCTTGGAACCTTATCCAAGTTCAGTGGCAAACTTCAAGATCTAAACCGCTTGCATTGCTGCTTCAGAAGCTGCAATGTAATTCACCTTAATAGTAGACTCTGCAACAATTTCTTGCTTGGAACCTTTTCAACTTATTACGCCTCCATTTAAGGTGTATACGTATCCAAACTGGGACTTAGAATTATCCTTGTCCATCTCGAAATTGGTATTAGTATACCATGTATAATCATATCACCCCTCCATATATCATGAATAAATTCTTAATACATAAGGATTGCATTCATAGCTACCCAATGATTCATGCCTAGATCCGATTGATATCTGCACGTGACACTCAATGTGTATAATATCCCGGGCCATGTACATAACATAACATACATGATAAATCCTATCGCTGGTACATAGGACATCTTATTTATGCAAATCCTCTTGTCTTTAGTCCATGGACATAGACTTCGAAAGGTGAATATCATTCCTCATGGGTGTAAAACTTTTCTTAGATTCTGACATGCTAAACCATTTTAGCATTCTGTCTATATATGTAGACGGTGAAAGACTAAGTAACCTTTTTAATCTATCTCTATAAATCTTAATCCAGAAGATATTAGTTGATTCTCTCATGTCTTTCATGGATAATGTTTTGGACAACCAAATTTTAACTGACTGTAAAATGGGTACTTTGTTTCCCATAAGCAATATGTCATCAACCTATTGTACTAGGAATATGATCGCACTCCCACTAACCTTCTTGTACTCATAAGGTTCATTTGGATTTTTTGAGAAATTAAACTCTCATCCATTTCAATTTTTCCTCTTAAAAATCCACTTACACCAAATAGGCGTTATACCTTTAGGTGGGTCCACCAAGTTCCAAACTTGATTTCCTATAAGGAATCCATTCCAAATTTCATAGTTTTAAACCATATGTCCCTTTTTGAACAATTCAGAACTTCATAACTAGTAGACTCTTCATCCTTAATAACAATACGTTATTCGATTCACTTATGAGAAATCCATATTTCTCAGGAATATTACGTGTCCTACTAGATCTATGAAGAGTGATGTATCAACATGTTCGGCTATAAACTTATCCCAATGAGTAATCAGCTGTGGTTCTTGATTAGGCATCTCTTCTGTATTTATTGAAGTCATTTGAACTACTCTTAGTTCAACCTTACTTCCACTATTTTCCTATAAGAGAGAGTATTTCTCTAGAAATACAATATGCTTTGAAACAAACATCTTTTATTCCAAAGGATGATAGAATTGATAACTCTTAATTTTCTTAAGATAACCAATAAATAGACACTTATCAAATTTAACATCCACCTTTTGTTCCTTAGCGCATGTACCAAATGAATTCAATTCAAAAAAAATAAATAAATAAAAATTACAAACTTGTGTAATTTAGACATGTGTTCCTTGCATATATGGCTAAGGCGACAGTGTCATGTATATGAGGATAAATGATTATTTTATTGTCTACTATTCTTTTAGCAAAATTATGTCATTACAAATATGTGAGATACACTAGGTATTTCAAACCAAAGTGTTTGAAAAAATAGTATTCAAACTCAAAGATATCTAAAGGAGATAGAGCATCGAATGCTTTTCTCTTCTTCATGAACTCAAGATAAATCTTGTCATGACTTCTCCAATGTCCCATCTTACCACAATGGAAACATGGATCCTTTGGAGTCGATTCTTCTTTTTTGGTCTTGAGAACAATTCTCATGTTGCAAAGCCAATTTAAGAAGTTTGCCTCAGTCAGTTTGGTTGTTCCTAAAGTTGATCGCAAATTTAAAGAAAACATGCTTATTCTAATAAACTAGAAATACACAATCAAACAAATATGAGAGATATGATTTATTCCATAAGTGTAAACAATTACCACATGAATATGAATTTCCACTTACTTATCGAATTCAAGAGCTTTTACTTTAAATTTGGAGATTATAGGTTTTCCTCCAAGTGGGTTGAAATCCACTGTAGATAAGAACAACCTTGACATTGGTTAACAAATCATTCTTAGCTATAATTGTAGGTATCCCATATATCGATTATGTATCGCATATACATAACTATTATATTATGCTATCAACTAATTGAATGCTCGCATAAACAGCAGGTTGCTATACATTAATTATATATCACCCAACTTCACCTCTATGCATGTTGACCTTGACTTTGACCAACAAATAAACCCTTCAAGTTAAAACCAACCCATTATTCATGAGATCGTATCTTGAAGGTTTGAACATATTTAATTTCAGGATGAGCTTGACTTTGGCCAACAACTCAAATAAGAAATCAAACTTAATTCTAGCCATATTAACGGAAGGTGTAGATTTTAATATTAATGTAAGAGATTTAGGTCTTATTATCATCATCATACAAATGAACTATCTACATGATATTACACACATGGCATAGATGATGGCAAATCACATCACACGCATGACATATATAATAATATAACTCATTGCATGCATAGTACAAAATGCATAGATTTAATGTAAGTACATGGTATACATATATGACATGGCATTGTATAAATAATATCATAGTTGTAGTAATTTTATTTAAAAAAATGATTAAGAATCTGATTTATATAAATAAAGATACATTTAATTAAATTAGAAAAATAAATTTTCAAATATAATTACAAACTTTATCTAGGAAATTATTTTCAATCATGAAAATCTAATAAATTAGGAAACTATTCCGTAATTATATATCTTGTAACTAATTAAAAAATATATATGTGATTAAATTTCTTAATTAATTTAGAATCTTTCAAAATTAAAAATTTTAAAATTATTTTAAAAAATTTCCAAAATTGAAATTTCATAACAAATTAGGAAACTTTGCAAAATTAGAATTTCTTAAGAAATTCAGAATCATTCCAAATTAAAAATTTCTAAATTATTTATAGAATATTTTAAAAATTAAATTCTCTAAATTATTTCAAGAATTTTCTAAAATTGAAATTTCCTAACTAATTATGATACTTTCCAAAAATGAAAAATTCAAAGTAAAATAGGAAAAATTTCAGAAACTAATCTACAAAATATTTTCAAAACTAAATTTCTTATATTATTCTTGAAGCTTTCCAAAATTAGTATTTTCTAACATATTAGAAAATTTTTGAAAATAAGAATTCATAATAAATTAGAAAAAATTCAGAAAATATTCTAAAAAATATTTTCAAAATAAAATTTCCTAAATTACTAAAGTACTTTGCAAAATTGAATTTTCCTTAAAAATAAGGAAACTTTCTAAAATTGAAAATTCTCAATAAAATAGGAAAAATTTCAGAAATAAATCTATGACCAATTATGACTTGTAAAATAATTTTTACGTTTATGTCGAAGCAGGATCAGATGCTGATATCACTGTTGGGGTTTGCCCGATGCAATACGTGAAAAAACATATTCATAAACATGCATAGTGGAAAATAAAAATATAATAAATCCTAATTTATTGTCACACACACACCACACGTATGCAAGGATACATCTCATGCAGACATGATCACAATATAAAATTTTACAGAAATAAATTAAAACTCGGTGTACCTAACGAGTTTGTTATCGAACTCTGTGGAGAGCATTTATTAGCCTTGCAAGGCTAGCCTTGATCGGAATCATCTGAAGTACTGTTGGAATGAACCAGTGACACTTTTAAACCTCATGTCTTGGTCAAGTAGTCCGCCGATCGACCATAGGGAGTGATGATGGGTATGACTTGGCGGGTTTCCTAAGCGAATACATGGTCGTCCATAGGAGACCTCTCCATGTGTATGGATTAAAAATTAATCCGAATAGAGACCCGTCTCCAAAACGACCATCTCGTCATTGTATCAATCGGTTAGAATTACAACTTAGCCAATCTCAAAGATCGAGCCTTGTAATTCGCTTGACCGATCGACTGCGAAAAAGATGACGAGTGGATTGCCGATTTTTGTATTTATTATCGGGGTCCAAAACATGATTAATTATTGCAATTAATTGTCAAATAACTAACACAACAATAATTAATCAATCACATAAAATGATATGAAAAACAAGGAGCCAAGGAAGAAATTTGTACCTTCCTTTAACTCGCAGTCTTCTACCTTATGTCTCTTCCCTTTGAACGTCGTGTGGGCGACGAGCTACCAAGAACCGGAATCACCAAGGGCCTCCAAACAATTGCTTCTTCACTTGCCAAACAAAACGCTAATCAAGGGTTAACCGCCGACCACACCTCTCCCCTTCAAGCTTCCGCCGCCAGCCACCAATGAGCTCAAGCTCGCTGGCCACAAGGAAGCCTTAGAGTGGAAGATGAAGAAGAAGAAGAAGGAGAGAAGAGCACTCCATCACCAAACCAAGCCGCCTATGTACCTTTCCTTCCCTTTGCTTGCGCCGCCACCTTCACCAAGAGAAGGACGCTTCTCTCCACAACCGACCACTTTCTTCTCCTTCTTCTTGCTGCCGAGCACCACAAAAGGAAGAGGAAGACTCCTCCTTATCCTTGTGAATTCCGGCCAAGAGGTGTAGAAGAAGGGAGGAAGAAAAGAGGAGGTGATCCTCTCTTTTGCCTTGCGCCGGCCGGTTGCCCTAGGAGAGAGAAGAAGAGGGAGAGAAAGAAAAAGCTTTGGTTTGGATGATTAAGTGGATTAAGCCTTGGTTTCTTGATTCCATGGGGTATATATAGGGCTAAGGTAGGGACCATGAGGAGGAGTTGGGTCTTGGCCCGCTAACGGATCCAAATCCGATCTATTAATGAAGATCCATTCCACTAAAGGATCTCCATTGCACTTCCTCACCAACCCCCATATTTTCATATGGGCTCCACCTATTATGAGTACATCCATCTCCCCGTGTTTAAGATATCGAGTGCCCGTCAATTAATTTAAATTACTGACAATTTAATTAATCAACTTCTAACTCCTTGACTAGTACCACTTAATCTTATCATCATGTCGGATCAAATCCACATGCAGGGTTTAACATGATGAACCTTATGAGCTCATCAAGGGGGCATCATCATCTCGACTCACTAGGACACGAATTTCGTTAATAATCAATGGCACACCATGTATATAATATTATTTCCTAACTAACCGAGCCTATCAATTTTGCAGAATAAATCTTGCTCATTAGTAAATTAAAGAAATAATTATTATATACATGTGCCTGTTATTATATCGAAATTTAGAGATTGTACTCCATAATAATCCAAGGTTCGATCCAATTATTAAGTCAGTACAAATTGGATCACCTCTATTTTGGTCCTACTCAATGCACACAAAGCACACTAGTGTAGTTCTATGGTTACGATAAACCACACCTAATTACATTACAACCATCTCGATGGTTTGTCCAAATCCATCTCGGTTGTGAGCCTCTACTTATACTCTGCAAGGAACTGATAACATGATCTTCTGTGCGTCACCACACACCATGTTATCTACAATGTAAAGTATCAAACTGTTATGCATATACTAATATAAACATGCAACTGTGTTGTTGTGATTCTCTTTCAAAATGTAGATGATCATATAAAAGGACAAGTCTTTTAGTATACATCTAACAAGCGATGCACCGATCGGTTATATGGAGCGACATAATGATTGGCTGTATGGACAGTCAACCAATCTGCGAGAATCCTAACAACTCTACTCTACTTTTTGTCTGACCGACCGATCTAGCCTATTCCTCTGTGCCATGAATATTTCACTGTTCCTGGGCCCCTATACCATGTTTTCTCAAGTCGGTCTACATCAGCCATTTAACTAGGACTTATCCTACGTTGTTGAGGGACCTAAATTTCCTTCGTATCGCAAGACTCCCCATCAAGTCTAGTCAAAGGAAGTGTTGAACTAACTGACTAGACCTACAATTGGGCCCGAAGTCTTTATTGGGAAAATGCTGACGTGGCCTTGCTATACACTCTTCTCAGCGCACTCTATGCATTGTTTAATGCAGAATGACACACACATGCAGGGTAATTAATGTAGGCTCGAGTTAGAGCAATAGAGGGGGGGGGGTGAATATCGCTTAGAAAAACTTTCGGATTTGATCGAGTACGCAGCGGAAATTAAAACACAGCACGCTAACACAAATTCTTTTTACTTGCTTCGGAGTCTTGATCGGCTTCTACTACAAGGCCCACGATCCTTGATCGTTTACTTTCGATTCTGAAGATGACTCATCCCAAGTCGCTTGCAATGCCTTCTTCCTCCGTTGCTTTTTTGTCTCTGCTGCGTTCAAGCATTCGGATTTGAAGTGCCCCTTCTTTCCACACCCATAACAAGTGAGGTCTGTCTTGTTCTTTGGTCTAACCGGATCGTCCTTTGGCTGTCCCATCTTCTTTTTGTTTTGCAGTTTACGAGCTTTGAACAACTTCCAAACGATGTTCATGAGCTCCGCCAGTTCTTCTTCTTCGGATTCCGAGTCAGAATCTGGTTCTGGTTCTGGTGCCTTCTTTTTTTCCTGCAAATAAAGCTATACCTTTCTCTACATGTGCACCGTTAGTCTGTTCGTGTAGTTTAAATTCTGAAAATATTTCGTTCGTCTAACTTTATTTTAGATAAGTCCTTACAAACTTTGTAAGCATCAACCATAGATGCCCACAGTGAGTTTCTAGGGAAGGAGTTAAGTGTATACCTGCTTAAGTCTCTATTTTTGATTGTATGCCTTATGATGTGGTGCCCGTTCATAATCTCTTGTATTCAGGCGTGATGTTGAGAAGCGGTCTCTCCGTCCTGCATTTTTAAGTTATACAATTTATTTAAAAGTAAATCATGACAACTTACCTTGGTGTCGGATGTCTTCTCGTGGAGTTCTATCAGCTTAGTCCATAGTTCTCTGGCTTTGCTGAAAGGTCTGACCCAGTTGAGCTCCTCTATCGTGAGCCCGCATTGGAGGGTTTGCATCTCCTTTGCATCAACCTCAATTCCCTTTTTGGCAAATGCATCCCATTTATCGTAGCTCAATATCGTCCCTTGCTCGTCTCTTGGGAGATCGAATCTGGTTTGGATTATGATCCACATGTCCACCTGAGTCTTCAAGTGAACTTCCATTTGACTTTTCCAGTAATCAAAATCTTCCCCAGAGAAGAGAGGGGGGCGAGCGGTGCTGTAGCCTTCTTGCATGGCCATTGAGTAGGAAGCGAGAAAAAAAACTTGCAAAGAAAAAATAAACAAAATATACCAAGACTCTTGTCTTGGATTAGCAGTGCAGGATAAAATGAATAGACAATATGCTCGATAATATAATCAAAGAAAAAAATTAGTAAAATCTGAAAAAGTTACTCAAGTGGTGGTTTCACCAAATTAAGCAGCCCCTGCTCTGATACTGTTGGATCGAGAGAATACGATAGAGGGGGGGGGTGAATATCGTAATACCGTTTCGGATTAGAGAGAGAATGCGCAGCGAAAAATTAACACAAAAACAAACACAAACACAAACACAAGGATTTACTTGGTTCGGAGTCACGGTCGGCTCCTACTCCAAGGCCCACGGTCCTTGACCGTTTACTGCAGGCAATTCTATAATGCACAATGTTTTACAGAGAATTGTATAGTAGTATTGCAGTAAAAGGAATAATTTAACTCTTCGTTACCGACGCCCGGTGTGGATTGTACTTCGGTGCGTAGGGTCGTCGTCGGCGTTAGAACCTCGAGATCAGAAGTTTCTGGAGCAGAGTGCTTGAGCGAAGAGTGTTGAGGCGTTGGAAATATGTGTTTTGAAGCCTTGGGGGTCGAACCCCTTTTATAGTGCATCTGGGGGAACCCTGGACGTTAGGGGCACCCTCCACGTGTCTCTGGATCCGCAAACCCCTATCCGGAACTCGGTCAGCCCTTATCCCTCCAGGATCGGGCTCGGAGTTTGATGGGGGCGCCCGGGACGCAGGAGATGCCCCGGTTGACTTGGTCTTGCTGGCTTCGCGGATGTCTTCGCTTCGATCACTGGCTGACATGGACCCAGGGCGCCCGGGACCATCAGGGTGCCCGGGAGCTTGGGGGCGCTTGGCCCAGTAAGCTTCCGAAGCGATTCTTGCTCAATTGGTTGTTTGGCTTTGACCTTGGGCACCCGGGACCTCCCGGGCGCCTAGCCCAGCTGCTGCCCCTCTCCTTTGGGGCGTTTTGAGCTGCAGAAACACGTTCCTTTGGTCCCTGCATCCAAGGTTAGTTCCACAACAAACAAGGCAAGAATATACATTAGTTTTTACAGCCATAGCTGTCTTGGTTCTGACTTTGGGTCTCCCAAATGGAACCCTAGGTCGAACCGACGCCTACTGTTTCCTCGACGGGGAACGCGTCCTCACCTACTCCTCTCAGGAGAGTTTACCTTTTGCCAACCGGCTCCTCCGGTTGGACTTTTGCCCAGCAGCCCTTCGCCGGGTCTTCAATTTCTGGCAGTCCTTCGCCAAGTGCCTAGCAGCCCTTCGCTAGGACTTTGTTTCCTGGCAGTCCTTTGCCAAGTTCCTACCAGCCCTTCGCTAGGACTTTGTTTCCTGGCAGTCCTTCGCCAGGTGCCTAGCAGCCCTTCGCTAGGACTTTGTTTCCTGGCAGTCCTTCGCCAGGTGCCTAGCATCCCTTCGCCAGGTCTTAGGGTTTCGATGCCTAACAACCCTTCGCTAGGTGCCCAGCTGCCCTTCGCCAGGACTTCTTGCCTAGTGTACCTAGGACTTTTCTGCACACTTGGTAAACATGTTAGATTACAAATAGTACTTAACTTTGAATCGTTTGTCAATATCAAAACAAGGTTCGATATGGTGCTTCCTGCACCAACAGATACCAATTGTACGATCGAGTTAGAGCGATAAAGGGGGGGTGAATATCGCTTAGAAAATCTTTTGGATTTGATCGAGTACGTAGCAGAAATTAAAACATAGCTCGGTAACACAAGTTTTTTTTACTTGCTTTGGAGTCTTGACCGACTCCTACTGTAAGGCCCACGATCCTTGATCGTTTGTGTTGGGAAATCACTAATAAATGAGAGAATGTAGAGATTACAATATTAAAGTGTGCAATTGAAAATACTCTAAATATACTGACTCCTTTGAAGAGTTGAAGAATTTTGCTCGAAGAGTCGGATGGCGTTTTGGTGTTTGTTGAGGCTTTGGTTGCGCAACACACAGAAGAGCAGAATGATTGCATAGTTAGAAGATGATCTACTAGGGTGTTGCCTCGACCCCTTTATATAGTGAGCATTCAGGCGCCTAAAAGGCCTTTCAGGCGCCCTAGTCGCAGCATCTCGAGCGGCAACTCTATCTAGTGCGCAATCAAACTTTATCCAGGCTCAGGAGTCCTAGTTCCTTTCAGGCGCCTGAGTGCTGACGTGGCTCCTCCACTCAGCAATTTGTTGGACTGGTGCCGTCGATAGAGGGGGGGGGGTGAATATCGATCGTAAAAATCTCACGGAAACTTCGTGGAAAAACTCATCTTTCGGATCTTCGTTCTAGACTCAGAGTTAGTGGTACAACGGAAAATAAAAACGGAAAAATAAACGACAACACAGATTGCACACAGGATTTTTTACTTGGTTCCTGACCACCCAGGGTCAGTACATCCAAGGCCTAAGCACGGGAACGCCCGTCCACTAATGGTCTCCTTTCCGGACTTTCCGAAGGTGGAGAAACCCGTCTTATAGTGCAAGATTTACAATAAAAAATCGTACAGAAAGTAAATGCGGAATGTAAATTCAAACCAAATGAAAAAGGTCGAAGACTCGGCCGATCTGGAACTCCGAAGTGCAGCGCACTTCCTCCCGGAGCTTCCTTGGTCACAGAGCTTCGTCGTTAGCACTTTTCTTCCGTTCGGAATGCTTAGAATGATCGTAGATGTTGTGTTCTAAGTTGAGGGGTCGAAGCCCCTTTTATAGCTTTGTCTAGGGCACCCATGATGCTATGGGGCGCCTCACAAACCTTGGTCAAAGCTCATCCTCTCGCTGAACTAGCAAAGATGATAAACCCTAGTCTAGGGTGTTGGTGTTGATGGAGGCGCCTGATCAATTCAGGCGCCTATATCAATGAGGCGCCTGGTTCATTGAGGCACCCTGTTTGATGGGGGCGCCTAGCAGACAGGTTTCCAGCCTAGTTGTGTGTTTGATTGCTTGCTTTGTCTTCAATTTTAGGTACCTGCAAGATACATAAATACATGCAAACACATATATATCCTTAACCTTAATGAGTAGGTTTTGACTTCGGATTTCCACGAAACCCTAGGTCGAACCGACGCCTAAGTTCCCACCCCCGGGAACGCGCCTTCAACTTACTCCTCTCAGGAGACGGTTGCCACCCGGCCTATCCAGATGGACTTTTACTTAGCCTTCGATACTCTCGGATCTCGAGACGTCCGAACCTCAACCCGTCTCTACTTATGTCCTTAGTCATTGCTCAGCTAAGTTGCTCAATCCCTCGGACCAAGACATCATTCCCAAACCCTAGGTCCAGGACTTCGGTGCCCAACCCTTGGCCAGGACTTAGTGCCCAATTCCTCGAACCAGGTCTTCGTGCCCAACCCTCGATCAGGTCTTAGGTGCCCAACCCTCGGCCAGGACTTAGTGCCCAATTCCACGAACCAGGACTTAGTGCCCAGCTTCACTCACCAGGTCTTAGTGCCCAGCTTCACTCACCAGGTCTTAGTGCCCAATTCATAGAACCAGGACTTAGTGCCTAGGTTAACTAGGACTTTCCTTCACTTGGTTACTCCTCTCTTGACTCACCCTTCCCTTGTTCAATGTATCACTGACTTAAGTATATTGTCAAACATTGAAACACTTAGAGGAGGACATCACTGATGCATCTTGCACCAACACAATTGCCACGCAAGCTTGATCGTTGAGCCAGCTCAGCCACCCGCTGCCAGCTCCCAGGCGCCTGAGTCCCTTTCAGGCGCCTTAGTCCAATTGGTCCAACTTCTCAGCTGCAACAAGGGTTTGTTTCATACAATATAAATATCACGTATAAGCAATCAGACGCGCATGAAATCCATAAAAATATTATTATGTTAAAGCACTATTTTGAAAATATATTTTTAGAAAAATATTCTAAGAATTTTGGAAAACAATTTTGAAGAATATTTTTCAATTTATTAGTCCTTAACATCTCACCCATTCTTGATGTCTCAGTACAATCAAGCAAGGTTGCTTTATAGGTGCATTGTGAGATGCTTGAATTATTTTTCTTAATTTATTATTAAATCTAAGATTTAATCGAAACTTGTGTTAGATTCAAATTTATCAAATAGTAAAGTGAATTTGATTTTCGGTAATCAGCTTCCAAGTCTTGGCGAGGCACAGAGGCCTTCTTTGGCCGTAGCCTTATTGGAGCAACAACCCTTTCCTTGACAAAGCCTTTTATCGAAAATTCATTTTCAAATTACTTCTTGAAATTTTTTTGTCTAACTAGTTTAGGTTTTGAATCGGTAGCTTCGGCTAGTTCCACCAGACTAAACAGATCAAGTAGGGTACACCTTACCTTACTTGACCTTATTAGAAGGGCTTTACTAACGTACTATCATCTCACCTCCACCTAATACTAGGTTGTTCAAGTTTCAAGTAGTCTTTTTCCTATAACCATTCTAAATCATGCATAAAATTAAATATGAATGACATGACATAAATTTAAAAGAAATAGCAGATGCATGTACATGACATTAATGCATGATTCAAACAAGTCAAGACATTTAATTAAGTTTCTAAAAATATATCAAATTTCCGTTTTGATACATGTCGTGTGAACCCGCGAATATGCCAACTTACTTTGACATATTTGTTGTTATTTAGTTGGGGGTTTCAGTTGGGTAGGATTTTATTTGGTTGTAGTTTATTAAGATTTAATTGATGTTAAATTAATTAAGAATTAATTGAATTTATTAATTTAATTAAGTTTTAATTGAATATGAATTAAGTTAATTAAGTGTTGAATTAATTAAAAATTAATTAAGGATGAAATAATTAAAGATTAATTAAGGTTGAAATAATTAAAGATTAATTAAAATTAAGGTTGAGATAATTAAAGATTAATTAAGGTTGAAATAATTAAAGATTAATTAAGGTTGAAATAATTAAAGATTAATTAAAGTTGAAATAATTAAGAGTTAATTAAAGTTAAATTAATTATTTGAAGTTGAATTAATTAAGAATTAATTAAAATTAATTAAGAATTAATATAAAATTAAATTAATTAAAATTAATTAATTAAGGTTTAACTTAAAATTAATTATGGATTAATTAATTATGAATTAAATTAAAATTTAAATTAAAGATTAATTAAAATTAAGAATTAATTGATTTTAATGTTAAATAAATGATTAAATTAAGGTTTAAAAATTAATTAAAGTTTTTAAGATTTATCTTGATTTAAGTTTCAAAATTTCTGCGTTGGTTAAAAGTTGTTGTTTTAATTTCATCATTTTCATTATTTCAAAAATATCTGATTCATTTACTGTTACTTCTTTATTTAATTTTTTGAGTTTTTCTAACAATTTTGATTTGTTTGGCTTTTTGTAAATTTTATTAACTATAGTCTTAATTGTAGAAAATTCATCTTCCTCCTCATCCTCATCATTAAAATCACATCCTTCTACATCTTCATAGTTGGTCGAGTAATGTGATCCACTAGTTAATATTTCAGGATTATCCAAGTAACTAATTAAATTATTATCTAAAATGATTTCATTTTCAATATCCTCAGAAAAATTATCCTCAAAAAAACCTTCGGACATATTTTCAATGTTATCTTTAACATTATCTTTAATATCCTCAAAAATATTTTTAGAAAAATCATGTTTATCCTGGGAATATCTTCAATATTTTTAGGATTAATCTTAAAATTTTTAGAATTAATTTCAGAATTATCATTAGCATTTTCAGATTTAATTTCAGAATTATCAGTGAGATTATTAGAATTAATATAAGAAATATCCTTAAAATTATCAGAATTAATTCTGGAAATATCCTTAAAATTATCAGAATTAATTTTTGAAATTATGGAATTGACATTAAGGATTAAACAGTTAATTTCTAATATTTTAACCTTATCTACATTTTGTAACTGGTCATGCAAGATATTTATTTGACTATGCAATAATTCTAATTTATCAAAAAAATTATCTAAATTGCCATATGACAGTGCAGTAATTTGTAAATTTTTTGGAACGTAAATTTTTCGTACCTTTGCCGGACACTTATTCTTGTAATGTCCGTGCTTTTGACATTTGAAGCATTGCACGTGGCTCTTGTCCCTCCGGACTCCGGGTGCTGGTACTTCCTTTGCTGCCGGCGGTGAAGGATGAGTCTTTCGTGTAGGATACTAATATTTATAGTGTCATCTCTCCCTGCACTTAAAACATATAATATGGAATTTAAAATTGAGCATAATAAAAAAAATTATACCTGATTCACCCCTGGGCTCCCCCTCAACTCTTGGCGTCTTTGCTCCGTCGGCTATTAGTCCTGTGAAGAGCGACGAGGCTCTGATACTACTTGTTGGACCGGTGCCGTCGATAGAAAATGGGGGGTGAATATCGACCGTAAAAATCTCGCGAAAACTACGTAGAAAAACTCATCTTTCGGATCTTCGTTCTAGACTCTGAGTTAGTAGCATAGCGGAAATAAAAATGAAAAAATAAACGACAACACAAATTACACACGGGATTTTTTACTTGGTTCCCGACCCCCCAGGTCAGTACATCAAAGGACTAAGCACGGGAACGCCCGTCCACTAATGGTCTCCTTTCTGGACTTTCCGGAGGCGGAGAAACCCGTCTTACAGTGTAAGAGTTACAATAAAAAATCATACAGAAAGTAAATGCGGAATGTAAATTCAAACCAAATGAAAAAGGTCAAAGACTCAGCCGATCTGGAACTCCGAAGTGCCGCGCACTTCCTCTCGGAGCTTCCTTGGTCGCAGAGCTTCGTCGTTAGTGCTTTTCTTCCATTCGGAATGCTTAGAATCATCGTAGAATTTGTGTTCTGAGTTGAGGGGTCGAAGCCCCTTTTATAGCTTTGTCTAGGGCGCCCGTGATGCTATAGGGCGCCTCACAAACCTTGGTCAAAGCTCATCCTCGTGTTGAACTCGCAAAGCAGATAAACCCCAGTCCAGGGTGGCTGTGTTGATGGAGGCGCCTGAATGGGCGCCTGGTTCATTGAGGCACCCTGTTTGATGGGGGCACCTAACAGCCAGGTTTCCAGCCTGGTTGTGTGTTTGTTTGCCTGCTTTGTCTTCAATTTTAGGTACCTGCAAGATACATAAATACAAGCAAACACATATATATCTTTAACCTTAACAACTTGGTTCTGACTTCGGATTTCTGTGAAACCTTAGGTCGAATCGACGCCTAAGTTCCCACCTCGGGAACGCGCCTTCAACCTACCCCTCTTAGGAGACGGTTGCCACCCGACCTATCCGTATCAATTTTTACTTATCCTTCGATACTCTCGGATCTGAGACGTCCGAACCTCAACCCGTCTCTACTTATGTCCTTAGTCATCGCTTAGCTAAGTTGCTCAATCCCTTGGACCAAGACTTCATGCCCAAACCCTAGGTCCTAGACTTCGGTGCCCAACCCTCGGCCAGGACTTAGTGCCCAATTCCTCAAACTAGGTGTTTGGTGCCCAACCCTCGGCCAGGACTTAGTGCCCAATTTCTTGAACTAGGTCTTCGTGCCCAACCCTCGGTCAGGTCTTAGGTGCCCAGCCCTTAGCTAGGACTTAGTGCCCAATTCCACACACTAGGACTTAGTGTCCAGCTTCACTCACCAGGTCTTAGTGCCCAGCTTCACTCACTAGGTCTTAGTGCCCAATTCATAGAACCAGGACTTAGTGCCTAGGTTAACTAGGACTTTCCTTCACTTGGTTACTCCTCTCTTGACTCACCCTTCCCTTGTTCAATGTATCACTGACTTAAGCATATTGTCAAACATTGAAACACTTAGAGGAGGACATCACTAATGCATCTTGCACCAACACAATTGCCACACAAGCTTGATCGTTGCGCCAGCTCAGCCACCTGCTGCCAGCTCCCAGGCGCCTGAGTCCCTTTTAGGCGCCTTAGTCCAACTGGTCCGACTTCTCAGCTGCAACAAGGGTTAGTTCCATACAATATAAATAAACTATAATGCAAGTATGGATTACAGCATGTGCTATCTTGGTTCTGACTTTTAGGTTTTACCTGAAACCTTAGGTCGAACCGACGCCTACTGTTCCCTCTCGGGGAACGCGTCCTCACCTACTCCACTCAGGAGAGTTTACCTTTTGCCAACTAGCTCCTCCGATTGAACTTTTGCTCGGCCTCTGAGAACCCAGAACTTGACGATGCTCGACCTCAACCCATCTCGACTGCTATCCGCGATCCTCGCTCGACAATGTCTTCTGTTCGGTCCCCCAGACCAAGACTTCATGCTCGGCTTCACTCACCAAGACTTTGTTGCCCGATCCCCGACCAGGACTTCTTGCTCAACCCTGCAGGTCATGACTTCTTGCCTAGCTTATCTAGGACTTTTCCTGCAAGCTTCACAGATTTATTAGTACACACAAACCAACATAACTTAAACCCTTTGCCACTTATCAAAACAAGGTTCGATCTGGTGCTTCCGGCACCAACAATTAATGCATAATTTTTTGACATATCATGCCATAAAGACCCTATCGGTCTCTTCGCCACCTGTGAACCCCACATATGTTGAAGCATTTTGTTTCCTTATTGCCATGATTTGGCAAAGACCTTTTAGTAGAGCAAAATATGAAGCTACTGCGGTCAATTACACTTTAATGGTCAGGATCTCATCCCGCCTATTGTGCCACTTCTAATCTGATGACTTAGAAAAAAGGAGTGGGGCAATAACACCCCTTTTGGCTGAGGTTTAAACTAATTTATGCACATTTATTGTCTTGTCGTCCACTCTTCCCCCTCCGGCGAATATCCTATGCTCTCCAATGCTTGTTCTTTGTTTCCATTTGAGCATAGGTCCTTCCTCTCTTCCTCTCTTTTTCGGTGCATTGCTGCCGTTGAGATCGAAAATGGTTGAACAAGCTTCGATGAGGATTCCCGGCATATGGTACATAGTTGTGGAATCTTTCATAAATGGAGATGAGCTTCATGTTAGGATGTATACTAAAGGCTTTACTTTCTATATGAGCATCTACATTTTGAAAGAGAATCAGAAGATCACTGTTTGCATGTTTATATTAGTATGTGCCAATTGTCTCATACTTTACATTGTAGATAACATGGTGTGTGGTGTTACACAGAAGATCATGTTATTAGTCCCTTGTAAAGTATAAGTAGAAGCTCACAACCGAGATGGATTTGGATAAACATCGGGATGGTTCTATTGTAATTTGGTGTTGGTTTATCTTGACCATAAAATTATACTAGTGCACTTTGTGTGCATTGAGCAGGACCGACATAGAGGTGATTCAATTTATACTGACTTTATAATTGAATCAGACCTCAGTTTATTATGGAGTACATGCTCTTAATCCCGATATAATAATGGGCACATGTACTTAATATTTATTTCTTTGATTTACCAATGGGTGAGATTTATTCTCTTAAATCGATAGGCCCGGTAAGTTGGGAAATAATATTACTTACATGGTGTGTCATTGATTATAGACGGAAACAGTGTCCTGGTGAGTTAGGATGATGATGCCCCCTTGATGAGCTCATAAGGTTCATCATGTTAAATCCTGCAGGTGGACGTGGTCCAACATGATGATAAGGATGAGTGGTACTAATCAAGGAGTTAGATATTGATTAATTAAAATTATCAATAATTTAAATTAATCAACGGCATTCGATATCTTAAACACGGGGAGATACTTGTACTCATAATAGGTGGAGCACATATGTAAATATGTGGGTTGGTGTGGTCGTTCAATGAGGATCCTTTAGTGGAATGGATTGGGCCTTGGTCCATTAGGTGGCCAAGACCCAACTCCTCCTCATAGTCCCTATTGTAGCCCTATAAATACCCCATGGAGTCATGAAACCAAGGTATCCAATTATTCATCCAACCCTAAGCCTCTCCTCTCATCTCTCGCTCTCCCTTCTCTCTCCTAGGGCACCCGGCGGCAAAGGGAGGAATTCCCCTCCTTCCTTCTCTTTTCTTCCTTTCCTCTACACCCTTGGGTGGCCGACAATCACAAGGACAAGGAGGTGACTTCTCCTCCTTTTGTGTGCGGCGAGAAGAAGTAGAAAGTGGGTGGCCGGAGTAGGAGAAGAAGGTAGTCCTCTTGGTGGCCAGCGGCGCCGCAAGCAAGAGGAAGAGAGGATTTTTGGCCGGGTAGGGTTGGTGAAGGAGAGCTCTTTTCTTCTCCATCTTCTTCCTTTGCTTCCTTGTGGTCGGCGCACTTTGGAAGCTTGGTGTGGCCGGCGACGCAAGGTGGAGTGGAAGAAGGTGACCGACGGCAACCCTAGTGGCTAGGGTTTGGTTAGCGCAAGAAGAAGGTGATATTGCAAGGCCTTGGTGACTACGGTTCTTGGTAGATCGTCACCCACACGACGTCCAAAAGGGGAGGGTCATACAATAGAAGATTGCGAGGTAAAAGGAAAGGTATAACCTTCTCATTGGCTCCTTTTACTTTGTTCTATCATTTCATGTGATGATAATTAATTATCTTGTTATTAATTATTTGTTAATTAATTATGATGATTAATTATCTTGGACCTCGATGATAAACACAAAAATCGGTGATCCGCTCATTGTCTATTCCGTGACTAATTGGTTAGGCGAGTTACAAGGCTTGAACAACAAGTTTAGCCAAGTTGTAACTCGAATTAATTAGTATGACGACGAGATGGTCGTTTTGGGAAATATGTCTCCATTCGGATTAAAATTTTAATCCGTGGACATGGAGAGGTTTCCCATGCACGACCCGACATCCCTTCGGCACAAAACCAACACTTCAGACCATCAGGATGGAATATGGGATCCCTGATGACCATCTGATGCTCATTCCTAGTGCCATAGAGCGTCCCCATCTTCGTCCGCCAAGATTTATTATCACATTTAACGATCAAATCCTAGTAGGCCTACGATTCCCTATACACACCCTCATTATAGATACTTACAAATATTTCCACATCCCTCTGTCCCAACTACCACCTAATGTCGTTAGGTATTTATGCGGAGCAGTCATAATCTTTACTTTGTATCAAATCTCTTTGAACCCAAGGATCTTTTGTTTTTTTCATTACCCGAAGAGGCACGAAGTAGGGAGTTTTTACTTTCAAGCCAGCTTAAGGTTCACACTCTTCGCTGAAAGGGTGGAAGTATCATTACTTTTTTCCTCCAACCTTTCCCAGCCCCTGAGTAGACACTCGATTGGATCGAGGAACTACCGGGTCACCCACTCATTGAGAAGAATTTTAAGAGCGACCCTTTATTTATTGATGCCTACTCAAAGTCAGTCGATCGACGTTTTGATATCAACCTGTTGATTCACCATGACTTCTTATTTGCCTTTAGGTTGAGTTCCATTCCTCACGGGCTACCGTGTGACACTTTTGGTAAGTCCCTTAGTATTTTATTTTATTTTTTGGACTAATTGAGACTATCTACTTGTCTCTACAACTACCAATATGATGAAGGAAAAACTTTGTGAGAATCTAGGCCTCGATGATCTGAAGATCAAGACTGGAGGAGCATTTGAGTTGGTGAAGAGAGATTACACACTTGAGGAGTCAGCCGCTTGGGCAAAAGGGTGCAATGAAGCCCTTGTTTCTGGGGCATCGGAGGACGTCTTGGACAAATGGTTGATCAAATGAATCAAATAAATGCCTAAAGATCAGGACAATTATCTTCTCAAGCTACTCTTAATTCTGAGGGGCATGACTGTGATCTAACTTTGGGGAATGAAGAGGTTGTTTCAAGTTTAAACACTCCAAATGCCAAATTTCCTGAAAAAATTCCAGCATCCCATTTTCCCATTCAAAATAGCCTCGGAGTTGATTTTATATCAGTTCAAGGTGACCCTACTGCATGGCCAAGTCCTTCTTCAAGTGATCTTGCAAATTTGGTGGAAGAAGAAAAAGAAAACATCAAAATTAGGGCACCTACAGCATGCATTCCTCCAGAAATTCTTGTTCAAAATTCATTTTCAAATTTTTCAGCTCAAAAAGAAGATTCTGAAGCACTACAGGACCCTTCTCATCTTTATTTTGTGATGATAGTGTTATTGATGGTCCTAATTTTTCTCATATGGTTGTTGCAGATACTATTGAAGAAGCATGCATAGGAGATGATTCCATTGGTGTAGGGGATTGCACAGAGCCCTAGGGACCACCACCATTGACTGATACATTAGAAGATGCAGAGGACAAGCCAGAAAGTGTAGGGACTTGCATGGTGGAAGCAAGAACCCAAGGATCACATGAGTTAGTTGAAGGTCCACCAGAACCTGAGTTCGAAGAGGAGCTTGAACATGATCAGGAGGAGAACACGGATACATCTACTCTTGTAGAACCTCCAGGTATTTTTCAGTACGATCAGGTAAGTATTCCTCCTATTTCTTTGGAAAAATCAATAGAGGTACCTCAAACTGATTTTATTATTTGTGATACACTTATGGATACATCTTGTGTACAATTTGATTGTGAAAAATTGATAGAGGTACCTAGTGTTGAATTTGTTGAAAGTGAAGCATGTTGGGATACATATCATGAAAATGCTCATAGTGAAAAATTCTTAGAAGTGCCCGAAATTGATGTTGTTTATTGTGATAAATCTCTTGCTATATCTTATGCTGAAGTTGAGTGTGAAAAACTTATGGAGGTACCCGAGATTGATTTTATTGGTTGTGAAACATTTCTTGATATACTTTATGTAGAAACTGATTGTGAAAATTTTTTAGAAGAGCCTGAAATTGATGTTGTTTATTGTGATGCAGCTTTTGATATATCTTATGCTGAAATTGATTGTGAAACACTTATTGAGGAACCGAAAATTGATTTCATTGGTTGTAATACATTGCTTGATACATCCTTGATGGAAAATAATTGTGAAAATTCCATTGAAATATCCAAAATTGATTTCTTTGGTTATGATAAGTTTCTTGATGCATCTTTTGTGGATATTAATTGGGAAAAAATCATTGAAGTACCAAAAATTGATTTAATTGGATGTGATGCATTTGTGGATACATTCTATGCTGAGATTGATGATATTACACTTCTATCTTACCCTGCACGCTTGAGAGAGGTATTACATGGTTTTGCAGGGTCTAGAAGACTTCTGGAGTGGGTGCTTCAGCTGAACAGACTCCAACCTCCTGGAAGAACTTCCAAAAGGCATCAAGAAGGAGGAGTAGATCTTACTTTAATTCATAGCACTCCACTCCTTACATGAATCTTGTACCTAAATCGCCTTCGGCCACCTAAACATTTTTTTGTAAAGTTCAAGTGTGGGGGAGACATGCACCATGACATAGATCAAATGAAGGAAGCTCTCTCAGCCACCCATACTCCTCCACTACCACGATGGAGGCTACTTCTTGATAGACTCCATCCACCAGAAATAAAGGGGAGTTTGTTCTTTCTTGCATTTTCTTCCATTGCATTTTTCACTTTTATGATTTCTAGAAATACAATTTCCTTTTAAGTTGAGTTCTTGTTAATAAATGCTTTAGTAGTGTAGAATGAATAAATGGACATTGTAAATACCATGTCATTTCTTTTAGCACTTTTTCTTAATGAATAGGAATAAATGTATCCCTCTAGGTTGTCTTTATGTCATTTTAGAATCTCTTGAAAATAAATTAAATTTGGTTGTTAAAACTTGAGGTTTGAGCTAATGGATGAATTTTTGGATGCTTGAGTACTACTTGGCTTTAGATTCTTAATTGATGACTTGAGATGAATTATTTGTGCCTAGTCAGAATTAGCCTTATTTTTGTGACACACATATGTAATTGTACTCTAGAACTTGCTTAGGTTCTTTCAAAACCATATTTTAATGATTGGATCACATCTATAGAGGCTAATCAATTTGTTTACCTTTCCATATAAATTTTTGGCAATGATCATCGTTGATACATCTCTATTCTATTTTCTTTCCTATATTTCCTACTCTTAACCACATTTTTCTATAGACTTGTTGGTTGGGATGTTTCTTAATCCTACTTTGCCCGAGACGGACAAAGGATTAAGTGTGGGGGAGTGATTTGTGTTTTGGAAATATTTGGTATCAAAGAGGCATTTCATGTCAAGAATTTTTTTTTTTGCAATTACATGTGCCAAGAATGAGTTTGAGTGAGTTTGGTGTCAAGAATGAGCAAGAGAGATAGAAGCAATTGGAGATCTAGATTCCATATTATACTTTGAAGATTCAAGTGGCAAGCAATGGAAAAATCTGAAAAAAAAATTGGTACGCAAAGCAAAAAGAATAAAAATTTTGTGCCAAAGTGAAGAAAAAGATCTGCTACTTTGGGTCAGAAATGGGTTGGATCAAAAACTGGAAAGTTGAAATTATGGAAGTCAAGATCAGCAACACCTTGTAAAGTCTGAAATGAAGCTGAGAAAAAGCTGAGAAGAAGCTGAGCTAAAGCTGAGAAGTCAGAAGCAGGAAATTCTGAGCTGAATTGCAAGGATACTGCTGAAAATTGAGAAGTAGACTTTCACCAGCTACCAGGAAGTCTGAAACGTAGTTGTGAAAAATCAAAAATATTGTGAGAAAATCTGGAATGCAGCTGTGCAGAGCTGAAACTAGTGCAAGGTTTGCTAGCAATTGAAGAAAACAGTGAGTATCAAACACATTAACAGAAAAAAATCAGTGAGAGTGCTAGGACTAAGGTTGTATCCCATGAAGAAAATTCGGCACAGTTAGTATCAGTCTCAACTGAATCTGGGTTGGAAAATCAGTAATACATCGCTGGATCTAAACAGAATTTAAAGAAAGGCTGAACTAAAGAAAAAACCTGAAGCTGAAAAATCTGAAACTAGTGCAAGGGTTGCTGCCGAGTGCTGAATCTGAGGGCTGCTGAATGATACAAACTAAATTCCATGTAATCTGCAAAAGTGTTGAATCTATTGAAGGACTGTTTGTGAAGCTGAATTGGAGAAATCAGATTGGAATGTGGAGCTGTAATCTGAAACAGAAAATGGTGTTCCATGCAAGCAGTTTCTGCACAAGTTTGGTATCAACTTGGACTGAAATTTGGTTTCCAAGGCTATGAATCAAGGCAGTAAGTATATGAATGTAGCAGAAAGTGTTGCGTACATCACAGCTGATCAGAATTAAGTATATGTGGCTGATTGAATTTCAGATCGAAACAGAGGAAAAAAAATTTGGCAGTGAAGTGTAGTGGCTAAACTTCTCCACTACTAAGTGAATGTAACTGCTGGGAATTTAGAGATTTTGGTGCATTAAATCTGGCACAGCAGATTTCTAACTATTGGGATGGTGTGGCTGCTGAGAGGAGTATCAAAAGTGAGATAAAATTGCTATTAAGGCCAATGGAGGAGATCAATCAAGGATAAATCAGTTTAGCAACTTGAAACTGCTTGGGCAGTGGCTGAAACTTGACTAGCTACTCAACCATTTTCGAGTGGAACACTTAAATTTTCACTATCATTTGATGCAAGTACTCTTGATGTTAATTGTTGGAGAAATCAGAGACTTGAAATGAATCTACCGTGGATGCTGAACTTGAAACAGAAGGAAAATGAAAAATTAAAGAAGTGTGCCAACTTGTAAAGGATAGGTATCAAAGGGAGTAGCAAGAGTGGATAGTGAAGAGTATATTTGGAGCATCTAACTTCCAAATTGTCATGTAGTGTTTCAAGTTCCCATGATACAAATTCAAGGCCGAAAAGTTCCAATTGAACAATTAGAAGATTAGAGAGCAGAAAAAATTCAAATAAAAAAAAAAGAGAAACAAAGTGGCACACCATTGAAGTTTTGGCACCATGAAGCAAGTGAAGTTTCTCTCATCCAAATCAAATTCTTTGCCCCACTACAAGTCTGACTTTGCTAGAGGATTAAAAAAAAAAAAGAAAGGAATAAAATCAGAAAAGAAGAGGGAAGGAGGCAAGGTTGGCACGCAAATGGGAAATTGGCACAATGAGGTCAAGGAAGGTCTCTTCATCCAAATCAAAGACATTGTTCAAGTTTGACTTCACCACACTTTTTATATCACTAGAGGACTGTAAAGAGAAGCAAAGTACATTGGAAACATTCTTGATCAACCAAGTCTTCCACTTCATCCATTTTTCTATTTTCTTGGCTTCCACTTCATTCTTACCATTTTCCATGTTTTTCACTTGTTTTTGTAGATGTGGATCCTAATCATGAATAATGGTGGAGAGTAGATAACAAGCAAGCCTATGGTAGTGCAAAAAATATGTGTGCTTGAGTGAGCTCCACTTTCATCATGAATTTAGAACTCAAGAAGAGAGCCACCAAAAATTTCCCTTGAAAGGCTAGTGAGTTAAATTCATCTGAATGAATCATGAAGGATGAAAAGGCTATGTTGTTGATTTAAGGATGAGATACTAATCCATAGAGCTTAGATTTTTGAGAATTGACAACCTTAGGTAATTTCTTTTCATTTGCTTCTAATCATGCTTGGAAAAAGTCTAAGGGATACATACTTAGTAGTTTCGCGAGACGCTCAAGCTTAACTGTGGGGGAGTTGATAAGTGCTATTTTATTGGTTATTTCAGATGCCAAAATCCATGTTTGACCCATGTCTTTCGTGCTTAATTGTGAATTTACCCTAGGTTCTAGGACTTACTTTTATTTTGGACTTAATTGCAAATCTCTACATATTTGAAATGATTTTGTCACTAATTGTTGACTTATTTTTGTAGGCATGAAAGGATCATGAACCTAGGGCATACTGGGTCAAACTTGAGTCGGAAGTGGACCCGGATCGAGTGATCAAGCTTCAGATTAATCTGAGCCATCCGATTCAAAATCGGCTAGATCTAAGCCATCTGAAAAACTTTGAGGCGATCCGAGCTAGGGTTAAGGCTGATCAAGCACTCAGGTCAAGATCTGATATTTTCATCCAAATCAGAGATCATTCAACCGTTGGATCGAGCTCAGAGGGCTCTAGACTGTCCATTCAAAGATCAGGTTGATCTGAGCCATCCGTTACAAATCTGGATGATCCGAGCTACCCTAAGGCAGATCCTGACCCTTGATCGACATCATCAAAGTTTGGTTCAGATCGGACAAAGATCAACTGTTGGATTTGACCTGAACAATCTGAGCTGTTTATTTCAAAGTATTTAATCAGATTTTTCTCCACACTACAGCTTTGTCGCATCTTCTTCGCCGCAGCTCGATTTCTTCAGTTGTTTAGTGTAGTTCTTCATCGTTTCTTCAATTTTCTTCATCAGAGGGCATGACCACATCGATTTCGATCTTGATTCAGTTCTAGATCATTGGGAAGGGTTCTCCGTGATGATTCCAGCTCTAATTCGGCCAAAAACAGAGATGATTGAGGGTTTCGTCAGATCTGTGAATTGATCGCCTTGGTCTCGTTTTGTACCACTTCACATCCATCCGAGCTAGCCTGAGGGTCCTCGGCTGAGCTCTGATCATCTCCAAATCATCATCGCCATACTACATAGCGAGATTGAGGTGATCGGTTGTTGTTTTCAGCTTTGAGCAGAGTTGGGTTGAATCGATTGCAGAGCTTAATTCCCAGCGGTTTGTGGAGCTTACAGGGTTCGAGGCTCACTCTTGTGTGACGGCAAGAAGATCTGGAGCTAAGGAAAGAGATCGATGTTTAGTTTCTTATTGAATTTACATTCCTGAGCAGTAGATTAAATTTCTGCAATGCATTTTGTTATGATTTCATAGCAGCTGTTGTAGTTTCCTTTTCTGAGTAGTTTCTGTTAATCAGTGTTTCGATTATGCAAGTTGATTTGTTATGTTACTTGTGTAGTGAATATTTGCACTTCGATTTGTTTCCGTTGCAATTGAATCAATTCTGAATTAGTTTCATTTCTGCAGTTTGTGTAGCTGTTGCGTATCAGTTCTTTGTTTTAGTTGCATATCAATTTTCTTTTGAGTTCCTGAACTTTGTATCAACCTAGCTTAGGTTTTACATGCCGAATTACATTGCAGCTTGGTTTAGTTACATCACCTTTGTTTTCTAATTGTTGCGTGCCAATTTCAGATTGCGTATCAACTGTATTTCTGCATTCTCCAAATTTATTTCTGCATTCTCGATTTTTATTTCTGCATTTCGATTTCAGCACATCAAGAGGTTCTTGTTTGGTGAACCATTGCATCAGATTTCCACTTGATCAATTTGTTTATGCATTTGCGCTGTTGCTGAATTTCTGCACTTTTGTTCTGTACTTCAGCATTCATTTCTGCCTCAGTTTGTTTCTGAATTGACCTGTATTTGGATACTATAATTCTTCCTTCGATTCTGAGTATCAATTCACTTATAGCCTTACTTTCCCAGCTGAAGTGATCAGTTTATTTCTGAAGTGCCAGTTTACAATTTCTGCGAGTATCAGTTCTATGTTGGCACGTTGGTTTTCCTTTTTTGCATATCTAGGGTCCAAAGTCTGCATGTTGTATTAAGTTCAGTTTCAGCATTGACTGTATCAAATTTAAACAAACCTTTAAGTGTGCTATTGAGTATGAAAACAGATTGTTTTACAGCTAGCTTGATTCTGAATTTCCAGTGTTACTTCTGCATTTCAGATTACGTTTCTGCACCTTGAATCAAGTGAGGCTTCGGTACTAACTGTGTGTCAATTTGTCTATAGATTGCTTAGCATTTGATTGTTTTGAATTGCAAACCCTGAAGCAAAACTCTGCATAGGTGTCAATCAGCATTAGGATAAATTTGATATCAGCTTGATTGCTTGAATTTTGCAAAGTTGCATTAGTTGATTTAATTGCCCATTGGTTGAGTTATTAATTGCTATCACCTTGTTTGGTTCATTAGTTTGGTTTCCTTTATTTTCATTGTGTTTTAATTTATAATTAAAACCAAAACCCAGATTTTATTCAAAACCCAAAAATATCAACGACACATAAACTCGAGCTTGAATCAAACACCCTCAACTAGCCCTAGGAAAAATACGACCTGTGACCCTTTACTACGCTTTTATTCTCTAATAGCAAAAAGGGTTTCCAGCTTCACACATATCTAAATTTTGAGACCCACATTCGTGACACCTAGTTAGGGTCCATCAAAATTTTTGGATCCACAAACCGCTGGGAATTAAGCTCTGCGAATCGATTAAACCCAACTCTGCTCAAAGCTGAAAATAGCAACCGATCACCTCAATCTCGCTATGTAGTATGGCGATGATGATTTGGAGATGATCAGAGCTCAGCCGAGGACCCTCAGGCTAGCTCGGATGGATGTGAAGTGGCACAAAACGAGACCAAGGCGATCAATTCACAGATCTGACGAAACCCTCAATCATCTCTGTTTTTGGTCAAATTAGAGCTGGAATCATCACGGAGAACCCTTCCCAATGATCTAGAACTGAATCAAGGATCGAAATCGATGTGGTCATGCCCTCTGATGAAGAAAATTGAAGAAACGATGAAGAACTACGCTAAACAACTGAAGAAATCGAGCTGCGGCGAAGAAGATGCGACAAAGCTGTAGTGTGGAGAAAAATCTGATTAAATACTTTGAAATGAACGGCTCAGATTGTTCAGGTCAAATCCAATGGTTGATCTTTGTCCGATCTGAACCAAACTTTGATGATGTCAATCAAGGGTTAGGATCTGCCTCGGGGTAGCTTGGATCCTCCTGATTTGCAACAGATGGCTCAGATCAACCTGATCTTTGAATGGACAGTCTAGAGCACTCTGAGCTCGATCCAACGGTTGAATAATCTCTGATTTGGATGAAAATCTCAGATCTTGACCTGAGTGCTTGATCAGCCTTAACCCTAGCTCGGATCACCTCAAAATTTTCCAGATGGCTTAGATCTAGTCCGATTTTGAATCGGATGACCCAGATTAATCTGAAGCTTGATCACTCGATCCGGGTCCACTTCCGACTCAAGGTTGACCCAGTATGCCCTAGGTCCATGATCCTTTCATGCCTACAAAAATAAGTCAACAATTTAGTGGCAAAATCATTTCAAATATGTAGAGATTTGCAATTAAGTCCAAAATAAAAGTAAGTCCTAGAACCTAGGGTAAATTCACAATTAAGCACGAAAGACATGGGTCAAACATGGATTTTGGCATCTGAAATAACCAATAAAATAGCACTTATCAGTCAGCCGCTTGGGCAAAAGGGTGCAATGAAGCCCTTGTTTCTGGGACCCAGGCCAAGCCTCCTCCTCCTCCTAAGAAGAGTCTTGCCGAGCGGATGAAGTCTACGGAGGCAGCGAGAGATGATGTGTCTCTCCAAGAGAGGCACAAGAAGAAGAATGAACCACACGGCCGACCAAACACTCCTAGACTCCCTTCAACATCAGGGTAGTCTAAGCCGCGGTGACCAATGTCATTGAAGACCTAACGCCCATCCATTCCTTCTGATTGGATGACCCCCATGGAGGAAATCGTAATATTGGAGCCAACGGCTCTGTTGCCTTCCACAACTGCACCCCAGCCCAACCATCAGTCGAAGGGCAAGAAAGTGATGGGGTCTTCGCTAACTAAATCGGTAGAGGAGCCCCTAACTGGCGAACGAACCACAAGGCTAGTAGTGACTTCTACATCTCCCTAGGGTCCTTCCCTTTAACATGTCCATGCCCTCTAGGCTAGTCACTTCCTCTGCGCACGTCTCGATGGAGGATCAAAGGGGACTAGTCCAAATAGTCAAGCTATTTGGCCCTTTGGTGGAGGCTTGGGACACCAGTATCCAGGCCACATGGGAGCTGGCTCTGATGTCCAAGGCAAACCAATTTGGCACAAAAATGATGAAGGTATTTTTCTTTTATTTTTATTCGTTTATCTCAGTGAGCTTTTGATAACTTATTTTTTGTAGATTTGGGTGGCTAGCCAGGGAATACGCCAATCTCTGATGAACAATATCCATGCCTGGGCCCAAGCGAAATAGAGAGTAGCTGCTTTCGAAACTGAGCTAGGCAAGGCTCAGCAATAGATTGGCAGTGGTGGGTCTTCTACTGAGGAGCTGAGAAAATTATACTCCCAGTTGAAGATGTCTCAATATGATGCAGATGAGGACTTGGTTTGGGCCAATATGGCCGAACAAGAAAAGGAGAGCTTGCAGCAGAAATTGAAAACATTTGAGGTAAAATCGTCTTCAGTCATGTCTCAGCGTCAAGTTACTTTGGATGACTTGGATAAGAAAATCGTCAAAGCATCTTTTCTGAAGTTAAAATTAGAAGAGGTAGATGAGTTCCATGTGGTGACCATGATAGAAAAAGAAACTGAGTTGGTTACAAAGGACTCGGTCATTGAAGATTTTTGAGGGCCTAACTAGCAGCTCGGCTGGAAGAGTTAGACATAACAAAGACTTCGTTGACAACGCTGAAAGTAGCCTATGAGACAGAACAACAAGCCTTTGCAGAATATAAGGTGAACGATCCCGAGCGACTAGAAGAATACCGTGTTCGACATCTCCGATCGGATGCATTTGTTATGGAGTTCTCCAACCGAGCTAGGAATATGATCAAATACGATGTGCAAGGGGTGATTGAGCAGCTAAAGGAAGAGCAATATATTCCTGCAGATTTGCCGCCTACCACTATCAAACTTAGGAGGATTTTGGAGGTGGTTCTTGATACAATGTTTGACAATTTCCCCTTGGCTTAAGATCTTTTTGTATTTTCCTTTTCTTGTACTTTTTTTGTTTAGCCCATGTGTGGGCTTTTTATGCTATGTAATAGATAGCTTTCAGTTTAATGCACTCTTCAAATTTTCTTTCTATGATGCATTAACCCTGCACTATGATGCCTTGATGCCCTAACCTCATGTTTAGCTAAGTTAGAAGATGTGCCTCTTATCTATAGTTTCCTAGGCCCTCGTCAGTTATAATTTATACGGAAACTAGTACATGATATGGATAATGATAAGGGCGAATGGTGAGAACTTTGGGTAACCTCGCGATCGAAGTGTTTGAGTTGCGAGTGATAGTTTTGCAATGACAAAAGACTAAGTATAGGCACCGATTCGTGTGGCGATAAAATGACAAGCGAGTGTCAGGCAACGTGGCAGTGACTGCTTGTCTTGATTGAATGTGTTTGGTCGAGCGATACCTAAGTCGTACTCAACAAACGGCTAAGTAGAGTGGCTGAGTAGAGTTAGTAGAGTGGTGAAGCAGAGCCAGGCAAAGTGGCAGAGTTGAGCCAAGTAGAGTGGTGGTTTTGTGCCATGTAGAGTGGTGAAGCTAAATAGCAGAGCGGACTTATAACTGGTCTTAGAAGACAAGTGTCTAGAGAGCTGATTAGAGACTATACTGGATCATGGGACACCACGTCTGACCTACCGCGATAGTTATTTCATGGAAAACCCCACTTATAACTCATTTAAGAAAATGAGACTTTGGGATAGCCGAGCGGGCGATCATATGGAGTGTGGTCGGACCACGTCTAATCTATCGTGCTCATTAGTTCACGGGGAAACCATCTTATAACTTGTTTAAGAAAATGAGAGTCTGGGACAACCAAGTGGGCGATCATATGGAGAGTGGGCGGACCACGTTCGATCAGCTGCACTCATTGGTTCAAGGGGAAACCCACTTATAACTCGTTTATGAAAATGAGAGTCTGGGATAACCGAGCAGGTGATCATATAGAGTGTGGCTGAACCACGTTTGATCAGCTGCGCTTGTTGGTTCACAGGGAAACTCGCTTATAACTCATTTAAGAAAATGAGAGTCTGGGACAATCGAGCGGGCGATCATATAGAGTGTGGGCGGACCACATCCGATCGGCCACGCTCATTGGTTCATGGGGAAATCTGCTTATAAATCATTTTGAAAACGAGAGTCTGGAATAATTGAGCTAGGGATCATATGGAGCGTGGGTGGACCACGTTCAATTGACCACACTCATTGGTTCATGAGGAAACCCACTTATAACTTATTTATGAAAATGAGAGTCTAGGACAACTGAGCGGGCGATCATATGGAGTGTGGGTGGATGACATCCAATCGGCCGCGCTCATTGGTTGACGGGGAAATCCGCTTATAACTCATTTAAGAAAACGAGAATCTGGTCTAGCCCAATCAAGTGATATTGCGGATTGTGGGTGGATTGCTTTTGTCTCGCCATGGAGATGGGTGGTGTGGTTGCACCGAGTGGATGGGGTGAGAAGACCCCGCCTTATAACTTATAAGGGAGTGTTGACTGTGGCTCAGAAATATACACATATTTACACACCCACACTTTACTCTACTCTCGATTCAATCGAAGATGTATTGCACTACAGGGTCAATCTAATCTTTTTCCCCTTGAGTCTTCTAAGTAATATGCCCCAGAGTCATGTAACTCAATGCCCACATCTCTGATGGGATTGATGCACTTCGACACGGGATCGCCGACTTGAAAGGAGCGAGGAAGTACTCTTTTATTATATTTCTGCTACATTCGTTGGTGATAGGAGATTAGCCAAGCTGCCATCTTGTCCTGTATTTCGGTGATCAAGTCAAGCTCCATGCGCCTTGCGCCACTATTACTTTAGGAGTTGTAGAAATCTGCCGATCAGATTCACACTCAACTTCTACCGGCACCACTGTCTCTTGGCGTAAAACTAGTACCTTCTTGTGGAGTTGTTCGGAGAGCTCATAAGATACTAGGGAGTTCAACAATCTAGTTTCCCCCAACATGATCTAATTTCACCTTGAGATCTCTAACAATTTCTAGGTAGGTGACCTCGGCTTGCCTGTTGCTCTCCGGATATGTTACAGATGTGAAAGTCTGCTTGATACCATAAATGGAGCACTATTCTTGGATTTTCTTGCCTTGAATTGGCGTCCATTATCAAAAACTAGCTTGCAGGGAATGTCATATCTACATAATATATTTTGCCATAGAAACTTGATAACTGCGTTATCCATGATGCAGGCAAGTGCCTCTATTTTAATCCCATTTTAAGAAATAATCCACAACTACCAATAAGAATTTCTTTTGCGCGGGAGCTATAGGGAAAGACCCTATAATATCCATCCCCCATTGATCAAAGGACAAGCTGTGATAGAAGTCCTGAGCCATTTGGCTGGTTGATGAAAAAAGTTCTGATGTTTTTGACAAGAGATGCACGTAACCACTAGCTGAGCAGCATCTTTCTAAAGAGTGGGTCAAATGTATCCTGCCAACAAAACCTTATGAGCTACAACTCGAACCTCGGCATGCCTACCACAAGAACCTTTATGAATTCTCCTAAGTACATAATCGGTGTCTTCGGACCCCAAGGACTTGAGTAGAGGACGAGATAAAGCCCATTTGCAAAGTTGGTTGTCGATCAGGATAAATCGGGTGGCCCTCTTTTTGAAGAATCAAGCCTGCTCAAGATCACCTACTACAATGCTTTGCTACAAAAATATAATGAAGGGTGAGCGCTAGTCTTCTTAAAAATGTAGATCTGCCAGTTGTTCAATATGGGCTATCATTAGGGTTTGAGCCATTGGATGAGGGAGGATCCAAGGTGAGAGAGAGGCAGCAAGTTTGGCTAACTCATCTACTTTATTGTTGTTTTCTTTAGGTATTTGTTGTAAGGTAACTTCTTGAAATTTCACTCTTAATCGCTTGTAAGCATCAACATACATCTACAGCCTCTCATTGTTTATCAACTTTTTTCTACTAGCTACGGAATAGCTAGCTGTGAATTTGAATGGAGCTGTACTCGGGCGGCACATTCATGCTTGGTAGCCTACAGACTGGCGATTTGTGCTTCATACTCGGCTATATTGTTAGTGGCACGATAATTTAATCTTACGGAGAGTTGTAACATGTCTGCTTTAGGTGAGATGAGGAAAATTCCAATGGTACTACTTGTCTAGTTGAAGAGTCATATACATATTATGGGATCGGTGGCGTCGATAGAGGGTGGGGGGGGGGGGAGGTGAATATCAACTTGTATTATTTTCGTTAGAACTTCATCGTCTATTCGTTCGTTCTTGCTATCAGAGTGTTAGTACGCAGCGGAATACTAAATAAGAAAAACACACAACAATAACAAGCGAGATTTTTATTTGGTTCCCAACCTCCAGGGTCAGTACGTCCAAGGCCTAATCACGGGAAGTGCCCGCCCACTAGTGGTCTCAATTCCGGATGTTTTTGTTGGATCGAGAAAATGATAGAGGGGGGGGGGGTGAATATCGTTAAAACTTTTTCGGATAAGAATAAGAGAAAATATGCAGCGGAAAGAAAATAAGTGCACACTAACACAAGCCGATTATTTACTTGGTTTGGAGTCACGGTCGGCTCCTACTCCAAGGCCCACGGTCCTTGACCGTTTACTTTGGACAATTCTATATTCGGAAAGATTTGTTACAGATTGAGTACAGATATAGAACTTGAAAAGTAAATCACAACACTTTCGAAAATGAAAACTTTTACCGATGCCCGAGATGGATTGAATTCCGGAGCAGAGGGTTGTCGTCGGCGCTGTAATCTCGAAATGGAAGTTTGCAGGGGCACAGCGCGAGAGCGAAAGTGTTTTGAGCGTCGTAAAGAATGATGTTGAAGCCTTGGGGGTCGAGCCCCTTTTATAGTCTTCCTGGGGGCGCCTGACACGTGCCTTTAGATCGGAGAACCTTCATCCACAGCTCGGTCAGCGCTTATCCCATTTGAATTGGCTCCTGGTCAGACTGGGGTGCCCGGGACCTCCTGGGCGCCTAGCTTGACTTGGTCCGCTGGCTTCGTGGCTGATTTTGCTTCGATTACCTCTTTGGCTTTGACCTCGGGCGCCCGGGACCTCCTGGGCACCTAGCCCAGTGTGATTTGAAGCATTCTTGCTTCTTTGGCTTTGACCTTGGGCGCCCGAGACCTCCTGGGCGCCTAGCTCAGCTGCCTGCCCCCTTCCTTTGGGGCGTTCTGAGTTGCAGAAACACTGTCCTTCGGTCCCTGCACTCAAGTTAGTTCTAACACAAACAATGCAAGAGTGTTAGTCATTATTTACAGCCGTAGCTGTCTTGGTTTTGACTTCGGGTCTCCCAAATGGAACCCTAGGTCGAACCGACGCCTACTGTTCCCTCGACGGGGAATACGTCCTCACCTACTCCTCTCAGGAGAGTTTACCTTTTGCCAACCGGCTCCTCCGGTTGGACTTTTTCCTGATCCACCTGACCAGGTCTTCGGTGCCCAGTCCTCGACCAGGACTTCGTGCCCACCTTCCGAGCAGGTCTTCGGTGCCCAGCCCCTTCCAGGTCTTCGTGCCCAGTCCTCGACCAGGACTTCGTGCCCACCTTCCGAGCAGGTCTTCGGTGCCCAGCCCCTTGCCAAGACTTTGTGCCCAGTCCTCGACCAGGACTTCGTGCCTAGTGTACCTAGGGCTTCTTCCTGCACACTTAGTAAACACATTAGAACACAATAACATCTTAACTCTTTAACCCTTTGCCATTATCAAAACCCAGGTTTGACTTAGGTGCTGTCTGCACCAACAATCTCCCCCTTTTTGATTTATGGCAACCGGTTCAAAAAGTTAAGTTGAACAAAAAGCAGATAACGTACCGGTTTTAATTTCCTCCCCCTAGAAGAAATCTCCCCCTGAGTTTTTCAAACATTCGTGGGGTTTTTTGAAAAAAGTTTCTAAGTCTTTGAAAGAAGGTTTTTCAGGCTTTTCAATACTTAGAAAATTTTCACAAAGGGTTTTTAAGTTAGAAAAATTTTCAGAATTTTTTGAGTTGGGTACTTAGAAAACTTTTCATTATATTTAGCATTTAGAAAATTTTCAAGGGAATTTTGAAATTAACACTTAGAAAATTTTCTATTAGAGAAATTTAGAGTAAGTACTTAAAATGTTTTTGCAAACAAGAAATTAACTTTCAAAGAACTTAAGTACTTAGAAGAATTTCGAAAATAATTTTGAGGTAAGTACTTAGCTTATTTTTGAAAAAAATTTAAGTACTTTGAAGAATTTCGAGGATAATTTTTAAGTTAAGTACTTAGCTTGTTTTTTGAAAAAAAACTTAAGTACTTTAAAGATTTTTACTTTTTGAAAAAGGAGATACAAATTTTGAAAGAATTGAATTTTAGAGAAAAATTTAAAAAATTTTAAAATCTTCTTTTCTCTTCTTTCCAATCTCTCCCCTTTGCCATATATCAAAAAAAATAATATAGCAAAAAAATGCTGAGTAATAGAAGTAAGGTCCTGTACTGAACCAATTTTAAGTGTAAACTGGACCAAATCAATTTAAATTTTCTCTTTCGGGTCCGGTCTAACCCAGTTAGCTACTTACTAACTGTTATAAACAGTAACTTTCGCTAGGGTTAGTCAAGTTAAGTGATTTGTTCAAGTTAGATTTTCTAAGCTTGACACTTAACCTGATTACTGTTTAATTGGTATTTAGTGCCCCAATTACTGCATATGTACTTACTTAAAGCATCTTGAATCAAGGCATAGACCTAAGCATCTCAACCCAGTCTAGGTTATCAATCAAAAGTACCCTAAGGTGATTGTGAGATGCTGGCTTCTAGATCTATAGGTGCATGCAGTTCTAGGGTTAGGGCCTAGGCTAAGTCCATTTGCGAAAAAATCCTAGTTTTGAAGGGGGTAAGTTTTGAAAAAACTAAGTCAGAAAAATCATTTTAAATAAAGAAAAATGGTTTTTCAAGCTAAGTAAGAACTGATATTGCAAATTAACAAAGAAATAAAATGGTTTTTGAAAAGAACCATAATTAAAGGAGTCCTATTCTACCAAGTATAACCCTAACTGCCTTCTTAGTGAGATAGTACCGCAGCTTATCAAACAAGTAATTAGAAAGTAAAGCTGATAGATGCATAAGAGTCACCTGGTTAGTAGGACCAGTAAGGTCAAACCATAGTCAAATACATGTCAACCCTACTGAGTAGGGGTAGTCAAATAGTCAACAGTACAACTAAAAATATCAATCTAAACTAAGAGGAAGGGCCAGGATGATCAGATGAGCTGGGCCGCCAAGATCGGAATAACGACATCATTTCATTATATCGTGCATCGATAGTCTCTCGATCGGCTCTGAGGGTATCCATATACTCAGTGTAACGGGCCTCATTTGCCTCCATATACTCTGCGTGATTGGCCTCTATTTCCTTCCTGAGGCTGTGGACCTCTGTCTGAAGTAGTGCTAGTCTCTCGTCAGTCGTCGGAGGTGGGGGCTCGTCCATGTGCTCCCGAATCTCGGCAGCAAGATCTGCGACGTCGACCTCTACGTCCTCATCGGAATCGATCGGGGCTCCGACTCTCTATCGTCTCCATGATAGACCCCCGGTAACTGAGACCTCTATGCCAGCTAGGGAAAAATTTTTATACCCAATTTCATCAAATTCGGTCATTGTGGTCATCTCTCCATCGGTAATATCGCGACCGTGATGATGAAGAAGAGAAGTGATGATGTGGCAGTAAGGGGTGCGTACCCGACCCTGAGTCGTAACACTGGACGCATATAGAATGCTGTGGAATATGTGAAGTCCAATATTTATGTCTAAGTGATGGATCAGTGCGTACAGCAAGAAGGTATGGAATGGTCGCATGGTCGCGACGTCCCTAGTGGTCAAGGGTAGGATGCAACGGACTAGGACTCTATAAAGAGCGTAGTCCTGGACCTGAAGATCTACCGACTGAAATCGTCTAACCAAAGGGTTTTGGGCATCTCTATAGAAGTATGAATAAAGGGTGTCCAGGTCAATATGGGAGTAGGGAGGAGCAAAGGGAGGATCCTTAGGAGGGTAACAGCAGAACGTGGACTGGAAGGTCGTAGTCCAAGGAATCTGTTAAACAACGAGGGTGTGATTGTCAAGGGCATCCCTTGTACTGTGGTGACATAGGTAAGGTCATCTTGTCTAACTAGGTTGTTGTAAAATTTTGCACATAGGGTTGTGTTCACAGGATGGGTGCAGAAGACAAGGTTGTCAAGTTGATAGAAATTGATGACGTTTATAGCTAAAGGACAGGACTGAGTAAAAAATTGCCTGTTTAAGAAACTCATTTTGATGGGTTTATACGTCGTCCTAGCGAACTTATTGCATAGTTCTAAGGTCGAAAACCTAGGGTCAGGGCTAGGCTCGGTCCCGGGGTTGGGTTGATTAGCACGACGTTTTCTAAAAGTCATAACAAGGAACATGCATTTAGCGAAGTAACTAAAAAGAATTAATTATGAATGCTTGAAAAATTGATACCGAGTAGCCATCCGGGGAGGCATGGTTGAAGTGGAGCGTTCGAGGGCACGAGAGGGTCGTTCGGGCGCCTTGGGAGGAGAAGAGTTAGGGAGGAGGTTTGTTTTTGGTGTGGCAAGTGAATGAAGTCTCGGTGGCCTTATATAGAGGATAGTGGGGCACCCGGGAGGAATCGGGCGCCTGGTTCAGGCGTTAGCTGCCAAATGTAGCTTTTTTGGTTTTGCCACTATCCTTGGGGGCGCCCGTGAGGACCCGGGCGTCTGGAGTCAGCTGCCATGCGTGGCAGCTTTTGCTGCCTCGAATTGACATAAAGCCTTAGGCGCCCGGTAGGTCACGGGCGCCCAGGTTAGCTGGGAATGTTGACAGCTTTTGCTGTCTTGGTCGAAGAGAAAGTGAGGGGGCGCCCGAGGGGTCACGGGCGCCCGAGTTGACCGTTATTTTGACCAGTTTGACTCTTTGACCAGGTTTGACTCTAATGACCAACCAACAATCAAGTCAATTCAAATCTAAAATTAATGTTTTTATTTGACCACATTACAGAAACCAGATTTTGAGTTAAGTTAAGTCCTAACTATCTCACTCGGTATATAGTTATCAATCACGTTAACTTATGGGTTTTTGTGAGACAGGTTTTAATAAAGGTAAAGATTTTATTTTGAAAACCCATGATTAGTTTTGAAACGTTAAATTAATTTTGAAAAACCAATTAATTATGTTTTAAGTTTATTTTTAAACAAATGGTTGAATCTAAGATTAATTGAAATCTGTGTTAGATTCAAATCTGACAAAAGTAAAGTGAATTTGGTTTTCAATAATTGGCTTCCAGGTCTTGGCGAGGCACTAGGCCTTCTTTGGCCGTAGCCTTATTGGATCATCAACCCTTTCCTTGACAAAGCCTTTTATTGAAAATCCATCTTCAAGTTACTTCTTGAAAGATTTTGGTTTAACTAGTTTGGGTCTTGGATCGGTAGCTTCGGCTAGTTCCACCAAAATGGCTTCCCTAACGTACTATCATCTCACCTCCACCCAATACTATGTTGTTCAAATTTCAGTTAATCGGTTTAGTTCTTAATCTAACCAGTCCTAGGTCTAAGCATGGTAAATTACAGAAAATAAATAAACAAGAAATCATGCAATTTTACAATAAGAAAAAGAATTTATTTAACTATAAAAATGATTTTTAAGTTGGCTCCCCCTGAACTAAAGCCACGGTAATGATTAGGAAAGATATGAATCTTGTCCTTGGGGATCCAATACTGGTTTGGTCCAGCTTGGTTGTTCAGGTAAAGTTTAGGTACCCATGCCTGAACTTTGGGTCTAGATTGGTTCAGTACAGCATAATATGACCTTTGTCTAGCCTTGGTTCGATAACTTAACCCGGATCGATTTAGAACGGACTTCTATTTTCCAAGGATCATGTCAAGACCCTTGAAACCCGAAGTGAATCGTTCCAAACTGCTCTAAGGTCCTTGACTTGAGTTTTCAAGGAGGAGTTCTCTTTCTCAAGTTTTTCAACTTGAGTAGATGTTCCTTCTTGAACTTTCTCAGTTAAGGATCTAGAGTCAGCTCCCTCTTTCAGGAGTTTTACTTCCTGTCGGAGAGACTCGACTCAAATTTTAGTTTTCGCCAAGTTACTAGATAGGTATGCAATTAATTCAGCTAATTTAGCTTTAGAATAACCACTTACAGTTATTTTGCCGTCTTCTGATATGGTGAGTTTTCCGTCGTCTGGCTCCGATTCTGATTCGGCGTCGATGTCTTCCGAAGCAGTCAAAGCGAGCAGGTTCGATTGTGGGGCCTCTTCTTCTTCTTCGGAGGAAAACTCGTCCCACGTTGCTTGAAGGGCTTTCTTCCTTCTTGTCTTCTTGGCTTCTTTTAGATTTGGACACTCCGATTTGTAGTGTCCCTTCTTGTTGCATTCGAAGCAGCTCACACTTGATTTGTTCTTAGATGGTTCAGCCGGATCCTCCTTCTTTCGGCTGGCTTTTCTTCTGTTGGTCTGATTTTTCAGCTCCTTGTAGTAATCTCGGGCTAGTTGAACCAGCTTGGGTCGATCCCCTTCGCTGTCTTCTGAGTCTGAGTCTGAGTCAGACTCGGGTGCAGGTTGAGGCTTCTTCTTGGCCACCTTTCCTGTTTTTCCTGTAACAAAAGCAATGTCTTTCTCGGCTAAGGTGCAGTTAGTCTGCTCATGTAATTCAAGTTCAGAAAATAATTCGTCTAATTTTATTTTGGAAAGGTCCCTCGAAATTTTGTACGCATCTACCATAGATGCCCACAAAGTATTTCTCGGGAAGGCGTTTAGAGTGTACCTTATAAGGTCACAGTTTTCTATCTTGTGACCGATTGTATGTAGACCATTCATCAGCTCCTGGATCCTGGCGTGGAGCTGGGCTACTGACTTGCCGTCGTTCATTTTGATGGTGTACAGTTTATTTAGCAGTAGGTCCCTCTTGCTGATTCGGGTGTCGGAGGTACCTTCGTGCAACTCGATCAACTTACCCCAGAGTTCCTTTGCACTGTTGAAGGGTCCCACCCGGTTCAGCTCTTCTTTGGTTAGTCCGCATTGGAGTGTCTGAGTCGCCTTTGCATCCAGCCTCGATCTTCCTTTTCAGCGAAGCATCCCATTCTGTGTAAGGTTGTGCCACTCCTTCAGCATTCTTCGGGATTTCCAAACCAGATTGGATTATTATCCACATGTCCACCTGAGTTTTCAGGTGAACTTCCATCCGACTCTTCCAGTAGGAGAAATCTTCTCCACTGAAGAGTGGTGGTCTGGCTGTACTGAAACCTTCTTGCACGGCCATTTAGAATTTCTGAAATAATAACAAAAAAACTGTCCCAAGACTTAGTCTTGGATTAGTAGTGTGGGAATAAGATAATTAAAAGGACCGATCGAGTGGTGTTGCACCAACCTCGATTAACGAGAAAAATTCGATCGAAAAAGAAATTAAAATTTTCGTAAAAATCCAAAAAACTCCCAAATTGGTGGTTGCACCAAATTTGAGCTACCCCGCTCTGATACCACTTGTTGGATCGAGAAAACGATAAAGGGGCGGGGGTGAATATCATTAAAACTTTTTCGGATAAGAATAAGAGAAAATACGCAGCGGAAAGAAAATAAGTGCACACGAACACAAGCCGATTTTTTACTTGGTTCGGAGTCGCGGTCGGCTCCTACTTCAAGGCCCACGGTCCTTGACCGTTTACTTTGGGCAATTCTATATTCGGAAAGATTTGTTACAGATTGAGTACAGATATAGAACTTGAAAAGTAAATCACAACATTTTCGAAAATGAAAACTTTTACCGACGCCCGAGATGGATTGAATTCCGGAGCAGAGGGTCGTCGTCGGCGCTGTAATCTCGAAATGGAAGTTTGCAGGGGCGCAGCGAGAGTGAAAGTGTTTTGAGCGTTGGAAAGAATGATGTTGAAGCCTTGGGGGTTGAGCCCCTTTTATAGTCTTCCTGGGGGCGCCTGACACGTGCCTTCAGATCGGAGAACCATCATCCGCAGCTCAGTCAGCGCTTATCCCCTTTGAATCGGCTCCTGGTCAGACTGGGGTGCCCGGGACCTCCTAGGCGCCAAGCTTGACTTGGTCTGCTGGCTTCGTGGCTGATTTACTTCAATGACTTGTTTGGCTTTGACCTTGGGCGTCCGGGACCTCCTGGGCGCCTAGCTTAGTGTGATTTCGAAGCGATCTTGCTTAGCTGCTGCATTGGCCTTTTACCTTGGGCACCCGGAACCTCCTGGGCACCTAGCCCAGTTGCCTACCCCCTTCCTTTGGGGTATTCTGAGCTGCAGAAACACAGTCCTTCGATCCCTGTAATCAAGGTTAGTTTCAACACAAACAACGCAAGAGTGTTAGTCATTATTTACAGTCGTCGCTGTCTTGGTTCTGACTTCGGGTCTCCCAAATGGAACCCTAGGTCGAACCGACGCCTACTGTTCCCTCGACGGGGAACGCGTCCTCACCTACTTCTCTCAGGAGAGTTTACCTTTTGCCAACCGGCTCCTCCGGTTGGACTTTTGCCCGATCCACCTGACCAGGTCTTCGGTGCCCAGTCCTCGACCAGGACTTCGTGCCCACCTTCCAAGCAGGTCTTCGGTGCCCAGGCCCTTGCCAGGACTTGGTGCCCAGCCCTCGACCAGGACTTCGTGTCCACCTTCCAAGCAGGTCTTCGGTGCCCAGCCCCTTGCCAGGACTTCGTGCCCAGTCCTCGACCAGGACTTCGTGCCCAGTGTACCTAGGGCTTCTTCCTGCACACTTAGTAAACACATTAGAACATAATAACATCTTAACTCTTGAACCCTTTGCCATTATCAAAACCTAGGTTTGACTTAGGTGCTGCCTGCACCAACAGGATAGCTTGATCTTGATCGGGTACAAAGTGCCTCCGTTTCTGCTTCACAGGTCGGGCTCTTGGCGTAACATGCGGATGGTGCATGGCTAACGCCGATGGACCTCCTTTGATTTCTTCAGCGGCCTAGGCAAAGACGTCTTTGTGGTTTCGCAGGCAATCCATGAGACGACTTCTTAACTCCGGCACAAGGTCGAGGGCGATCCGAGTAACTGCCCCTCCATGTTGAGGGTGAATCTGCATCTCCTCGCTTTCGACCTCCCTTCAATCTTCCTTGGGTCCTTCGTCTTCTCGCGGGTGGGCGAGATCTACACGCCAGACTTTGCAGAGATCAATGTCCTCCTTCGTCCGAGTCATGGGTTCCTCCGCCGGCTCTACCATCGGTGCTCCTTCAGGTGCTTTATTGGTTTCCCACAGACGATGCCAAACTTATTCCGGATAGAGTCGACGTCGATGACCAGTTACCGAGGTTCTGCCTATGTGGATGTTGATGAGAAGGGAAGAATTCCGCGCCCTGCGAGATCAACATGAGCGTTAGGGGAACACGCCGGAGGTTGTCCGGCGGAGCCCACTCCGACACTCATGTCAGTGCCTCGATGGAGAAGAATAGAAGGCAGGGAAAATGTATATGAGATGTAGAGAGTGCGTAACCCCCTTACCAGAGGGGTTGGACTACCTTTTATACCTGTGACGGCTGTCTGGGCGCGTCCCCATGATCTATGCCACACCCCCCCCACTTCGGCAGTTACTGGATAGCTTTTGAAACGGTCCACGCCGTCATTATGTGCTTCGCTTTTGATGGGTCATGATGACTCCGCATCAGTGGGGATGCTTATCCGTAGATCTATGAAAAAGGGGGGATCGTTACTTGAGGTCGAATATTACTTGGGCTCCGCTTCCCTGAGGTGATCTCGGGGTCTTCTGGCCCGGGCGATCATGGGAGCTATAATTCCTCGAGGTGGTCTCGGGACCCGACTTCTCGGGGTGATCCCGGGAGAGGTTTCTGGTCTAACCTTCCACGGCGTGTCACCCGAGGGGGGCCCTGGTGGCTCTTCTTCGCGAGAGTATCCCGAGAGCTATGAAAGAGGAGTCGCTCAGACTCGTCTCGTTTTTCCATGCAGCTTCTTCATTCCACGTGCCCGCCACGGGTTATTCAACCCCGTCAAACCGTAAAGGAAATATCAGGATGGGTCAGATGGATATGTTGTAAACCACTAACTACCTGTCGAAACTTAGTTGCGTCATAAGACAAAGACCCATCATGCAAAGTAAGATGAGAGCCAGTAGCAATCGGAGTGGAAATTAGTTTGGAGGCAAGCATGTTGTGTTTGGAGAGAATATCAGTGACATACTTTTGCTGGGACAAAAAAAGACAATTTGAAGTTTTGAGAATTCCAACTCCGTAGAAGAACGAAATAACCCCAAGATTCTTAGTGACAATTTTGGCATTAAGTTTGCATCTTATGTCATCAACAACAGAAGCATCACTACCTATAATGATTAGATGATCTATATAGACAAGGAAATAGATAACAGTGTTATCCCGATATATAAATAAAGAGATATCAATCCGGGAGGTGATAAAGACAAGAGAGACCAAGAAGGCGCGAAACTCCAAATACCACGCATGGAACCTGCTTCAGGCCATAAAATGCCTTATGCAAACAACACAAATGATTCGAAAATACAGCACTGTGCATACCCGAAGGTTGTGCTATATAAACCTCCTCTGTAAAACGTCCATTAAGAAATGGATTGTTGACATCAAGTTGGTAAAGACATCACTCCTGATTCACAACTAAACTAAGAACAATGCAAATGGTTATCTGATTAATAACAGTGCCAAATGTATAATGAAAGTCAATACCAGGACACTGATGAAAGCCCTTGGTAACAAGGCGAGCCTTATACCGATCAATAGAGCCATCAGGATTGTGCTTAATACGAAACACCCATCTACTACCCAAAAGATTCTGATCTGAAGAAGGTGGAGCAAGAGTCCAAATCTGATTACGGAGAAGAGCATCATACTCTTCATGCATGACCTTTACCCAATTTGGATCTTTGAGGGTCTGCGTGACAAATGATGGTTCACAAGGCTGTGAAAGGCTAATATGAAGAATATACTTTAGGTTAGGTTTGTAGATTGCATATTCAGAGCGAGTTTGAATGGGATGCTGGTTTAGGGAAGTGTGAGCAGGAGAGGGAGGGGAAGAGGCAGGCGATGGGCTAGAAGGTCAGGCGCCACCAGGCGGACAATAGGCGACGGCGATGATAGCGATGAAGGAGTCAGATGTGAGCGCTACAACTGGTGGCAGGTTACGGTATTGGTGTCGAAGGGTCTCATGAGAGAACTGTTGGTGCAATCGACCCAAATTTGATCGAGTAGATCATGGTTTTGATGTGTGTGTCAATATAAGTAAGTTAGATTTTCATGTTAATTTGATGTGTGTGTTTGAGTCTGCAGGACTTGGTGAACCACACACGAGGAATAACAGAGTGAAGCATCCGAGGGACGAGAGCCGAAGGAAGAGGACTTCAAAGGGTGAGTCGAGGTAATAGACTTCAAAGGCATACACAAAGGATAGCATAGAGACAAGCCGTGGGCTTGTGTGCATCCGAGGGACGAGAGTCGAAGGAAGAGAATTCAAGAGGCAAGCCGAGGAAGTAGACTTCAAAAGCATACACGAAGGATGGCATGGAGAGAAGTCGTGGGCTTGTGTGCATCCGAGGGACGAGAGCTGGAGGAAGAGAACTTCAAGGGGCTAGCCGAGGAAGTGGACTTCAAGGCATACGCGAAGGATGAACTCTGAAAAGGATGAGAGTGAACTTATAAGCAGGGCAGTCGATTGGCAAGGGAAGCAGTCGACTGGCACTGCCGAGAGTGTACTGTAGCAGTCGACTGGTATGGGAATCAATCGACTGATATCTCTGTAAGGTCGAACAGTAAGTAGCAGTCGAATGGTCTGGGGATTAGTCGACTGGTCTGTTCGAAATCCAGCCGTTAGACTAGCCATTGGTTTGACGCCAGTCGACTGGCCATGGAGATAGTCGACTGGTGTTGGGGTTGAGTTGTTTGGTTAACAGCTCTCTCCTCTATTTAAAGAGGAGTTTGAGACTTGAGAAAAATTGCTCAAGCTTCAAGTTCTCTCTACCTCCCAAACCCTAGTGTTCATTTTGTAAAGAGAAAGAGGATTTGTGAGAGGTTGTTCTCCACTGAGAAGGAGAAAGCATTAGTCAAAAATTGTCGGGGCATGATCCACTGAAGGATCATGGGTTCGTCCACCTCAAGGACACACCATGGAGTAGGAGCAAGCAATCTCCGAATCATGTAAATGGTAAAGCATTAGCATTATTCTAATTGATAGTTTAAGTTTCCGCTTGCGCTAACAATTGTAGGAGGAAAGTGAATTGGAAGAAAAGCAATTCACCCCCCCCCCTCTAGCTGACACACCGATCCCAACAAGAACTGGTGCATTAAAAAGCTCTGAGTCAATGCCTATTACTGTGGAACCTAGAGAAGAGGTGACAATAAATGGAAAAGCATGCTTCACAAACTTCACATGACGAGATATAAAAGCTTTTTTTGAGAGTGAGATTATAGCATAGAAAAGCACTCTGAGTGAGAGAATAACCAAGAAAAACGCAGGAGGTTGACTTGGGATCCATCTTGTCGCGGGAGTAGGGACACACCCACGGAAAGCACAAACACCCGGAAACATGAAGCTTCGAAAGATCAAGGGTAGTGGTGAACATTTTTTCAAAGGAGGGCACGTGGGAAAGACCGGCCTTAGGCATGCAATTAATCAAATAGACTGTTGTATCAAAGGTAAAAGGCCCGAAAGTGAGTGGAATAGACACTCTATGCAACAGAGTGATACCAATTTCGACTATATAACGGTGATACCATTCAGAGTATTCATTGTGTTTAGGAATATGCGGAGAAGTGGTAAGGTGATTGATACCATGAGCAATAAGAAAAGAGCAAAGAGTAAGAATTCACCTCCATTGTCAATGAAGAGTGTTTTGATAGTCATTAAGAATTGATTTTCAACAACAGATTTGAATGCAATAAAGGTAGAGTATACATCTTTATGAAGAGGATAAAGTCATATATACTTTGTAAAATAATCAACGAAGATAACATATGTAATATCTTAGCCCATCAAATGACGAAACAAGAGATGTCCATATAACAGAAAAGATAATATCCAAAGTAGTATGAAATGAAATACTAGATTTATGAAAAGACAACTTATAACTTTTATTAATATTGCATGAAATGCAAGAAAAATTAGACACAATATCTGTAAAAAATAAAAGGCCCAAGGAAGACAAAGACTGCTGCAAAATACATAATGATGGATGCCTAAATGACTATGTCATAAGGACACAGATAATAAGACAGATGTAGAAAGGGTAGAAGAAAATGATAGCTTAGACGCAGATTTCGGCCAATAATATACACTATCTCTACGGGCTCCGTTGACTAGTATTGCCCCCGTACGACGATCCAACACCAGAAAATTAGAATCAGAGAAAAAAATATAATGAGATTAGTAGCACAAATTGCTACAATATAAATTAAATTTTTGACATGGAGAGCACATATAAAACATTGGAGAAAACTAAAGTTAAATAAGTAGTTGAGAAAGAGAAAGAACCAGTATGGATAATAGGTAGTCGAGAACCATTGCCAATAATAACGCTATCATTCCCAGAGTAAGACTCATGCAATGAAAGAGTAGAGAGATCAGTAGTGACATGATGAGAGCACCAAAGTCAATCACCCATTCTTGAGGATCAGATTGAGGGGTAGAATGAACGGCAGTGTGAGCAAACGGTGTACTATATGCGAGATGTAAAGCATGCGACAGAGCCAACGGAAGCACGATTAGCATCAAGGGAGACATATGATTTCAATAGTGAGCAGAGTGACCCGTGACACCACAGATCTGGCAACGCCCAAGATAGCAATTGGGACCGGATGAAGTCGACTGAGTAGGCAGGCATGCAGGCAGCACTGGGGCAGGAGGGCGCGGCTGATAGGACATCATCGGAATCTTCCATGTTTGCGGTTGCACAAAGTTTGAATTAGAAGTATATTGGTGACCACCACGAGGGTGTGAATACCGAGTACGTGAATTCCCTGTGGGAGCCATAAGAGCAGTTACTGTAGTCGATAATGGAGATGTTGTTGAAATTTTTAACTGGGCCTCATAGTTGAGAAGTTACTTAAAGAGCTTGTTAAAGGTGATAGGAATATCACGAACTCACAAAGCATGTGAGATATTACAGTAGTCTTGGCTAAGACCATTCAGGACACAAATAGAGAGCTCATCAAAACAACATTGACATTCATAAGCGCAAGAGCATCAACATTTTTTTTATGTCTTGCATATAATCAGTGATAGATCTATTACCCTGGTGAGGACTGGCAATATTTTGACGATGAGTCATAATCTTGCCACATGAAGGAGCAATGTAAGTTCTCTCCAGTGTCTGCCATGCATCTCTCGATGAAGTAGATGAAGAAAGAAACTGCACAAGAATAGGTGATATCGATCCAATAATAGCATTGAGAAGAAGTTGATGCTGACAGAGCCAGAGAATATGATCAAGATTTGTCTAAGAGAGCATGGTGTCTGTAAACATTATTTACACAGGGGTAAGGATGCGAGCCATCAATGAATCCCAATAAGTCATACCCGAATAGAAGAGATATGAACTCCAAGCGTCAGGTGGAATAATTGGAGGTGGTGAGTTTCAACGGTGCCTGAGCATTAACGTTGAGAACCATAGGGCAAAAAGACGAATCAGGAGCTTTCATGGGAGGAGGTCGACTGGTGATGTCTGCGACAGCGGTCATTGTGCGTGACGACTAGGGTTTGTGGAAAGAAGTAAGCAAGAAAAAGGCTTTAGTTGAAAGAAGAAGCAACCCTTTAGGTATTGCTTTGCTGAAAAGAAGCTTTGGTGGAAATACTACTTTGTTGGAAATAATCAAGAAGAAGCTTTGCACTTTGTTGGCAGTCTCAGTGAGCTTCAGCAGTGGCTGCCAAGAAGCATGAACAGATAGGAGAAATTGAATTTGAATTGCTCTTTGCTGCTTTGCTCTTTGCTTCATGTTGAATTGCTTCTCTAACATCAACACGTTGAAGAGATAAAAGGGGAAAAAATAACAAAGAAAATGTTGGGGATTGTACGGACGGTAAGAGAGTGAGTGAATTGCCCCTGCAAAATAAAAATAATCTTTTGTTCTTTCTTAAACAAAGATAAAGATTAGTTCCACACAAATAACATAAATAGATTAACAACGCAAATAGAAAAAGAAGATGCACAAACAGTTTCTTGGTTGCAACCTGGGTAGTTGCTAATCTAAGGCAAATGTAGCACAATCTCCAGAGTACTCCTTGTGAGCAGAAAAGCCTCTTATACAATGAAGAACTCAAGAAAATAGTAAAAACAAAAATAGATTCGTGTAGAGTGGGATTAATTGAATGTAACTGAGCTTTAGAAGTCTATTTATAGCCCTAGTGAAGTTTATCCGATCATTGACGTGGCCCTACACGTGTGCCCTAGTGCTTAGGGGCACCTAACATGTGGCTTAGGGGTTATCTACTTCACAATGATCGCGAACGGCTACTTCTGGATCAACATTGGCTTCTCGGGCACCTGTATATATACACTAGGGCGCCCGAGAACATAGGCGCCCGAGTGGATAGGGGCGCCCACGAGCACGGGCGCCCGAATACATAGGGGCGCCCGAGTTGACTTTGGTCAGCCTTTTGCTGACCAGTCTTCCGGTGGGTCTTCTTGGGTGATCTTGGGCCTTCCAGAGTAAGGCTCACGTGAACCCTCCTCCGGCCTTCTCCTCAAGCATGCTTCCCCCAGCTTCTCATTCCTCGGACATCGCACAGATCATTCTCGCTCCATCAACGTACTCTTCTGAAGACCTCTGCGTCCCTCGGATGCACCGAGTCCGTCGGCTCCCTTCTCGTGTCATCCTTCTCGACCACTGCATCTTTCGTTCGACTTCCTGCACTCCTAAGCTCTTGCACACATAGACAAAGGGATCAAACACAACAGGACATAACTTGACTCGGTTGACCACATCAAAACTCACCTAGGGTACTTACAATCTCCCCATTTTGATATGCATCAACCCGAGTTAAGTTAGGTTAAAGAACATATAAAATTACAAAAATAAATATGTGACAATGTAATTTAAAAACAAAAATTTGAAATTAAGCCTCCCCCTTAACTTAATTCTATTTTCTCCCCCATAATTTAATCTATTTTCTCCCCCTTTGATCATATCAAAATTTAAACATGTTAAGGGTAAAATTAACACTAATAAGAAAGATTTACAAAAACTCATAGAAAATTATTTAAGTATTTAAAATTTTCAAAAATTTTAGAACATGTCAAAAATAATAGTTAGTTTTTAGAAAATCTAGTTTTTCAAAATTTAGTCAAAAAATTTTTTTTAAAATCCAATATCCAATTTTTAAAAAATAATTTATAATAATGTATTTTACTAAAAAATTATTCAAATATTTATCTAAGTTAGAATTTTAGCAGACTCATCACTATAAAAATTGTCAAAGTAAAATCAATTTTCTAACTTTTAAGAAGATAATTTTAAATTCAGAGTTGATAATTTTAAAAAAATATATATATTTAAATTTAATTTCAACTTTAAATAAATTTGAAAAAAAAATCAATGTTTAAAAGATAATCTATAGATCTTGAAAATTTAATAAAATGAATTTTTTAAAAGTATTTTTAAAATTTAAAAATATATTTTCAAATGAAAAATCATAATATATCTGTTTAACTATTAAAAATTTTGAAAAAAATATTTTGTGGATAGCTCAAACTCTATCATCAAAAAATATAAAACTAAATTTTCTATAATAGTTATATCTTCTAAGAAAATTTCAAAACAATTATAAATAAAATATTAATACCAAAAAGAACATTAATTAATAATTGACAAACAAGTAATAAATGAAATATAATAATTTAGTACAGATTTTAGAACCCAAAATAAATTCTTTCCAATATGATTAATCAAAAATTTAGGTGGAATATAAATTTTAAGAATTTTTATAATTTATCCCCTGTGATACCATATACCAATTTAGTCCTCCAATATATCTAATTTTAGAACTATGAACTTTTTATACGGGATCGTAGGTCGGCTAAAGGGGGTGAATAGACGTTGGCCCCCAAATCTCTCAATTTGCTTCCTATAATGTTTGTGTATGCAACGGAAATATAATTAAACTAAAACACTAACAAAGACACAAACAGATTTAACGTGGTTCGGAGATAAAACTCCTACTCAATGATAGTCTGTAAGGTGGACGATCTCGATTCGTCGGTGGATGAGTCCCTGGAAAGCCTCCGGCTAGCTCATGTCGCTCCTTGTGCGTGGAGAAATCTCGCCACAACCTCGCAATAATCCCTGAGCACCAAGACTACTAATTGGCCTATAACAAAGCCAATTTCGTCAACCCTATCTAGCCAAACCAAGATCCCTTAAATAGAGCTTGTGGCTGAACTAGTCGTTACCAGTCGACTAGTGCCAATATCAATCGACTGCTCCAGCCGAATTCGAACGTTATAACCCAACGTTTGAATTCTAGCTGGCACCAGTTGACTACACAGAAGATCAGTCGACTGATCTTTTTGTGAGCTCTATCGGTCGACTGCTCCCAGCAGCAGTCGACTGCCCAAATCCTAAACCTAGGGTTTCCCTTCCTGAATATAGTTCACTCAGCACTCAAACCCTCACGACTCACATGACTCTTCTTACAGCCTTGACATGTTGCCTTGAAGCCTTCTTTGACTTTGGATCACGTCCCTCGTATGCATACAACCCCATGACTTATCTCCACATGTCATCCTTCGCGTATGCCTCGAAGTGCGCTTCCCTCGACTTATCATTCCTACCTTGTCCACGGTCCCTCGGATACACCATCCTTCACCGGATCCGAAGTCATCAAGTTGAGTCTATGTGTATCCTGCAAAACCTGCACACTCAAATACACATATCAAACACAAGGGTAAACCTAACTTAAACTCTTTACCCAAATATCAAAACACATGATCCCAGGGACCATAGATTGCCTTAACAATCTCCCCCTTTTTTGATATTTGATAATACGTTCAAGTTATGGAAAACAAATAGCAAATGCAAATGCTAACAACATTTGGACTTACATTGCCAAGGCTGCACCTTGAACTTATACCGCCAATGCATATGCAAACATGCATGAATCCTATCACAAGGCATCCCCCAAACCTAAACTCCCCATGAGTTAGGATTTTACCTAACGAGCTTTTTAAGAACCTCTCCAAGGCTCTCTTACATTGGACTTACAAAGGTTTTTTAAGAACCTATCACAAGGTTCCCCCTTTGCCAATAAATAAGCAACAATGCTCCCCCTTCACCTAAACTCCTCATTGACCTAGGATTTCTTGCAAAGGTGTGTTTGGTTTCCCAGTTAAACCTAACACTTCTCCCCCTTTACCACATATCAAAAATAACTCTAACAATATCCCAATTATTGGATTATTTAACATTTAATGACTATAAACATTGTGTATTATTCTCTCATAAGATTATACACATGTTTGACATTATTAGAACACTTTTCAACTTTGTTGAAAACACTTTCAGCATGTGTCAGTCGACTGAGATAGTTACCAGTCGACTGACCTTGTCGAAAACCAACCTTATAGAATTATCATTCGACTAAACCCTGCACCAGTTGACTAATACCCAGATATCAGCCCATTTCTGTATTTCTGACCCAATTTCAGAAATGCACCAGAATTTCCATAAATCTTCAAATATTTCTAATTTTTATGAGAGGTTTATGGTACCGTATCTACTTGGAAAAAATACATCCAAAAATATATTTATTACCAATCCCAAGATTGATACAAAATCTAAAACTATCTAAATGGTCCAATTAAACTTTGACCCAAAGTCCTAGTTTTGGCTTCATCTTGATGTATCTGCCCACATCGAACCACAATGCATCCCTAGCATTGGTTTATATGGCATTTGTTCCAGAAGGAATCGACGCCGACGGTACGTCATCGAAGTTCAGCCCACGTGGATGCCGAAAGGAGGAGAGGAACGCACCGCCCTACGAGATCAACACGAGTGTTAGGGGAACACATCGGAGGTTATCCGGCGGAGCCCACTCCGACGCTCAAGTCAGTGTCTTGATGGAGATGGAGGAAGGTGTAAGACAAGAAAGAAAGTACGAAAAGTCGAGAATGCTTAACCCCCCTTACCGGAGGGGTTGGAGTATCGCTTATACCTGCGACAGTGGTCATACGTGTCTCCACCCCCATTGCCACGTTCCCCCCAACTTCGGTTATAGGATCACCTTTGTAACGACCATCATAGTCATTAGATCTAGCCTGTTGCAAGGATGAGGGCGATAATGGTCGTGGATTACGGGTCCTGACCCTCCAGTGATTATTGATGTTCCTTATCCACGGAGCCGCAAATGGTGGGTCCGTTATTTAAAGTCGAAGATGGGTTGGGCTCCGCCTCCCCAAGGCGGTCTCGGGCCCCGACTTCCCGGGGTGAACCCGGGAGGGGCTTTTCGCTTTGCTTTTCCAGGGTAAGTGTCCCGAGGGGACTCCGGGGGCTGACGAAGAGTAGCTCATACTTGTCGTGTTGCGCCACGCAGCTTCTTCACCCCTCGTGCCCGCTCCGGGCTATTCAACCCCATCACAAGTCCCTCCCTTCAAGTCTGATCGAAGGAAGTGCGGCTGACTAATCAGACTAGTGCTGCGATGAAGAAGCTGGGTCTAGGTGGTCTCTTCGTCTTTTACTACTTCATTGGCGGCCCTTGAGGCCCCCAGATATAGCCTGTGCCACCCAGGGCTCCGGGTGGTTTTTTTTTTTTTGAATATGTCCCGCATTCTCGCGAATTATGCGGCGACGCTCTGATGGCTATCTCAGGCCCCCTATAAATACCTGGGGTCTTTACAATGGCAATTCTGTCGCCTCACAAATGCAATCTCACCACGTGGTCCCTCCCCTTTGGTGTGGTGAACTTTTACCGATGCTGGCCGCGGGCCATACGAAGCGACAACAATAAGAGCTAGCGGCTCCTCGAGAGGAGCAATCAGCGTCCTTGACGTGCCGCTCCCTTATTGCTTATAGCGGTGCGGCTTCGCCGTATAAAAGCGGGTGCAATCGGCGCCCTGCCATCTCCTTACCCTATCTATCTTCAAGTGTCTTCCTTCTCTGGTTATTCTTCCTGTCGCGGCGCCCCTTTTACAAGGGTAAGTCTCCTTCTGTTTTCTCCCCTCCAATTTCCCTGAGTCTGATGGGGAAGAAGAAAACCCTAGGCGACGACGAGCCCTCCCTGAAAGAGCTAGGATTCCATACGGAATGGTACGATACCATCTCTTCTCGGGTTAATTTGGAATCCCTCCAGGTCGCCCGTCAGAAGTATGGTATCCCAAAAGACTGGGAGGTGAGAGTTCCTGCCCCAGGTCATCCCCCCGTAATGACTAGTAAGGATTTTTATACTTTCTTCCTAGGGCAGGTAGAATTAGGGCTTCGCTTCCCTATCCCACCCTTCTATATGAATGTGAGTAAATACTTTGGTATCCCTCTGCAACAGATGGCCCCGAATGCCTTTGCCCAGATGGGCGGAGCTGTTGTAGTCTTCAAACTCTTCGACATTCCCCTGACCCCCCGATTCTTCCATTTCTTTTTTGTTCCTGTCGGGTCCCGGGGGCATTTAGTTTTACCGCTCATTCCGGTCATAGGTTCTTGGGGGGTCTTCCTTCCTCCCACAAGGGGTGGAAGGAACGGTTCTTCTATATTCAGCTTCTCGAGCGTCCCTTTAGTCTTATTCACTAGACAGCCAATTTGCCCCCGGTCCCCGATCTCGGCGATTTCAAGTAGGACGAGGGCTATCAGAGGGCTAGGGGTATCCTGGCCGGGATGGAGTTCCACTGGCTCCAACTGGTGCAATGTGAGGAGCTCCTTTATCGGGCTGAGCTAAGCCCGAGAGTCACGCGCCTGAGCTCCCATCTTCGTAAGTTACTTTTTTGTTTGGTACGCGTCCTGGTTAATACAGACTGATGTCGTTTTATCTTTACTTTGTAGGTGATGTCATGTTCTCCCGAGTGATGAATCAACTCCTGAAGTGGGACCAGGCCAACGAACAGGCACTGGTCCCAGGTTTAGCATCTTCTGCTCCTGCGGGAATCTCCACTGAGGGTTGCGAGGGGGGGTGGGGGAGGAGCCCACTGCAGACCGAGGCACCCCAGAGGCCCCCCAAGATATTGATGTGTCAGAGTTGCCAACGGACCTCGAAGGGGGTTCGACTGCTCCTGCTACCGAGGCCCCAGAGGGAGAAGCTGCACCTCCTCCATCTATTGCACCTTCAAAGACCCACATGCTCGAGAAGAGACGGCGGGAGCGCCTATCCTGTGGGGATCACCCCTTAAAGAGGTTGAAGAAGGGTCCATCTCAAGAGTTGTTGCGCTCTGTTGCCTCCGAGGATGCGGCTGCATGGGCTCCGAGAGTTTGGGAAGGAGCTTCCTCCTCCGCCATTGAGGCCACTGCTCCCGTCGTTGATGCCCCGGCTCCCCCAGTCGACCCTCCGGCTGCTCCTCGTGGCAAGGGGCGCCCAAGGACCCCCCGCTCCCACCGGAAGGCCCCAATGGCGAAGAAGAAAGCGCCAGAAGTTCCCAATCCATCCGGATAGAGGGGATCGCTTTGAGGGTTCGCCGAGGGCTTCAAGTTCAGAAGAAGATGCCCCCGATCCAAGAGACGTTCCCAGTCAGTCAGGCCCCCTGCTGAGGGAATTCTTCCTTTTCCCGTTCTACCGTGTCGGGCAGCTGGATCCGCGCAGTACCTGGGCATGTTACATCAGTCTTTATTGACGGTGAGTATTTCGGCGCGCTTCCTATTTTTTCCAGTGCCTTTCACTAACTGTCTTTGTCCTGCCTCGTAGGTTGCCTCTAACTGCGCAGCCACCAGTTGCTTGTTATCTTCCGGGGGGTCACTGAAGACCTCCTCCAGCAGGTGGCGGCTGCGAGGCGGAAGCTGGCCGAGCCCACGAGGCCAACCTCCTGCAGTTGGAGGTCAGCCGAGCCCTCCGAGAGAAGATAGAGCATTATCTTACCACTCTAATGGCGTCCGAGACTACCCTGCATGGGTATAGAATTCGAGAACGCCTCGGATCCGAGAGGAATCACACCCTTACGGAGGAACTGCAGAAGCTATCCCAGGACTGGGAGCAACTCTAGGGTCGGACGAAGGAGTTGTCCGATCAAGTCAACCTCTTGGAATCTGCAAGGAAAACCTTGGAGGAACGGGATACGAACGGGAGCACCTGATGACTATAAAAGAATACGACTTAGAGCTGGTGTGCTTCCATGCCGCAAACCTCCAGGAGCAGGTTACCCAGGCCAAGGCCCAAGCTGCTGCTGCTGCTGCTACCCAGAAGCTCCAGGAGATGCAAGAGGATCAGGGCTGCCTATCCCAGGAGGTGGCGCTGCTGAAGGCTGCAAAGGAGGAGACCGAGGCCACGGTACGCCAGCAATAGAGTGACTACACGGCCAAAATATCTCGAGCCAAGGCGGAGTTCAAAGTGAAGTTTCTGCAATCTGAGGAGTACGCCGAGGTGGTAGCCGTGCAGGCATTAAAGCGCCTCAAACAGGGGTTCCATGGCGCTATCAGCAGTTGGAGAAGGATCAACTATTAAAACCAGGCTCAGACTTGCGCGTTATAACTGTTCAGCGGGTCTGGGACGATCTTCCCCCTGAAGAGCAGACCCTATAGAATGCTTCCTAACTCGGGCATGGGCTCCTTAGCCACTCCTTGACCATTGCATTTCCGTCTTTTAAGCTTTTTCTTGTAGGTCATGCATGTAATCGCTTCAGTTTTGAATAACAACATCACTGGACTTATATTTTAAATGATTTCTTACTCCCTCCCGACTGTTCAGCTTCTGGTCGAGTCTGCGTGGCACCTATGTCAAGCCTACATGCCACAAGGCAGTAGGGGTTTTGCAGCTCTTGGCCGGGTGAGTACAGCTCCGAGGCTAATCTTTCTCACCGAGAGGCAGTAGGGTTTTTGCAGCTCTTAGCCAGGCATATACAGCTCCGGGGCTAAGCCTATTCATTGAGAAGCAGTAGGGTTTTTGTAGCTCTTGATCGGGCGTGTATAGCTTCGAGGCCAAGCCTACTCACCGAAACGCAGTAGGGTTTTGCAGCTCTTGGCTGGGCGTGTGTAGCTCCGAGGCCAAGCCTACTCACCGAGAGGCAGTAGGGTTTTGCAGCTCTTGGTCGGGAATGTGTAGCTCCGAGGCCAAACCTACTCACCGAGAAGTAGTAGGATTTTTACAGCTCTTGGTCGGGGTGTGTAGCTCTGAGGCCAAGCCTACTCACCGAGAGGCAGTAGGGTTTTGCAGCTCTTGGCCGGGCGTGTGTAGCTTTGAGGCCAATCCTACTCACCGAGAGGCAGTAGGGTTTTACAACTCTTGGCCGGGCATGTGCAGCATCGAGGCCAAGCCTTCTCACCGAGAGGCAGTAGGGTTTTATAGCTTTTGGCCGGACATGTTCAGCACCAGGGCCAAGCCTACTCACCGAGAGGCAGTAGGGTTTTATAACTCTTGGCCGGGCATGTGCAGCACCGAGGCCAAGCCTACTCACCAAGAGACAGTAGGGTTTTGCAGCTCTTGGCCGGGCATGTGCAGCACCGAGGCCAAGCCTACTCACCGAGAGGTAGTAGGGTTTTACAGCTCTTGGCCGGGCATGTGCAGCATCGAGACCAAGCCTACTCACCGAGAGGCAGTAGGGTTTTGTAGCTCTTGGCCGAGCGTGTGTAGCTCCGAGGCCAAGCCTACTCACCGAGAGGCAGTAGGGTTTTGCAGCTCTTGGACGGGCGTGTGTAGCTCTGAGGCCAAACGTACTCACCGAGAGGCAGTAGGGTTTTTGCAGCTCTTGGTCGGGCGTGTACAGCTCCGAGGCCAAGCCTACTCACCGAGAGACAGTAGGGGTTTTGCAGCTCTTGGCCGGGTGTGTGTAGCTCCGAGGCCAAGCCTACTCACCGAGAGGCAGTAGGGTTTTTGCAGCTCTTGGCCGGGTGTGTATAGCTCCGAGGCCAAGCCTACTCACCGAGAGGCAGTAGGGTTTTTGCAACTCTTGGTTGGGCGTGTGTAGCTCCGAGGCCAAGCCTACTCTCCGAGAGACAGTAGGGTTTTTCTGGGATAAGGATTCAACGCTTTCCACATATTATTCCATTTGCATTTTTGACTTATTGAACTGCCAAGCAGTGGAAACAAAGAATACAGCGAGTAAACAAACAACGCAATACTTCACCGGGTATGGTAAAGGCGCATATGATTGGCGTGCCAGGGTCTTTCTAGTCTCTTGCCTTTGTTGTCTTCTAGGTAATAGCTTTCCCCAGTGAGCTTTTTGATGATGACATATGGCCCATCCCATTGCGGCTCCAGCTTCCCTGGGTTGCCGACCGGTTTGATCCTTTTCCATACTTTATCGCCAACTTCAAAGCTACGAGCGATCACCCGGTGATTATAGGCTTGCTGCATTTGTCGTCGGTATGCTTCCAATCGAGCTGCGGCTTTGTCCTGAACCTCCGTGATGAGGTCAAGGTTAATCAGTCGTTCCTGATCGTTGTCTTCCTTGTGATAGTATCGTCGTCGGGTAGACTCTTTGCCTACTTCCATTGGGATGACGGCTTCACCCTCGTAGACCAGGCAAAACAGGCTCTCGCCTGTTCGTTCCCGCAGGGTAGTGTGGTAGGACCACAGAATGCTGCGGAGTTCTTTAACCCAGCTGCCCCCGACGTGGTCCAGCTTAATCTTGAGTCCCTGCAAGATTTCCCAATTGATAACCTCGGCTTGTCAAATGCTCTGTGGGTATGCGACTGAGGTGAATGCCTAACCCTTCGCACCACTCCTTTAGCTTGCGTCCGGAGAATTGTCTTCCGTTGTCCGACACCAGCTTGTGAGTGATGCCGTATCGGCAGACAATGTTCCTCCATAAGATTTTCATCATAACCACCTCCATGATGTTCGCCAGAGGTTCGGCTTCTACCCATTTGGAGAAGTAATCAACGAGGACCAGCAGAAATTTCTTCTGCTGGGGCCCAGTGGGAAACGGGCCCACAATGTCCATTCCCCATTGATCAAAAGGGCAGGATACTGTAGAAACTCGTAGGGGCTCCGTCGGGCGGTGAGTCACATGGTGATATCTTTGACAAGCTTCGCATCCGGCCATGAACTTGAGAGTGTCGGCCTGCAAGGTAGGTCAGAAGTACCATGCCAAGAGGATCATTCAAGACAGGGACTTTCCCTCGATGTGGCTTCCACAGATGCCTTCGTGCACCTCCCTCATCACGTAGTTGGCTTCCTCTGGCCCGATGCACTTTAGGAGGGGTCTTGCAAATGCACTCCTATACAGTTGATCGCCGACCAGTATGAATCTACCTGCCCGGCGACAAAACAGCCGGCTCTCTTGATCCCTGCTTAGAATGGTCTCGCTACGCAGGAACGCTATGTAGGGATCCCTCCAGTCAGTTCGGCTATCGTCCTTGGCCTCTTCTCCAACTTGTGCGACTGTCTCTACTACTGTGCTAGGCTCATTCAACTTCCAGGTGGATAGGGAGCTGGTCAGTTTGGCTAGCTCATCTGCCCACACGTTGTCCGACCTAGAGATCATTTGCAAGATGACCTTCGCGAAGGAGGCCTTCAGTCGTTCGTAAAGGTCTACATATTTCTGCAGGCGCTCACACCTGACTTCGAAATTGCCCTTTATCTGCTGCGCCACAAATTGCGAGTCTGAATATATTGTGACCTGACAGACCCCCATGTGCTTGGCTGCTTGCAGGCCTACTAGGATCGCCTCATACTCGACCTCATTGTTGGTAGCTTTGAAGTGGAGCCAGATGGACAAGTGTAATGTATCCCCCCGAGTGGAAATCATTAATACTCCAATCCCACTATGCTGGTTGTTGGAGGACCCATCTACATAGACCTTCCACATTCCTTCAGCCTCGGCCCCCGGGACGGTCCAACATGAAGTCGGAGAGGGCTTGGGCCTTGATAGCGGCGCGAGGCTGATACTCGATGTCGTACTCACTTAATTCCGTCGTCCATTCGATTAGCCGGCCTGTAGCCTCAGGATTAGTGAGGACTCAGGCAAGCGGGCTGTTGGTGAGAACCACGATGGGATGTGCTAAGAAATACAGCCTTAACCTTCGGGCCATCAAGACGAAGGCGTAGGCTAGCTTCTCCATTGCGATGTATCGTGTTTCGGCATCCTTTAGGAGGTGCCCGAAGAAATATACGGGATATTGCACCCCAGTTTTGTTCTCGGACAAGCGTCAAGCCTACCGCTTGCTCCGCTGCTGACAAATAGACAAACAAGGTCTCCCCTTCCATAGGCTTGTAGAGAATGGTGAGGGCGGCAAGATAAGTCTTCAAATCTTCAAAAGCCCTCTCACACTGGTCATCCCACTCGAACATGGTGGCTTTTCTCAAAATCTTGAAGAATGGGAGGGTCCTATCTGCTGATTTGGAGATAAATCTGAATAGCGCTGTGATTCTCCCATTCAATCACTGTACCTCCTTGAAGTTGCGCGGGGGTGGCATATCCAGAATAGCTTTTACCTTGTCTGCGTTGGCTTCGATTCCCCTCTCTGTCACCATGTACCCCAAGAACCTGCCGCTTTTAACCCCGAACAAACATTTAGCAGGGTTTAATTTCAGCCTGTTGGCCCTCAGGGTGGTGAACGTTTCTTCAAGGTCGGCTATCATGTCCCCTCCCTTGTCAGTCTTTACTAGGATGTCATCCACATACACCTCGATGTTTCTCCTGATTTGGTGCCTGAAGACTTTGTCCATCATCCGCTGGTATGTGGCACCAGCATTGCGCAGACCAAAAGGCATGACGTTGTAACAATACGTACCATCGGCCATCACGAAACTGACTTTCTCCTGGTCTTTGGGAGCGAGCGGAACTTGGTGGTAGCCCTGATACACATCCAACTTTGAGATGAACTCACAACCGGTCATGGAGTCCACCAACCTGTCTATCCGAGGCAGGGGATAGCAATCTTTGGGGCAGGCTTTGTTCTGTAAGTACCCCTGTTGATTTTGATGTGATCAACCGATTTAAGATAGGTCCTGGTGTGTTTAATCCCTCTACTAAGTGTGCAGGAGCTTAGGTACGGAGGAAGTCGAGCATAAGACGTAGCGAATGAGAAGAATTGTGCGGGGAAGTGAGGCGACGGGCTCGGTATAATCTGAGGGACACGAAAGCTGCGGAAGAGTACGCCGGTGGAGCGAGAAGGACGTGCGCGGTGTCCGAGGGACGAGAAGCCGGAAGGAAGGAGGCTCGAGAGGCGAAAGGCCGAAGTCGGGTTTGGGTGAGCCTAACTCCGGTTGGCCAGAAATCAACCAGAAGACGAAGAACCAAAAGACTGATCAATTTGACCATGTCAAACAAGGCGCTCGAAAAAAGAAGAATTTAATTGCTGCTAAGAAGACTCAATCCCAAGACCTCACATAAGATATGTTGCCATGGTTACCACTTGGGATAACTGGTGATGACAACATTCAGCTGCCGATGTTACTACTTGAAGATTACAACAGCGAAGTCTAGAGTAGAAGAAAAAGTCTTAAAGGATAAAACCTTATCCTTTAATCAGATCCAATGGATGCAGTTTAATCCCATCCAAGATCAACCATTCAGATTACATCCATGGATCAACGACCAAGAGAAAATTCCTCAACAATCAATAATCCAGATTTATTCTCTTAGGCTATAAATAGACTTAGAGTTTTAGCCTTTTCAATCATTCAATTAATTCATTCTTGTAAACTCTCTAAAAGTCTAGCGTGCTATTTTTATAAGGCTTCTCCGCCACAAGGAGATTTTTGTTGAGCGTCCACTACCTTGGAAGTAACGTTCTCAGTTGCGACCAAGTTTCTTTTTTAAAGACGAGTGCCTCCACTTTCATTTTATTTTATTTTTTACCGTCTATTCACCCCCCTCTAGCTGGTCCAACCCGATCCAACAAGTGGTATCAGAGCCAAAGTCGCCGCAGAAGGACTAACCGCCGACTACAGCAATTTCAAGAAAATGGTTGGAACCATAATCTACCCGCCGAAGTTTGAGGGGGAGTTCGCGATGTGGAAGCGCCGAATGCAGGTATTTTTTAAAACTGATATTGAATTGCTACTAATTATGAAAAATGGTTTTTCAGTTTCAAAAGATAACAATGAAAAGGATAAAGAAATAGAATCGTGGACCAAGAAGGAGCAAGCGGACTTTGTGGCAAACGACAAAGTGGAATTTCATCTGCTAGCCATTCTTCCCGCACAAGAAGTCAACGACATCGGAAATTACAACTCGGCAAATGAGCTCTGGGAGAAATTCTTGGAATTGCATGAAGGTACCTCAGAGGAAAACTGGTGCGACGAGACCTTCTTCGAAGCCAACTGACAATCCTTCGAAAGGAGGATGGAGAATCAGTTGCGCATCTACATGCCAAGGTAAAAGAACTAATCACAGACCTTGAGAACCTCGGAGAAAAGGTAACAAGTCGCGACGCTCAAAGGTACGTCTTAAACGCATTTCCGAGAACCCCGGAATGGACCTCAGTAATCGATGCGTATTTCATTTCAAAAGATTTAACGGTAAGTACATTAGAGCAATTATTTTCTACTTTGGAGCTTCTCAAATCTCGCTTTGTAGAAAAGAATAAGAAAGCAGATATCGTCGCACTGAACACAAGGAAGATCCAACTCGAAGGGGAATCCTCGACTGACGACGAAACAACAAAAATAGTAAGTTCTTTTAAAAGTTTTTTTAAAGCTAACAAATTTTCAAAAACGCAGAAAAGAAGACGGTCCCCAAAGAAGCGAATAATCAGATGCTACAACTGCAAAGAGGAGGGACACCTGAATGACCAGTGCTCTAAACTCAAAAACCAGCCAAAGAAGAAAAAGGCACTGAAGGCCACCTGGGATGAGTCCTTATCAGAAGAGTGGGATGGTCAAGAATAAGCGGGACTTACGCTGATGGCAAATCATCAAGAAGGGAGCACTGATGAAGGGGGAGAGACGTCAGAAGAAACCGATGACGAAGAAAGAACCTCGCTTTTCGAAAGCGACCTAGTAAGTGAGATTTGTTTTCTTCCTCATGATCAGTTATATGCTAGAGTTAAAGCCTTGCTCAAATCTAATTGTAGATTAGAAAAAGAAAATTAAAAATTAAAAAATGAATTAACACTTACATCCTCTTATGATATTTTGAAAAATGAAAATGATAATTTGAAAAACTTAGTGCAAAAATTAGAACTTGATATTACATATTTAAGACAAAAGAAAAATAGCTTTCCTAATAATTTATATTGATATTTTAAAAACCACAAGGGTCAATTTAAAAAAGTACCCAAAAGCTATATTCCGCCTATGTTTTTAATTAATCCTGTAGACAGGACTTTATTTTGGGTTCCAAAATTTATTTTAAACTGATAAATTTTTTATTATTTAATTGCAGAATTTTTTTTACAAAAATTATGTCTTTTTTATGCACAATTATGTGTTGGTGCAGGAAGCACCCGATCGAACCTTGTTTTGATATTGGCAAAGGATTCAAAGTTAAGGGTTATTTGTGATCTAACGTTGTTCACTGAGTGTGCAGAAAAATCCCTAGCGAAGGACTGCTAGGCACCTGGCGAAGGACTGCCAGTATCAAAGCCCTAGCGAAGGACTGCTAGGCACCTGGCGAAGGACTGCCAGTATCCAAGCCCTAGCGAAGGACTGCTAGGCACCTGGCCAAGGACTGCCAGTATCCAAGCCCTAGCGAAGGACTGCTAGGCACCTGGCCAAGGACTGCCAGCATCCAAGCCCTAGCGAAGGACTGCTAGGCAACTGGCGAATGACTGCCAGAATGGACAAACCCTAGCGAAGGAATGCTAGGCACTGGCGAAGGGCTGCCAGAAGAAAAGACCTAGCGAAGGGCTGCTAGGCACCAAGCGAAGGGCAGCTTGGCAACTCAAGACCTGGCGAAGGACTGCCGGGCAAAAGTCCAACTGGAGGATCCGGTTGGCATCAGGTAAACTCTCCCGAGAGGAGTAGGTGAGGACGCGTTCCCCTTGAGGGAACATTAGGCGTCGGTTCGACCTAGGGCTCCATTTTGGAGACCAAAGTCAGAACCAAGACAGCTAAGGCTGTATAAAATTAACTTATTAATTGCTGTTTTGGACTAACCCTGGATGCAGGACCGAAGGACTGTGTTTCTGCAGCTCAGAGAGCCTCAAAGGAGTGAGGCAGTAGCTGAGCAGGGCGTCCCGGATGTTTCGGGCGCCCCAGAGTCAACCCAAAGTCAGCAGAGAAGTAAACCTCCGACAGCACCGCGTTGGGGGGCGCCCCGCGCATGTCGGGCGCCCCTCTTGTCGCGGGCGCCGCGCAAATCGGGCACCGCGCAGATCGGGCGCCCCGCGTGTCTCGGGCGCCCACTGTGCCACGCCACTGAAGGCGGCTGCAGCTCACCCTCGCGAAGCCTCGATGATAAAGCTTTGACCGGTCAACCCGGGCGCCCCGCCCGCATCGAGCGCCCCAGTCAACTGTGATCCCGAAGTTGAAGCGATCAGTCACGACCGAGGGCTCGCCGGATCAGAAGCCACGTGGGGGGCGCCCCGAGCATGTCGGGCGCCCCCTGCCCTATATAAAGAGGGCCTCGACCCTCTTCAAAGAACAACAATTTGCTTCGACAATTCTACGCTCTTCTGCTTCCACGACACGCTCCAGAAAGCTGCCAACTCAAGCCGACGACGTCCCGCTGCTCCAGAACTTTAATCTCCACCGGACGTCGGTAACAAGAGTTGTATTTAAAGTTTACTATTCTGCTTTATTGTAAAATCTATTTGTAAACTTTGCGAACTTATAGAATTGCCCGCAGAAAACGGTCAACGACCGTGGGCCTTGGAGTAGGAGTCGACCCAGGCTCCGAACCAAGTAAACCTGCTGTGTTTGCGTTGTTTTACTCTCTTTTATTTCCGCTGCGCACCCGCTCTTTTAAATCCGAACGAATTGCGACATTCACCCCCCCCTCTCTCGCATTTCTCGATCCAACATTATGTTGTCCATCTACTAAAATTTTTTCAAAATTTTTTGATTTTTCGCTTGAAATTTGAAATTAAACTTTTAAAAAATAGATAAATAATTTACATTCATAGATCTAATTTTTCATGATTCAGATATAGTGGAAAGAACTCATTATAATTTTTTTAAAAATATTTCAAAGTATTTTTTGATTTTTTTTAAATTTATTCTTTAAAAACTCGTATTTGTTTCTTTATTTATTTATAGACTTGATGAACAAATTTAAAGCTGAAATTTTTTTCCAAAATCATATCTTTCTCTTCGACATTGATGAAAATATTCAAATTTTTTATAGATATTCGATATTTTTAATGAATTGTTTCAAAAATCGATAGAAAAATATTTTGGTATCAAGGGGGGAGAGTAGGACTATAATTTTTTTTTAAAAAAATCTAAAAATTCAAAATGTTTTCTTCCCTATTTATTTTTCCCCCATTTTGTTTTGATGTGATCAAAGGGGGAGAAATAGCGTTAAGTTAAGAGGTAGACTTTTAATTTAATCTAAATTTAAGTTTTTTTTTGAACTTACACCGTTTGCATTATTATGCATTTTTTTTATTTTGTTTACCCTAACTTAACTCAGATTGATGTACAACAAAAAGGGGGAGATTGTAAGTACCCCTGGTTGATTTTGATGTGATCAACCGATTTAAGTTAGGTCATGGTGTGTTTAATCCCTCTGCTAAGTGTGCTGGAGCTTAGGTACGGAGGAAGTCAAGCGTAAGACGTAGCGGACGAGAAGGATTGTGCGGGAAAGTGAACCGACGGGCTCGGCACAATCCGAGGGACGCGAAAGCTGTGGAAGAGTACGCCGGTGGAGCGAAAAGGACGTGCGCGGTGTCCGAGGGACGAGAAGCCGGGAGGAAGGACGCTCGACGGGCGAAAGGCCAGAGTCGGGTTCGGGTGAGCCTAACTCCGGTTGGCCGGAAATCAACCAGAAGACGAAGAACCAAAAGACTGATCAATTTGACCATGTCAAACAAGGTGCTCGAAAAAAAAAATTAATTGCTACTAAGAAGACTCGATCCCAAGATCTCACCTAAGATATATTGCCATGGTTACCACTTGGGATATCTGATGATGACAACATGTAGCTGCCGATGTTACTACTTGAAGATTACAACAGCGAAGTCTAGAGCAGAAGAAAATGTCTTAAAGGATAAAACCTTATCCTTTAATCAGATCCAATGGATGCAGTTTAATCCTATCCAAGATCAACCGTTCAGATTACATCCATCGATCAATGGTCAAGAGAAAATTTCTCAATAATCAACAATCCAGATTTATTCTCTTAGGCTATAAATAGGCTTAGAGTTTCAACCTTTTCAATCATTCAATTAATTCATTCTTGTAAACTCTTTAAAAGTCTAGCGTGCTATTTTTGTAAGGCTTCTCCACCACAAGGAGATTTTTATTGAGCGTCCACTGCCTTGGACGCAACGTTCTCAGTTGCGACCAAGTTTCTTTTTTAAAGACTAGTGCTTCCACTTTCATTTTATTTCATTTTTTTACCGTCTATTCACCCTCTCTAGCCGGTCCAACCCGATCTAACATGTTCAAGTCGCAAAAGTTGATGCAAACCCGCCATTTGCCCCCGGGCTTAGGGACGAGGACCACGTTGGCCAACCAGGCCGGGAATTGGACTTCCTGGATATGTCCGGCTTTTAGCAACTTCTGAACCTCGTCTCGAATGACCTTATCATGGTCCGGGGTAAAGTGCCTCCATCTCTGCTTCACAGGACGGGCTCCCGGCGCAACATGTAGGTGGTGCATGGCCAACGCCGGTGGAACTCCTTTGATCTCTTCGGCGGCCCAAGCGAAAACGTCTCTATGGCTTCTCAAGCAGTTTATGAGACGACTTCTTAGTTTCGGCGCGAGGTCGAGGGCGATGCGTGTGCCTCCCCCCCCCCTGTGTTGAGGGTGAATTTGTACTTCCTCACTCACGACCTCCCTCCGTTCCTCCTTGGGTCCTCCATTGTCTCGCGGGTTGGCGAGGTCTTCTGGCGAGGGCTCGTGGACATCACGATCCTCTCTTGTAATGGTAGTGGGTGGTTCCTCCGATCTTGCCATTGGTGCTCCTTTAGGTGCTTTGCTGGTTTCCCACAGATGGCGCCAAATTTGTTCAGGAAGGAATCGACGCCGAGGACACGTCACCGAAGTTCAGCCCACGTTGATGCTGAAAGGAGGAGAGGAACGTCGGGCCCTGCGAGATCAACACGAGCGTTAGGGGAACACGCCGGTGGTTGTCCGACGGAGCCCACTCCGATGCTCAAGTCAGTGTCTCGATGGAGATGGAGAAAGGTGTAAGACAAGAAAGAAAGTACGAAAAGTCGAGAATGCTTAACCCCCCTTACTGGAGGGGTTGGAGTATCGCTTATACCTGCGGCAGTGGTCGTACATATCTCCACCCCCTTCGTCACGTTCCCTCCATCTTCTGTTATAGGATCACCTTTGCAACGACCATCATAGTCATTAGATCTAGTCCGTTGCAAGGATGAGGGCGATAATGACCGTGGATTACTGGTCCTGACCCTCCAGTGATTATTGATGATCCTTATCCACGGAGCCGCAAATGGTGGGTCTGTTATTCAAAGTCGAAGATGGGTTGGACTCCGCTTCCCTGAGGTGATCTCGGGGTCTTATGCGAGCGCTCCGCCTCCCCGAGGCGGTCTTGGGCCCCGACTTCCCTGGGTGAACCCGGGAGGGGTTTTTCGCTTTGCTTTTCCAGGGTAAGTGTCCCGAGGGGACTCCAGGGGCTAACGAAGAGTAGCTCATACTTGTCGTGTTGCGCCACGCAGCTTCTTCACCCCTCGTGCCCGCTCTGGGCTATTCAACCCCATCAGCATCTATACATCAAAAATTAATTTTCATGCAATATGATCCCAATGTCATGTTTTCATGCATGAACCATAATCCCAATGTGCCAAATTTCTAGGATTGAGACTCAAGTCCGTCTCCACATCCTTTGACATATTTCATGGCCTATCTAGACTCCCAACTAGAAACCACTTGACATCCATTGACCATGATTACCAAATTGACTCTTAGAGCTCCCCCTTGAGCTCTTAACCTTAGCCACCTCCCTAGGTAACTCATTTATAATCACAAGGTCGTTGAATAGCTCGGCGGGATTCCTAAGCGAATACCGAGTCGTCCATGGGAAACCTCTCTATATCCACGGATTAAAAAAAATTAATTCAAATGAAGACTTATCTCCCAAACGACCGTCTCGTCGTCGTACTAATTGATTCGAGTTACAACTAGGCCGAACATGATGTTCAAGCCTTGTAACTCGCCTAACCAATTAGTCGCGGAAAAGACGACGAGTGGATCGCCGATTTTTGTGTTTATTATCGGGGTCCAAAATAATTAATTACCATCATTAATTAACAAATAACTAAGAGCAAGATAATTAATTAAAACCACATGAAATGATAGAAATCAAAGGAGCCATGAGAGAAAATATACCTCTCGTTACCTTACGATCTTCTATTGTATGACCCTCCCCTCTTGGACGTCGTGTGGGCGTTGATCTACCAAGAACCGGAATCACAAGGCCTCCAACCAAACTCCTTCTTCACGCGCCAACCAACCCTAGCCACTAGGGCTTGTCGCCGGCCTCTCCAAGAAGAAGAAGGTGATGGAGAAGAATTGAAGATCTCTTCTCCCTCACAACAACCCTAACCAACCTCCTCTTGGACTTCCTATCTTGCGACACCAAGCACACAAGGAAGCACAAGCCTCTTCTTCCTCTTCTTCCACCTTGCACTGGCCACCACTATCCAATGAGGTGCCGCCGGCCACGTTCTTCCTCTCTTCTCCTAGCGCCGCCGACCACCAAGGAGAATAGGTGATCACGCCATAAAGAAAGGATGAGCAGGATGGAGGTAGAAAGGAAGGTAGGCTCTCCTCTTCTCCTCCTTCAAGTTGCGCCGGCCACCTTCTTCCAAAGAGGTGTCGCCAGCCACCAAGACCTAGGAGAGAGAGAGAGAGAGAGAGAGAGAGAGAGAGAGGAAGAGAGGAGAGAAAATAGAGTTAGATGATTAATTGGATGCTTGGTTTTATGACTCCATGGGGTATTTATAGGGCTACAATAGGGACCATGAGGAGGAGTTGGGTCTTGGCCACCTAATGGATCAAGGCACGACCCATTAATGAAGAATCATTCCACTAAAAGTTCTTCATTAAACTATCTCACCAACCCCCATATTTACATATGGGCTCCACCTGTTATGAGTACAAGCATCTCCCCGTGTTTAAGATATTGAATGCCCGTTGATTAATTTAAATTACTGACAATTTTAATTAATCAACATCTAACTCCTTGATTAGTACCACTCATCCTTATCATCATGTTGGACCAAGTCCACCTGCAAGATTTAACATGATGAACATTATGAGCTCATCAAGGGGGCATCATCATCCCGACTCACCAGGACATGATTTCCGTCTATAATCAACGGCACACCATGGAAATAATATTATTTCCCAACTTACCGGGCCTATCGACTTAACAGAATAAATCTCGCCCATTGGTAAATCAAAGAAATAACTATTAAGTACATGTGCCCGTTATTATATCGAGATACAGAGCATGTACTCCATAATAAACTAAGGTCTAATTCAATTATAAAGTCAGTATAAATTGGATCACCTCTATGTCGGTCCTGCTCAATGCACACAAAGTGCACTAGTATAATTCTATAATTAAGATAAACCAACACCAAATTACACTACAACCATCCCGATGGTTTGTCCAACTCCATCTCGGTTATGAGCCTCTACTTATACTCTACAAGGAACTGATAACATGATCTTCTGTGCGACACCACAACCATGTTATCTACAATGTAAAGTATTAGACATTTTACACATACTAATATAAACATGCAATCAGTGATCTTGTGATTTTCTTTCAAAATATAGATGTCCATACAGAAATGACAAGACTTTTAGTATACATCCTAATAAAGGCCACACCAGTGTATCTCCGGTGACTCTTGATCTACAAACCTAACTGTCTTAACTTTGAACACTTTGTCCTTAGTTAAGATCTTCTTTGCCTTAACCTTGGATACCTTGTCCTTGGTTAATGTCTTTTTGCCCTTAAATGACACTCCCATGTTATTTTTGGACTTCTCTTTGCTATAGTTATATGACACCCTTGCATATGACTTCTCCTTAGCATTAGAGAACCTAGATCGGTATCCCAAACCCGATCTATCATTGTTGGGTCTTTGGCTCCCCAATAATTTATTTAAACCTTTAGATCTAATAGTGAATCTATCTAGGATTTTCTCCAATTTATCAAGCTTTGCCCTCAAAGCTTGATTTTCCCTTTCTAGGTTCTTAAACCTAGAATCAATATGTCCGCCGTGGGTGGATATTCTTAGACCTACCCATTCTAGGCATGTGTCTCCCTTTCTTGGGATTAATGTCTTGATCCTTAAGTTTAACATGTCTAAGTTTATCATGATGCATGAATTGCCTAGGGTTATGATCTACATTATTAACCCTACTCTTATCATGATATTTAAAATCAAAATTTTACATGGGTAAATAATAAGCATTATTTCTAGCATGCATGAAGGAGTTAAAATTTGAATTACATTTCAAATTAGGGATTACCTCCCTTACCCTTATAGCCCCCTCCCCCTTGATGTGAGTTTTTCTTTTTCTCCTTCCTCTCCCATTTCCTCAAATGCTCCAACTTATTGAATTCTCTACTCCTTGGGCACTTGGTGTGGTAGTGACCCCACTCACCACATGTAAAGCACCGAATATGCTTCTTCTCCTTCTTTTCCTTCTTGATCCTACAACCCATATTAGAATTTAAAGAAATTGAAATGGGTTTAGGGTTTACCTCCTTTTTCTCACCCAATGGACACTTGTCCTTTTTCTTACCCAATCTGTTTCGAAGAAAATCTCCATTCTTTTCATCCACTAAGAAGAATCTCCTTCTACAAATTTTAGTGAAATCGTAAACTCGGCCATCTTTTGCTTCCTAGGCGACTAGTTCGTTGGAGAGCGTCCCACTCTGATACCACTTGTACGGGATCGTAGGCCGGCTAGAGGGGGAGTGAATAGATGTTAACTCCCAAATATCTCGGTTTGCTTCCCACAATATTAGTGTGCGCAACAAAAATATAATTAAATTAAAATATTGACAATGATACAAACTGGTTTAACGTGGTTCGGAGATAAAGCTCATACTCTACGACAGTCTATAAGGTGGACAAATCTCAATTCGTCGGTGGATGAGTCTGTTGGTGCCGGAAGCACCAAAGTCAAACCAATGTTTTGATGATGGCAAAGGGTTCAGAAGTTAAGGTCGTGTTATGATCTAACAATGCTAATCAAGTGTGCAGGTAAAGTCCTAGGTACACTAGGCACTAAGTCCTGGCCGTGGGCTGGGCAACTAAGTCTTGACGTAAGGTTGGGCACTAAGACCTGGTGAGTGAAGCTGGGCACTAAGACCTAGTGAGTGAAGATGGGCACTAAGACCTGGTCAGGGACTGGCCACCGAAGACCTGGTGAGTGAAGCTGGGCACTAAGACTTGGTGAGTGAAGCTGGGCAAAAGTCCAACAGGAGAAGCCGGTTGGCAAACAGGTAAATTCTCTCGAGAGGAGTAGGTGAGGATGCGTTCCCCGTAGGAGGGAACATTAGGCGTCGGTTCGACCTAGGGTTCCATTTGGGAAGCCCAAAGTCAGAACCAAGACAGCTCAGGCTGTAAAACATGGTTTAATCTTATCATTGATATGCTTCTTGTGTTTTGGAACTAACCCTAATTGCAGGAACGAAAGAATGAAGGTTTCTGCATTCAGTCGCCTCAATGGAGTGAGGCGCCTCACTGGGATAGGCACCTGTGTTGAGACAGGCGCCCCAGCCAAAGAGGGATTCCAGCCATTCGAAGAAAACTGCCACGCAAGCCTCAGTACCAAGTCATTGAGGCGCCTGTGTTAACACAGGCACCCTAGTTAACTCAGGCGCCCTGGTTGAGGGGATAAGCGCTGGCCAAGTCTGCGGATTAAAGTTCTCGCAGGACAGGCCACGTGTCAGGCGCCCCCCTCATCACAGGCGCCCCTGTTAACACTAGGCTTCCATATCAATTGCTTTCAACACTTTCGTTCAAGCGCTATGCTCCGACAAACTCCGTACTCGCGACTTAAGTGCCAACGACGACCCGCTGCTCCGAACTTCTAACTTCTTCTATCGTCGGTAAAACTTCATTTTTTTTAAGTGCTGTAATTCTTTTTAAATTCTATATTTGTACTCAATTTGTAATCACTTTTATGAAAATATAGAACTGCCTATCGTAAACGGTCAAGAACCGTGGGCCTTGGAGTAGGAGCCGACTGCGACTCTGAACCATGTAAAAACTAAAAGTGTTAGCGATTGTTTTTGCTTTTTCCGCTGCGCAATTACTCTCTTTAGTTCCGAAAATTTAACGATTGATATTCACCCCCCCCCACCCTGTATCGATTCAATCCGATTCCACAAGTGGTATCAGAGCGGGTGGCTCAAACCTGGTGCAACCACCAGTTTGAGAATTATTTTTTTTGAATTTTCGAATTTCAAATTTTTTTCTCGCTCAAATCATTCTCGTTAATCGAGGTTGGTACAACACCACTCGATTCTTTTCGTTATTAATATTCTTCCCACCCTACTAATCCAAGGCTCAGTCATGGAACGAGTTTTTTTTATTCTTTTTCAGTTAAAAAATTTAATGGTCATGCAAGAGGGATACAGCACCGCCAAACCCCCTCTTTTCAGTGGAGAAAATTTCTCCTACTGGAAAAGCAGGATGGAAGTTCACCTGAAAACTCAGGTGGACATGTGGATCATTATCCAGTTTTGGCTAGAAATACCTAAAAATACACAAGGTGTGGTGCAACACTATACCGAGTGGGACGGCCCACTAAAGAAGAAGATCGAGGTTGATGCAAAAGCGACCCAAACTTTACAGTGCGGCCTAACAAAAGAGGAGCTGAACTGTGTAGGACCCTTCAACAGTGCGAAGGAGCTCTGGAACAAGCTGATCGAGCTGCACGAAGACACATCCGACACCAGGATCAGCAAAAGAGATCTGTTGCTCAACAGACTCTATACAATAAAAATGCACGACGGAGAGACTGCAGCTCAACTCCATGCCAGGATCCAGGAGCTAATGAACGGGCAGCACATGATAGGTCACAAGGTTGAAAACCGTGACCTAATAAGGTATACTTTGAATTCATTTCTGAGAAACTCACTGTGGGCGTCTATGGTGGATGCCTACAAGGTTTTAAGGAATCTCTCAGAAATAAAATTAGATGAGTTATTTTCTGAACTAGAACTGCATGAACAGACTAATACTACTTTGGTCAAGAAAGGTATAATTGCAGGTAAAACTCAAGAAAAATTCCCAAGAAGAAGCCTCAACCAGCACCCGAGTTCGACTCAGACTCAGAATTAGAAGACAGTGAAGGGGATCGACCTAAATTGGTCTGGCTAGCTCGTGATTACTACAAAGAACTCAAGTACCAAACGAGCAAGAAGAAGTCGAGCCGTAGAAAGGAAGATCCGGCAGAACCATCAATGAGCTCGAAGAGCAAAAACAACGTCACCTGCTACGAAAGCAACAAAAAGGGGCACTTCAAGTCAGAGTGTCCTAACCAAAAGGAAAACAAGAAGGCGCGGAGAAAGAAGGCTCTTCAAGCCACCTGGGACGAGTCATCTTCCGAAGAAGAAGAAGAAGTCCCTCACGCAAACCTACTCACCTTGACCGCCTCGGAAGACGTCGACTATGGATCAGAATCGGAACCAGACGAAGACGTCAACACCGAAAGACTCACAATCTCGGAGAACGGACAAATCACTGCAAGAGGTTATTCAAAATATGAGTTATCTAAATTAATTTCTTATTTGTCCCGAAACTTGGCGAAAGTCAAAATCCGGGTTGAGTCCCTCCGACAGGAAGTAAAACTCTTGAATGAGGAAGTCAACTCGAGGTCCTTGACTGAGCCATGTCAAGAAGGAAACTCAACTCAAGTCCAAAAGCTTGAGGAAGAGAATTCCTCCTTGAAAAATCAAGTCAAGGAGCTCAAAGTTGCCTTAGAACAATTTACTTCAGATTCCAAGGGTCTTGACATGATCCTTGGAAAACAGATGTCCATTCTCAATCGATCCGGACTAGGTTATCGAACCAAATCGAGACAACGTTCATATTATTCTGTATTGAACCAACCTAGAACCCAAGTCTAAGCATGGGTCCCCAAGCTGTGTTTAAATAAACAAGCTGGACTAAACCAGTATTGGATCCCCAAGGACAAGATTCACATCTTGCCTAACCCTTATCGAGGCTATAGTCCAGGAGGAGCCAATATAAAAATCATATTTATAGTTAGATAATTTTACTAAATTGTTTGTTTGCGTGTTTATTTTTTTCCAATTTTTAATTATCATGCTTAGATTTAGGACTGGTTAGATTAAGGACGAAAGATTTAATTGAAATTTGAATAACCGAGTATTGGTGGGAGGTGAGATGATAGTACATTAGGGAAGCCTTCTAATAAGGTCAAGTAAGGTAAGGCGTAACCTACTTGGTCTATTTAGTCTGATGGAACTAGCCGAAGCTACTGATCCAAGACCCAAACTAGTTAGACCAGAATTTTTCAAAAAGTAATTTTGAAAATGAAATTTCGAAAAAAAAGCTTTGTCAAGGAAAGGGTTGTTGCTCCAATAAGGCTACGGCAAAAGAAGGCCCTTGTGCCTCGCCAAGACCTGGAAGCCAATTTTCGAAATTCAAATTCAAATTACTATCTATCAAATTTGAATCTAACATAAATTTCAATCAAACATAGATTTAACATATTTTTCAAAACCAATAAACTTTATTCAATATTTTTGAAATTAACCATTTTTAAAAAATTAAAATATTGTTTTAAAAACCTGTCTCACAAAACCCATAAGGTTAACATGTTTGATAACACTAGATTGGGTGAGACCGACTAGGTTGTGAAATTCGATTCAAGCTATCCCTAACTCTAATGGATCCAAATCAATAAATACTTTATGTGTAGGAACATAAAGATTTGGACTAGTGGATGTTGGATAGTGGATGCTCCAGACACATGACTGGAGACAAATTGAAATTCACCAAAATCAAATTCAAGAACCTAGGCTCAGTAGCATTTGGCAACAATGCTACACTCAAAGTAATTGGGTCAGATAACATTGAACTTAAATTTGATTTCATTATTAAGAAAGTACTCTTGGTTGAAAATTTTAAGTTCAATTTGCTTAGTATTAGTCAACTCTGTGATACTGGTTACATAGTTACCTTCACCAACTCTGACTGCATTATTAGAAACCTCCAAGACTCAGAAATAATGCTTAAGGGTACTAGGAAAAATAATATTTACACTATTAATCTACCCTTAGTACCAAAATGCTATCTGACGCAATTAGAAGAATCTAACCTTTGGCATAGGAGATTAGGTCACACTCATGTCAAGCTGATTTCTAAAATTACTCAACTTGGTTTAATTAAAGGTGTACCTAAAATCAAGAATTTTGAGAACATAATTTGTAACTCATGTAAACAAGGTAAACAAACTAAGTCTACTCACAAACCAACTCAATCAGACTTAACCAAAATCACACTTGAGCTCCTGCACCTTGACCTATTTGATTCACATGGAGCCAAGTCAGCAAGCGGGAATCGGTACTGCTTAGTAATTATCGACGATTACTCTAGGTTTACCTGGGTTAGGTTCCTGAAAACTATGGATGAAACCTTGAACTTATTTATTAACTTATGCAAAATGATTGAAAATCAAAATGATACTAAAATTAAAAGACTTAGGAGTGATCATGGGGGAGAGTTTGAAAATGAAAGATTTGAGGAATTTTACAAAATCAATGGGTATATTCATGAATTTTCCTGTCCTAGAACCCCCCAACAAAATGGGATAGTAGAGAGAAAAAATAGAACCCTTCAGGAAGCCACTAGAACCATGCTCAATGAATATAATCTAGCTAATCAATTTTGAGCAGAAGCAGTAAGTACGACATGCTATATTTAAAATAGAGTCCTAATTAATAAAAGGCACAATAAAACCCCTTATGAACTATATTATCATAGATTGCCAAACCTACACTATCTAAAGGTCTTTGGGTGCAAAGTCCATATCTTGAACACTAAGGACTACCTGGGTAAGTTTCAATCTAAGTCAACCCCAGGGATCTTCTTAGGATATTCAACAACTAGTAGAGCCTATAGGGTTTATAATAAACAAATGCACAAAATTAAAGAAACTACTAATTTAATTTTTGATAAAGAAGTTGAACCAAAAGATAATCAAAATTTAAACCAATCAAATCTTGATCAAGAAGACAGTGAACCAATAATTGAATCATCAATTGAACCACTGATTGAACCACTAAATGAACTAACACTTGAACCAACTACTGAGGTATCAACTGAACCAATAACTGATCCAAACCAAGTAGTTGAACCAAACACTGAACCGAACCATCCAGCCGGTCTTGAGGCTGAACCTAGTTCTAGAAGAATAAAGAAACCCAGACTCAATCATCCTTCTGATCAAATTATGGATGATCCAATCTTAGGAGTCAGAACTAGGTCCTCCTATAGAAATCTTAGTCAGATAGCATTCATTTCAAAAATTGAACCTAAGACTATAGAGGAAGCCCTATCTGACCCTGATTGGATCATAGCTATGCAAGAGGAGTTAGCCGAATTTGAAAGAAACCAAGACTGGGAACTAATACCTAAACCTGAGGGCAAATCTATTATAGATACTAAGTGGGTTTTTAGAAACAAACTAAATGATCAAGGGGAAATTGTTAGAAATAAAGCCCACTTAGTAGCTAAAGGGTTCAATCAGGTTGAAGGATTAGACTATGATGAAACCTATGCCCCGGTAGCCAGACTTGAGTCAATTAGAATGTTATTGGCCTTCGCAGCCCATAGAGGGTTTAAGCTATATCAAATAGATGTCAAGTCTGCTTTTCAAAATGGGTTTATTAAAGAAGAAGTTTAGGTAGGGCAACCCCCAGGATTTGAGGACCTAGAAAAACTTGAATATGTTTTTAAACTTAGAAAAACACTTTATGGGTTGAAACAAGCACCTAGGGCATTGTATGAACGATTATCAACTTATCTAATTTCTAAGGAATTTAACCAAGGTCAAATTGATTCCACACTAATTGTTAAAACCTTAGAAAAAGATATTTTTATTGCACAAATATATGTTGATGATATAATATTTGGATCCACTAACTCTAATTTCTAAAAGAATTTGTAAAAATAATGGAAAGTAAATTCGAAATGAGTTTGGTGGGTGAGCTCAACTTTTTTTTTGGGTTACAAATTAAGCAAACTAGAGATTGACAATTATGTTCACCAATCCAAATATGCCAAAGAGCTAATAATGAAATTCAAAATGGACAATTCTAAAAGCTTAAGTACCCCTATGGCTACTAATGTCAAAATTGACAATGACCCTGAGGGTAAACCTGTTGACCTGAAATTATATCGAAGTATGATTGGTAGCCTACTATACTTAACTACTAGTAGACCTGATATCTTATTTTTTGTGGGAATGTGTGCTAGATACCAAACCTGTGCTTAGGAATGCCACTTAGCAGCCCTAAAAAGAGTTCTAAGATACATTAAGGGTACCCTAAATGTAGGGATTTGGTATCCTAGGACTTCCACTTTTGAATTATCAGGATATTCAAACTCTGATTATGCAGGTTGTAAGTTAGATAGAAAGAGTATAAGTGGAAGTTGCCAATTGTTAGGACATAGTCTTGTCAGCTGGTGTAGTAGAAAGCAACACTGCGTGGTCTTATCCACAATCGAAGCAGAATATGTTACCCTAGGAGAGTATGTGGAACAACTTTTATGGATGATGCACACTCTTAAGGACTTTCAGTTTGACTATACCCAAACTCAAGTTTTTATTGATAACATTAGTTCAATCAATTTGACTAAGAATCAAATTCAGCACTCCCGAACCAAACATATAAAGGTTAAACAACATTTTGTAAGGGAGCACGTAGCCAGGGGCAAAATTGTACTTATGCACGTAGACTCGAAGTCCAATTTAGCCGACATTTTTACTAAACCCTTACCTGAGTCTGAGTTTAGCTCACTAAGAAGGCAGATAGGGTTGTGCTTAGTAGAATAGGACTGTTTTATATTGTTTTTCAAAAAATTCTGTTCAATGTTCAAATTTTATTTGAAAATCGGAATTTAAATTTCATTAAAATCATTTCTTTTATCAAGTTATTAAAATTTCAAAATGATTTTCCAGACTTAGATTTTTTTCAAAAATTCACCCCCTTCAAAACTAGGGTTTTTGCGTAAAATGGACTTAGCTTAGGCCCTAACCCTAGAACTGTATGCACCTATAGATCTAGAAGCCAACATCTCAAAAGCACCTTAGGGTACTTTGATTGATAACCTAGACTGGGTTGAGATGTTTAGGTCTATGCCTTGATTCAAGATGCTTTAAGTCAGTGCATCTGCAGTAATTGGGGCAATAAATACAAATTGAACAGCAATCAAGTTAAGTGTTCAAGCTTAGCAAATCTAACTTGATCAGATCACTTAACTTGACTAACCCTAGTGAAAACTACTATTTTATAATAGTTAGTAAGTAGCTAACTGGGTTAGACAGACCCGAACGGAGTCAGATTAATTGGTTTTTTTTTTGTTCGTGACTTCACTAGAGTTGGTTCAATACAGACTTCTATTCTTTTTAATTAGCTTTAATTTAAAATTAACTTGCAATAATTGTTATCAATTTTTTTTGATATATGGCAAAGGGGGAGAGAGAAAAGAAAAAGAGAGTAAATTTTTTTCTCAAAATTTTTGTTATCTCTTTTTTCAAAAAGTAAAGTAAAATGTCTAAGTGCTTCAAAATTTTGTCTAAGTAGTGCTTCAATTTTTTAAGTGCTTCAAATGTTTTAAGTGCTTAAAATTTTTCTAAACATTTTTAAGTACTTCAAAAATTTTCTAAGTATGTTCAAGTACTTCAAAAATCTTCTAAGCACTATTAAAGGGTTTCAAAAATTTCTATGTGCATGTGTTTTGAAAATATTCCTAAGGAAAATTTCCTTAGCAAACAAAATTTGTCTGAGCTAAATTCGTTTGAAATTTTCGGCAAATGTTTCTAAGTAAAGTTTTCTCTTAGTGAGTAATTTTTTTTTTGAGCGAAAAACTTTGTGAAAGATTTGTTTAAGTAAAAATATTTTTTGCACAAAGTGTTTTCAAGCAAATTTTTTATGTGTGCAAAAAGTTTTCCCAAGTAAAAATTCTCAAAAAAAGAGAAATTTAGTTTCAAATTTCTTTTTACAAAGTTTTCTAAGTAAAAAGTTTTCTTAAACAAAATTTTGGCTTACAAAACTTTTCCAAAAACTTTTCTATGTTGTTTGAGTGCAAATGTTTTTGCTCAATGTTGAAAAATACTTAATGTTTATTTCAGGGATAATTGAAATTTCATAAGATGCTTTTGGTTGTTAGATATACTATAAATTGCTTTTTAACTTAACTTTTTGAACCGTGTTGCCATAAATCAAAAAGGTGGAGATTGTTGGTGTCGGAAGCACCAAAGTCAAACCTATGTTTTGATCATGGCAAAGGGTTCAGATGTTAAGGTCGTGTTATGATCTAACAATGCTAATCAAGTGTGTAGGTAAAGTCCTAGGTACACTAGGCACTAAGTCCTGGTCGCAGGCTGGGCAACTAAGTCCTGACGTAAGGTTAGGCACTAAGACCTAGTGAGTGAAGTTGGGCACTAAGACCTGGTCAGGGACTGGGCACCGAAGACCTGGTCAGGGACTGGGCACCGAAGACCTGGTGAGTGAAGCTGGGCACCAAGATCTGGTGAGTGAAGCTAGGTAAAAGTCCAACCGGAGGAGCCGGTTGGCAAACAGGTAAATTCTCCCGAGAGGAGTAGGTGAGGATGCGTTCCCCATAGGAGGGAATTATGGTGTTTGTTCGACCTAGGGTTCCATTTGGGAAGCCCAAAATTCAGAACCAAGACAGCTCAGGTAGTAAAACATGGTTTAATCTTATCATTTATATGCTTCTTGTGTTTTGGAACTAACCCTAATTGCAGGAATGAAGGAATGAAGGTTACTACATTCAGTCGCCTCAATGGAGTGAGGTGCCTCACCGGGATAGGCGTCTGTGTTGAGACAAGCGCCCCAGCCAAAGATGGATTCCAACCATTAGAAGCAAACTGCCGCGCAAGCCTCAGGACCAAGTCATTGAGGCACCTATGTTAACACAAGCGCCCTAGTTAACTTAGGCGCCCTAGTTGAGGGGATAAGCACTGGCCAAGTCTGTGGATTGGAGTTCTCGCAGGACAGGTCACGTGTCAGGCACCCCCCTGATCACAGGCGCCCCTGTTAACACTATAACAGGGGGTTCACCCCCAAGGCTTCCATATCAATTGCTTTCATCACTTTCGTTCATGTGCTACGCTCCGACAAGCTCCGTACTCTCAACTAAAGCGCCAACGATGACTCGTTGCTCCAAACTTCCAACTTCTCCGGTCGTCGGTAAAGGTTCATTTTTTTAAGTGCTGTAATTCTTTTTAAAATCTATATTTGTACTCAATTTGTAATCACTTTTACGAAAATATAGAATTGCCCAACGTAAACGGTCAAGGACCATGGGCTCTGGAGTAGGAGCCGACTGTGACTCCAAACCAAGTAAAAACAAAATGCATTAGCGATTGTTTCTGCTTTTTCCGTTGCGCAATTACTCTCTTTAGTTCCAAAAATTTAACGATCGATATTCACCCCCCCCCCTCTATCGATTCAATCCGATCCCACAAAGTCCCCGAAAAGCCTATGGTTAGCTCGTGTTGCTCCTTGTGGGTGGAGAAACCTCACCACAACCTTGCAACAATCCCTGAGCACCAAGACAACTAATTAACCTTTAACCAAAGCTAATTTCGTCAACCCTAGTTAACCAAACCGAGCTCCCTTAAATAGAGCTCATGGCTAAAGTAGTCATTATCAGTCGATTGATGCCAACACCAATCGACTACTCCAGTCGAATTTGAACGATACAATCCAATGTTCGAATTCCAGCCGACACCAGTTAATTGCACAAAAGATCAGTTGACTGATCTTTCTGTGAGATCTATCGGTCGACTACTCCCAGCAGTAGTCGATTACCCAAATCCTAAACTTAGGATTTTCTTTCCCGAGTATAGTTCACTCAACATTCGGACCCTCATGACTCATCTCTTCTTGCAGCCTCAACCTGTTGCCTTCAAGCCTTCTTCGACTTTGACTCTCATCCCTTAGATGCATACAAGCTTGCGACGCTGCTATCATACCATGTCTTTTTCAATGTCTGATGTTTCCCCTTCGTCGCTGTTATCTTCATATGTGTCTCCTCCTTCATCGATGCATTCTTTTTCTTCATGGGTGTCCATTAGCGCAAGTCCGACATATTCCATAAGATGGGACTCATCTGATGATGATTCGTCCCATGTGGCTTTTAGGTTCTTGTGTTTGGCCTAGTTGGATTTGTTCACCTTTAGCCTCGGCAGTTCTCCTTGATGTGCCCTTCTTCATCACAATTTTAACAACGGATCGTCCTTTGCTTTGGGGAGCATTTTTACCCTGCACTTTATTAATCCTTTTCAATTTGAAAATTATGGATAATTTTCTTACCATGTATACTGTGTCTTCTTAATCTTCTGAAGATCCCTCCTCATGTTGGATCTTTCGCATGCTTAGGTCTATGTTGTCCATCTTACTCTTTCCTGCCATTGAGATTCATGAAGTTCTAATGTCGAAAATAATTGTTCTATGATACTTACCTCAAGATCCTTAGAGATGAAGAACGAGTCTATTACGGAAGCCCAGTCTAGGGTCCTTGGGAATACGTTTAAAGCATACCTCTATGCATCGTGACTCGTTGTCGTTTCTCTGTGGTTCTCATGTTCCATGATTAGTCCTTTGATTTTGGCGTGTAGCTGGGCAACTGATTCTTCATTTTCGATTCGAAGGTTGCTGAGTTGGTTGCGCAGCAGATCTCATTTTGCCAGCTTTGTTTCAGAAGTACCTTCATGGAGTTCCAGGAACATTTTCCAAAGTTCCTTCACTAATTGATAAGTCCCGATTTGGTTAACTTCTTGAGCAGGTAGTACGATTAGCAAATGGAATTCTACTTTCCCGTTGGCTACAAAATCTGCTTCCTTCTTTTTCATCCATAGACTCTCGTCTTTATCTTTATTATCAGCGTCCTTGGGAACTTCAAAATCATTTTTCATTATTATTAATAAATCAAAATCAGTTTTAAAAAATATCTATATTTTTCACTTCCAAGTAGCGAACTCCCTCTCGTACTTTAGTGGGTAAGTAACTGGTTCTACTATTTTATATGTACTTCAGATAGTGGTTACTCCTTCTGGAGCGTCCTGGCTCTGATACCACTTATTGGGGATCGTACTGTTGGCAAGAAGGGGGTGAATTGCCCGTGCAAAATAAAAATAATCTTTTATTCTTTCTTAAAAAATGATAAAGATTAGTTTTACACAAATAACATAAATAGATTAACAACACAAATAGATAAAGAAGAGGCACAAACAAGTTACTTGGTTGCAACCTGGGTGGTTGCTAATCCAAGACAAATGTAGAATAATCTTCATAATACTCCTTGTAGGTGGAGAAGCCTCTTACACAATGAAGAACTCAAGAAAATAGTGAAAAACAGAAACAGATTCGTGTACCGTGGGATTGATTGAATGTAACTGAGCTCTGGGGGTCTATTTATAGCCCCAGTGAAGTTTATCCGATCGCTAAAGTGGTCCTACACAGGCACCCAAGAGGTTAGGGGCGTCTAACACATGGCTCAGGGGTTATCCGCTTCACAACATTCACGAACGGCTACTTCTGGATCAACATTGGCTTCTTGGGTGCCTGTATACACTAGGGCACCTGGGAACATGGGTGCTCGAGTGCATAGGGGCGTCCGAGTTGACTTTGGTAAGCATTTTGCTGACCAGCCTTTCGACGGGTCTTCTTGGGTGATCTCGTTGTTGGTGCAAAGAGCATCAGTCATGAACAATCAACCTCTAGTGTTTCGATGTTTGATAATTTACTAAGGTCTAGTCAAAGTGATCAAGGGTTAAGTCAAACAGGACCTGATATTTGGCAGTAACAATATACTAAGGAATAGTCAAAGTGATCAAGGGTTAAGCCAATCAGGACCTGATGTTTGGTAGGGTAAACCCAGATTTGATCAGTTTGACAAAGGGTCAGCCAAACAGGATCTGATGTTTAGCAGAGTGAAAAGAACTCAGGGATGGTCAGTTTGACCAAGGGATAAGCCAAACAGGACTTGATGTTTGGCAGAGAAACTAAACTCATATATGGTCAGATAGACCAAAGGACTGAGCCAAACAGGACTTAATGTTTAGCAGAGAGAAGTCTAGTCAGAATTAAGATAACTAGCAAAGAAGTCATTATTGTTGGGACCGGGTGCATGTTGACAAGGATACGGGTTCGTAATATTTTAAAATTTTACGTGCAGCGGAAGAATTAGCATAAAATAATTTCACAAATTATTTTAACCACGTATCTAGCATGCGACCTTATGATGTGTGGACGTAATCATAAATTAAAACATTGCGGAAAAGTAAACTAATTTACTTTATACCTCGCGTAACTCGAAGAAAAGGGACGAGATCCAACCGTAGCGTCCCTTGGAAGCTTCGCCTCTATTCGCGTCCACGCCGAGTTCTCTTCGGGATGACTTCGCAAAGTCACGAGTTTTGTGCCGACGAGAACTATTAGATTCTCTAAAGGCACAACTAGAAGAACAAGAGAAAAGAATGGAAACTAACCGCCAAGAACCGGAATCGAAATTCCGGGAAGGAAGGAGATGTGATCCGCTTCTTCTTCTTCTTGGTTGGCTTCTCCTTCTTCTTGATGGCTCACGGCAACCAAAGGTTGGAGGTGCGCCGGCCCTAGCTCTCAAGGAGGGCGCCGGCCCTAGGATGCCCTAAGGGGCGCCGGCCCTAAAGGGAAGAAAGAAGAGAGAATAAAAGAGAGAGAGGGAGAGAGTTAATCTCTTGATAGCTCTATATTGATTAGGAATTCAAGGCTTGTCTTTGGTTCCTTTATATAGTGGCCTCTCCCTTACCAAGTCTCTCTTTTAACGGAATTAACGGAATTAGTTATCATAAGAATTTTATCTTATAAAATTTCTTATGACTTATTCCGTTATGCCTAGTTTTATTATAACTAACTTTATAATAAAACAAATTCTTCTCTCCTTTAATTATGGAATAAATTTTATAAGAAATTTATAAACTTTCTTATTATGAAAAAATCAATTCATAATTGATTTTATAAAATTAAAATAAACCATTCCATGGATCATTTTAATTTCCATAAAAAGAATAAATTTCTATAAATTTATTTATATAAATTTCTTTATACAAATTTATTTATCCATAATTTATAAAACAAATCGCGCTAGATTTATTTTATTAATTAAACCAAATAAATTAGTTTCTTCCCCTTGTTGTGGCCGGCCAAACCAAAGGGGGTTATCACCCTCTTTGGCCGGGCAAACCGAGCCGAACCGATCGCGAATTAAACTCATTTAATTCGCCCAATAAGCCTTCAAAAGACTTAGCCATTTTAAGTTTCCGTTGCGCCTCTGATTAACTCAGATTCGACTTATTTCTCTTGATTGGAAAATCCAATTTTCAACTCGTTTTAAATCCCTTGGATTACTCGTAGTGCGTGTGACTAAATAGGCTTTCGATTTATATTGGCCATCTATAATTAACCAATTATAGAACGGTCATGAGTGGCACCTAGTAGTACATCATGACCCCCAATTAATCAAAAGATCAACGGTTTGACCTCAGAAGTAATTCCGAAACCCTTCAGCAGCTCTAATGAATCGTGCCCCATTCCCTTCACCATCTTATACCCACTTGGTTCAGGACACGGTCTATTTGTGTCAGTCCCCACTAGGCTGACTACGTCACACCTAGCCCAAGTAGTGTCTTTCTCGTCCTTTGGATTTCTAATTACTCTCATGTATTTAAGAGACTCGCACTCTAAACATGATATGCTCTGGCCAGAGGCTTTGAGTAACAATCCAACGATAGGCCTGGGTATACATCTCCTCGCAAGGAGTGGTGAATCCTTTGTAGGCTGCTCAAACATCTTCGGGCACTTCGGCTTATACCCAATCATCCTGGGTCCACACCTCCTAGGAGATGCTTGCTTAAGATGTTAAAGTATAAGTCTCCATGACCAAGATGACTTGAACACCGCAAGTCAAAGGAACATCGCACTTAAGCTGCAGTAAGAACTTCATTGACATATCTATATAGATTACCATATGAAGTTTTACAGCTAGTCACTCCAATGAACTAGTTCCCTTAACTAGCATCCATGTTTATCTCCGGACATCCCAATGTCACCAGCCAGTGAGAATCAGCTGATTAGAGAATAACCCATGCTAGTCTCAACAGAATTGATAATGTCCGTTTTTATCAATTCATCGACTAGGGATATTTTCAATACTTCACAATTGCACATTTAGAGATAATCACTAGTTGTGATCCCATCACAAATTCTCTTATGCTGTGAATTGTATTGCGGACATTCAGTAGATGAGTTTAAGATCCCAATCAAATACACAAACATGTATACTCAAATAGTGAATTATCATTTATTAAAATGAATATTTACAATCATAAGGCGATTGCCTTAGGACACTTCTCTCATATCACTAACAAACTCCCACTTGGCCTAATGCCAATCGCTACGGTATCCAATACCACAGGCTCTAACATGACCCTCAAACTTGTTCTGAGGCAAGGCCTTAGTTAAAGGATCCGCTAAATTCCTTTCAGTGGGAATTTTCTCAATTTATATGTCATTCCTACTTATAATCTCTCTGATCAGATGATAGCGGCGAAGCACGTGTTTGGATCGCTGATGAGACCTTGGTTCCTTTGCTTGTGCAATAACTCCATTGTTGTCGCAGTAAACCGGCACTGCTTCATCAATGGTTGGAACCACGCCAAGTTCGGAGACAAACTTCTTGATCCAGACTACTTCTTTTGCTGCTTCTGAAGCTGCGATATATTCCGCTTCCGTGGTAGAATCCGCTACAGTGTCTTGTTTGGAACTTTTCCAACTTACTGCGCCTCCATTCAAAGTAAATACGTATCCAGACTGAGATTTGTAGTCATCCTTATCTGTCTGGAAACTGGAATCCGTATACCCACGTATTACCATATCTCCTTCTCCATATATTAGGAACACATCCTTAGTTCTTCTCAAGTACTTAAGGATTGTCTTGACAGCCGCCCAATGATCCATTCCTGGATCCGACTGGTATCTGCTTGTGACGCTCAAAGCATATGATACATCGGGCCTTGTACATAACATAGCATACATGATAGATCCTATCGCGGATGCATAGGGAATCTTATTCATGCAAATCCTCTCGTCTTCTGTGCGCGGACACATAGACTTTGAAAGGTTGATCCCATGCCTGATGGGAAGGTAACCTTTCTCGGATTCCGACATGCTAAACCTTTCTAGCACTCGGTCTATATATGTAGACTGCGAAAGACCAAGCAACCATTTTGATCTATCTCTATAGATTCTAATCCCAAGGATATAAGTTGCTTCTCCCAGGTCTTTCATGGAGAAAGTTTTGGACAACCAAATTTTAACTGTCTGTAAAACTGATATATCGTTTCCTATAAGTAATATGTCATCGACATATAATACTAGGAATACGACTGCACTCCCACTAACCTTCTTGTACACACAAGGTTCGTCAGGATTTTGTGAGAAATCAAACTCTTTGATTGTCTCATCAAAACGGATGTTCCAGCTCCTAGATGCTTGCTTCAGTCCATATATGGATCGTCGAAGCTTGCATACTTTGGTTTTATCAACCGATGTGAAACCTTCAGGTTGTATCATGTATACATCCTCAAGCAAGTTTTCATTAAGGAAAGCTGTTTTCACATCCATTTGCCATATCTCATAATCATAATGAGCTGCTATGGCTAGGAGCATCCGAATGGATTTAAGCATAGCTACTGGCGAATAGGTTTCGTCATAATCAATTCCTTGTTTCTGACGATATCCTTTTGCCACTAATCTAGCCTTAAAGGTAACAACATTACCTTCCATGTCGGTTTTCTTCTTGAAAACCCACTTGCACCCTATGGGTTTAATCCCTTCAGGTGGGTTAACCAAGTCCCATACTTGATTTTCGTACATGGAATCCATTTCCGACTTCATGGCCTCAAGTCATTTGTCCCTTTCTGAACTTTTCAGAACATCTTCATAACTGATAGGTTCATCATCGCTTATGAGTAACACGTCGTTCGATTCACTTATGAGAAATCCGTATCTCTCTGGAATATTGCGTGTCCTATCAGACCTACGAAGAGGTGGTGTTATTTTAGGTTCAACTGATAGCTCATCATTATGAGGTATTGGTTGTGGGTCTAGACTAGGTGTCTCTGTAATGTCTATTGGAGTTTCTTGAACTTCATCAAGTTCAATGTCACTCCCACTGTTTTCTTGTAAAAGAAATTCTTTTTCTAGAAATACAGCATGCCTTGAAACAAACACCTTTTGTTCCAAGGGATGATAGAATTAGTAACCCTTCGTTTCCTTAGGGTATCCAATAAATAAACATTTATCAGACTTAGCATCCAATTTGTCTGATACAGTCCGCTTCACATAAGCGGGACAACCCCATATCTTAAGGTGAGTTAAGTGGGGTTTCTTACTATTCCATGTCTCATATGGAGTAGTAGAGACTACCTTGGTCGGGACTCTGTTTAGCAAGTAAATAGCTGTCTTAAGTGCATAGCCGCAAAAGGATTTTGGAAGAGTTGCATGATTCATCATCGACCTAACCATGTCCATCAAGGTTCGGTTGCGCCTCTCAGATACACCATTATGCTGTGGTGTATACGGCGGAGTCCATTGGGACAATATCCCATTGTCCCTAAGATATTGAAACTCTTGACTTAAGTATTCACCGCCCCGATCGGATCGAAGTATTTTTAATACTTTTGCCAAGTTGTTTCTCTACTTCATTTCTGAACTCTTTGAATTTCTCAAAGGCTTCAGATTTGTGTTTCATCAAGAACACATACCCGAATCGTGAGTGATCATCGATAAAGGTGATGAAGTAGCTATAGCCTCCTTGTGCAAGAGTTGACATTGGTCCACATACATCAGTATGTATCAGACCAAGCAATTCTTCCACTGGATTACCTTTTCCGGAGAAGGGTAATTTGGTCATCTTGCCTTTTAAGCATGATTCACATGTATCAAATGAACCGGGTTCAAATGATTCCAGAATTCCACATCGGTGTAATTCGGTCATGCGTTTCTTACTTACATGGCCAAGACGGCAATGCCAAGTGTAGGAGTCTATTCGATTATCTATTCGAGCACGTTTGTTGCTAACTTCGATATTGAAAACGTCACCGGATAAATCTAACGTGTAGATACCATTGCACAAAGTTCCATTCCCATAAAGAACACCATTTAAAGTTATGTAACAACAATTGTTACTAAAAGTTAAATGATAACCCTTTTCATTCAAACATGAAATAGATACAATGTTCTTTATTAACAAAGGAACGAAATAACAATCATCTAATTCTAAGACACGTCCAGTGGGGAGCTTTAGCAAATATGTTCTGATGGCAACAGCAGCAATCTTTGCTCCATTTCCAACTCGCAAATTCGCTTCTCCTTTGACGAGTCTTCTTCTATTCCTTAGCCCCTGTATGTCATTACATATATGTGAGCTACACCCAGTATCAAGTACCCAGGTATTTGAGGAAATAGAGTGACATTCAATAATGAAGATACCTGAAGAGGATGGGGCATCGGATGCCTTATTCTTCAAGGACTCAAGATAAACCTTGCAGTTTCTTCGCCAGTGACTCTCCTTGCCACAATGATGGCAAGTTCCTTTTGGTTTCTTTTCAGTCTTTTTGGCCTTTTTCTTCTTCCCTTTATTCTGTTCTTTGGCCTTCCTCTTAGAACCTTTCTTCGAGGAACCAACTAACAGTACCGTCTTTTGATCCGGCTTTACAGAAGGCTCCACAGTCTTCAGCAGGTTGAGCAACTCAGGAATGGTAGTCTCTAGTTTGTTCATCCGATAGTTCATCACAAATTGTGAATAACTTTTGGGCAAACAACTCAGAATTAAGTCAATACTTAGTTCATGATCCATTGCAAAACAGAGTGTGCTCAGTCGCTCAATGTACCCCAACATCTTTAGCACAAACTGCGAGGCAGAAGTGCCTTCCTGCATCTTAGTGGTGAAGAGGAGTCTGGAGACTTCGAACCTTTCGGATCTCGCCTGCTCTTCAAACAACTCATGAAGATGGAAGATGATGGTATTAGCATCCATATGCTCATGCTGCTTTTGCAACTCAGGTACCATAGAGGCTAGCATGATGCAACTCGCAAGTTCAGAATCGGTCACATGTTTCTGATAGGCCACTAGCTGGTCTGGAGTTGCACCTTCTGGAGGAGGGTTAGGAAGTTGATTTTCAAGGACATAAGCAAGCTTCTCTGCCTTGAGGACTATCCTTAGGTTTCGAAGCCAATCCATGAAGTTTGGCCCAGTCAGTTTATTTGTGTCCAAAATGGAACGCAAGTTCAAAGAAGACATGATCGAGTGATTAACCTAGAAATACAAATTGAGTTTATGTGAGAAGAATGATTAAAGAATGTATCAACATACATTAATAAAAATCCTATTTATTTTTCAAATTGAATAACCCCTTTTATCAATTCGGGAGATCGTAGGAACATCTCCAAATAGGTTGATATCCAACCATAGATAAGAACCACCATGGCTGTGGCCATCAAGTCATTCTTAGCTATGAAGGTAGGTAATTATACCGATTACATATCACATATATGTAACTATCACATTATGCTATCAACTAATTGAATGTTTGCATAAATCATTGGGTTGTTAACTCATTAACAAGTATGCGACATTATACATAGCACCCAACTGCACCTCTCTTTACATCGACCTTGGCTGTGGCACAACAAATCGATGCTCCAAGCTTAAGGCTGACCCATTAATCAAGAAATAGTTTTAATATGGTTGGAGCTCATTCAATCGTTTAGTCAGGCTTGGATGTGTCCAACAACCAAAACTAAGGATTGACCTCTGACTCCAACTACATTATTCATAAACTAATTCCATGGTTTGAACATGTTGAGGTTCAAGCTGGGCATGGATGTGTCCATCAACCCAAACGAGAAACAAAACTCCGATTCTAACCATATTAATGGAAGGTGTTGGCCTTAATATTTTGTAAGGGGTTTTGGGTCTCATCTTTTCTAAGCACATTCATGACATATAATCATGTCATGACTAACGATTTCCTTAATAAAGTATGTATGTGACTTAAGTTATCAAGTCTCATTAATTGAATTAGGAACCAGATTTCCTAATTCTAATTTCATACTTTATTGAAGGAATTGTTTTGGGAAACAATTTCCTAAATTGTCATAATCAATTTCGGAAATAATATGTTAAAGACTTTGATTTCTCTAAATCAAAACTTGTTAAATTAAGAGACAATTCCCTTAATTCAACCACATATTATTTTCATGAAAATCTCATTTAAGAAACTCTATAGGAAACCATTTTCCTAATTAATTTTGGAGACAACAATATGTAAGAGCATCACCTCTTAAAACATATTTTATTCATGGATTTAATTAATTACAACAAATCATTTTCTAAGGGTGGCTCCCCGAGGCTCAGATACCCAAAGAAAAATAATTTGTCGTAAATCCAATTTGGTCCGCTTCGGAAGCGCAACCAAATTAAACATGACAATTTCATTTAAAATTGGGAAATTAAATTACAACAACTAACTTTAAATTGGACGGCTCCCCGAGGCTCAATCCAAAATAAAAAATTTTGTTGTCAATTTAAAAACCAATTCAAATTTAATTGTCAATTAATTGTCCATAAATTTGTCTAGACTTTCTTGAAAGAAAGTGCCCAAAATTGCGAGATTTCATAATAGGTTTTCAGATTAATTGTAAGTTTCTGGTACAAAGAAAACTTACATATTTCCAAAGTTGGAAATTTTCTAAATTAGAAAATTTCCAAGATTGGAAAGTTTCCAAAGATGGGAAGTTTTCACAATTATTATAAAATTTCAGAAACTAGGAAATTTCAAATGTTTGCGAAATTTCATGAGGATTTCCAAACTTTGAAATTCCTAAATCTAAAATTTATTATAATTGGAAAGTTTCCATAATTGAAAAATTTTCCAAAATTGAGATCATGACAAAGTTTTCCGTAAAACAATTTTATGATTATGTCGAACACTAACCGGCTCTGATACCACTGTTGGGACCGGGTGCATGTTGACAAGGAAGACTTGGTCCGGGGGACTGAGTACGAAGTCCTGGTCAGGGATCGGGCAACGAAGTCCTTGCCAAGTGAGGACTACGGACAGAAGTAGAGACGGGTCGAGGATCGAACGTTTCAAGTGTTGGGTTTAAGTGGGAAACCAAACACGCCTTTGCAAGAAATCCTAGGTCAAGGGGAACCTTAGGTCAAGGGGAACCTTAGGTAAAGGGGGAGCATTGTTGCTCATTTGGTGGCTAAGGGAAACCTTGGAAAGGTTATTAAAAAGCCTTTGTAAGTCCAATGGAGGGGGAGACTTGGAGAGGTTTTAAAAAGCCTATTTTGGTAAAAGTCCTAAACTCATTTGGGGGGTTTAGGTGTGGGGATGTCTTGTGATAGGATCCATGCATTGTATTTGCTATTTGTTTTCCCTAACTTAAACGTATTGCCAAACATCAAAAAGGGGGAGATTGTTGGGGCAATCTATGGTCCGGAGTGACCATGTGTTTTAATGATTGAGCAAAGGGTTTAAGTTAGATTCACCCTTGTATTTGATGTGTGTTGAGGCAATCTGTGGTCCGGAGTGACCAAGTGTTTTGATGTTTGGGCAAAGGGTTTAAGTTAGGTTTCCCTTGTTATCTCATATGTGTATGTTGAGTGTGCAGGTTGTACAGGTTACACATATGGACCTGACTGGACGGCCTCAATACGGTGAAGGGTGGCATGGAGACAAGCTGGAGGCTTGTGTGTGCTCCTGAGGGACCTTGGAGAGCAGGGACGATGAGCTGATGGGTGTGGACTTCGAGGCATGCATGAAGGACGGCATGGAGGCAAGTTGGAGGCTTGCGTGCATCCGAGGGACGGGAGCCGAAGATGAAGAGGGCGTGAAGGCAACAGTCGAGGCTGTGGAGGAGGAGTCAGTCGAGTCGTGAGGGTACGAGTGCAGTGTGATTGTACTCGGGAAGGGTTCAGCTGGGGACCAGTCGACTACCCTGGGGGCAGTCGACTGGTAGGTGGCTGGTGAGTTGGTTGAGAATTCGAACGTTGGGGTGCAACGGTCGAATTTCAGTGGCACCAGTCGACTGCCCTGGGGGCAGTCAACTGGAGCGAGGGTTTCAGCCCGAGTCCTATTTAAAGAGGACTTCATGGTGGTTGAGATCCTTGACAAAACTCTCTTGGGTAAAGTGAGTTAGTAGTCTTCTGTGATCAGATAGCCTCCGAAGTGCTGTGGCGAGGTTTCTCCACCCACAAGGAGCGACAGATCTAGCCGGAGGTTATCCGGAGGTTGATCCACCGATGGATTCTTGGATTAGTCACCCGTTCGGGGTGGATACCAAGTAAATCAGGTTGTTAGCATTGCTTTCCATTATTCTTTTGCATATTATTGTTTCCACTGCGCAACTAACAACGTAGGTGAAGAGATTCAACGAAAACGTGCTATTCACCCCCCCCCCTCTAGCACTCCAAGCGATCCATCAGTTGGTATCAGAGCGAAAGACTGCTCTTGATCGGACTAACCGCCGAGGGAGCACACGCTAGAGGAAGAACATAGAAGGAGAGGGTCCGCTAGGATGGGATATCCAGATCCCACCTTCGTACGACCGCGACGATTTCGCGTATTGGAAAGGTAAAATGTCATATTTTCTAATGACTAATATTGAGGATTGGATGTGTATAGAAATAGGCTTCAATTCTCCCAAGGACAAAAAGGGAAGGATTCTTAAGAAGAAGAAGTTGACCGAGGAGCAAATTCATCAATCCAAAATCAATAACAAGGTAATCAAAATGTTAATCAATTTAGTACCTAATGACATTTTGGATAGGCTTGGTGAATATAGGGATGCTAAGGAATTGTGGAGTAAACTAGTAGCGTTCCATGAAAATCCTACACGAGTCCAACTAATAGAAGATCCCGATGAAGTGAGCTCCATGGTTCAAGAAGAGGAGAAAATTGAGTCATCTGCATCTTCAAGTGAGGGAGAGAGTGAAAGATCATCAACCTCCTCAAGAGAAGAAGAGGAGGTATCGATTTCGAGAATTGAGGGGGAGGAGAGACCCTCAACCGTAACGGATCAAGAGGAGGCATCCACATCATCAAAAGTTGAAGAAGAAGCTCCAACCTCCACCAAAGCAAGAGCCAAGGACCATATCACATGCTTTGGGTGTAATGAAAAGGGGCACTACAAGGACAAGTGCCCGAAAGGTAAAAAGGAGGTAAAATCTACACTTATTTCAAGTTCTTTTAAATCTAACATGAGTTGTACGAATGGAGGAGCTCAAGAAAAGAAGAAGAAAATCCAATGCTTCACGTGTGGAGAGCTAGGGCACTACCACACCAAGTGCCCTAGAAAAGGAGAATTAAAGAAAATGGAGCATCTGAGGAGATGGGAGGAGGAAAAGAAGAAGCAAAGATCACATCAAGGAGGGACTACAACTGTAAGGGAGGTAATCCCTAACTCTAGATTTAAATGCAACTCAAATTCTAGTTCCTCCATGAATGTTAAAAATAGGACAAATCATCCCTCCATGCATGCTAATTTTAATGAAAAATGCTTAATGGTGCATAACTTTGGATTTAGATACAATGATAGGACTAAGAGTAACAAGGTGGACTAAAAATCTAAGAAAAGCATGCATCATGATAGACCTAGGACCTTTGTATCTAAGGATCATGGCACTAATCCTAAGAAGGGAAGGAATGTGCCTAGAAAGGAGGTTAGGCCTAGAAATGTCCAAGATGGACATATGGGTTCTAGGGTTAGAACTCTAGAAAGGAAAAATCAAGCCTTGAGGGCAAGGCTTGATACATTAGAAAAGGCGCTAGAAAGATTCACGGTTGGATCTAAGGGCTTAGACATGGTGTAGGGTAGTTTGAAACCCAACTATGATAGATCAGGTTTGGGATACCGATCTAAGACCTCCAAGGAAAATGAAAAGAAATATGTTGGGGAAGCATATAATGGCAAGGAGGGTAAGTCCAAGAATGGTAAGAGGGTGCCATCAAAAGATAGAAATAGTGACTTAACCAAGGACAAGGTGTCCAAGGTTAAAAAGGTTCATGTTGTAGGCCAAGAATCACCGGTGGCACACCGGTGTGGTCTAGTGTGGGTTAAGTCACCTAGGGAGGTGGCTAAGACTCAGAGCTCAAGGGGGAGCTCTAGGAGCCTTTGGGGTCCATGGTAAATGAATCTCAAAAGCTTCTCTCCTAGGAAATTAGGTGCAATGTGTCAAAAGGGATTGGAAGACTTGGGTAAGTCTTAACCCTAGGTTTTGGCACATTCAAAAGGGAATTAAGGAGAAAAAGGTGAAAATGAGGTTATAATTGACAAAATTAGGTTTTAATGTGCAAATATCATGTAATTCATTGATAGAAATGAATTGTGACTAAGTAATAGAAGATACATCAAGGAAAAACCACAATTAGAACTTTTGGGTTGAGTTTAAATGATACATTTTAGAGAAAGTTGAGTTTCATGCCAATCTTGGGATCCGGAGTACATTTGTTTGGAAACGTATTTTTCCCAAGTAGACATTGACCCCACAAATCTCCCCACGAAATTTCATATTTTTTAAAGATTTGTGGAATTATCTAGGCATTTCTGAAATTGGACTGAAACCCCTGAAAATCAAGTACTAGTCGACTGCCCCAGTGGCAGTCGACTGGTCTCAAGCCCAGAAACTTTCTGTAAGTTTTCGCAGTCGACTGCCCTGGGGCAGTCAACTGAGCCAGTAGGGTTAGGAAGAAAAGGCTTTGGATAATCGGAGATGGTCTTAAAATTAAATCCTTGGTTATATTCCTTGAATAAAGATTGGTCTCATGGGTTCTTGGTGATTATATGAAATATGAGACTATATGGGATATGGTTTGGATTTAAAATTCATGTTTATGATGTCATATTCCTTGAATGAAGTGTTATCCCATGATTTGATAAGGCTTTGTTGATATCTTGAAAATCAAGGAAGATTGATAAGTTTCCCTAGGTATCTAGGATTTAGAGGTCAAAAGGGGAAATTGAGGACAATTCCATGTGTCAAATTATAATGATAAGCCTTAGCAAACACATGGAATTCTAGATTGAGGTTAAAATTGATACAAAGTGTCCATCCTTGGGAAAATTAGAGAATTAAACCAAAGTCAAGCACATTTGATAATCTTGATCAAAACATATTTTTCTAGGATAGGGTATATCCTAGCAAGTGTGCTTGCAAACCTTTAGACTTTTCTAAGTGTTGTTGAGTTCTTTTTGGCCCTAGGGATAAGGTTGCTTGGGAGCAATCCTTTATTGGTGTTCAAAGGGAGAAGAACTTGGTTGTTAGGTTGGGAAGAACTTAACTTGAGTTTATGGTGTCAAGTTGGGTAGAACTTGACCTTGGAGAATGGAAATTGAGAGAAGGCATAGGTTAAGGGGGAGGTTGCCTCCTTGTTTGCCTTGAGTTTCATAAGAAAATTTTTGGGTTTTGTGTCAAACTTGGGAATGGTGATGAATACATTGTGGAATGTATTTTTCCCAAGTAGGTATGGGTACCACAAAGTTCTCCACGAAATTTGGAAATTTTTGGAGAATTGTGGAATTTCTGGCGCATTTCTGAATGTGGCCTGAAAAAGCTGAATTTCAGAGTATCAATCGACTGCCAACAGGGGCAGTCGACTGGTTAGGGCTGGTGTGGGTATCCAGCAGCAGCTTTAGGTCCAAATGATGGAAAACGAGTGTATGGGCGTCTAGTACACTATGTTTAGGATCATTGGGAATCGAAAGAACCGATAATTGGGATATTATCGGGGTCTTTTTGATGTAAGGCAAAGAGGGAGAAGTTTGAGTTTAAGTTGGGAAACCAAACTTACCTTTACAAGAAACCCTAGGTTTAGGGGGAGCTCAGTTTAAGAGGGAGCATGGTTGCTCCGTTCTTGGTGTAAGGGGAACCTTGGAGAGGTTCTTAAAAAGCCTTTGTAAGTCCAGTATAGGGGGAGCTTGGGAGAAGCTTTAAAAAGCCCACCTTTGCAAGAAACCCTAGGTTTAGGGGGAGCTCAGTTTAAGGGGGAGCATGGTTGCTCCGTTCTTGGCGTAAGGGGAACCTTGGAGAGGTTCTTAAAAAGCCTTAGTAAGTCCAATGTAGGGGGAGCTTTTGAAAAAGCTTTAAATAGCCTGTTTTGGTGAAAAGTCCTAACTTGGAGGGTTAGGTGTGGGATGCCTTGGGATAGGATCCCGTTGTTGAAAATTTCTAACTTGGAGGATTAGGTGAGGGATGTCTTGGGATAGGATCCATGTATGCATTGCATATGCATTTTTTAGCATTATTTTTGCTATTCTATACTATTTGTTTTCCCTAACTTAAACGTATTGCCAAACATCAAAAAGGGGAAGATTGTTGAGGTAATCTATGGTCCGGAGTGACCAATTGTTTTGATGTTTGGGAAAAGGGTTTAAGTTAGGTTTCCCTTGTTATCTCATATGTGTATGTTGAGTGTGCAGGTTGTACAGGTTACACATATGGACCTGACTGGACGACCTCAGTACGGTGAAGGGTGGTATGGAGACAAGCTGGAGGCTTGTGTGCACACCTGAGGGACCTTGGAGAGCAAGGACAATGAGCTGATGGGCGCGGACTTCGAGGCAAGTGTGAAGGACGGCATGGAGGCAAGCTGGAGGCTTGCGTGCATCCGAGGGACGGGAGCCGAAGATGAAGAGGGCGTGAAGGCAACAGTCGAGGCTGCGGAGGAGGAGTCAGTCGAGTCATGAGGGTATGAGTGCAGTGTAATTGTACTCGGGAAGGGTTGAGCTGGGGACCAGTCGACTACCCTGGGGGCAGTCGACTGGTAGGTGGCTGGTGAGTTGGCTGAGAATTCGAACGTTGGGGTGCAACGGTCGAATTTCAGTGGCACCAGTCGACTGCCCTAGGGGCAGTCGACTGGTAGCGAGGGTTTCAGCCCGAGTCCTATTTAAAGAGGACTTCGTGGTGGCTGAGATCCTTGACGAAACTCACTTGGGTAAAGTGAGTTAGTAGTCTTCTGTGATCAGATAGCGTCCGAAGTGCTGTGGCGAGGTTTCTCCACCCACAAGGAGCGATAGATCTAGCCAGAGGTTATCCGAGGATTGACCCACCGACGGATTCTTGGATTAGTCACCCGTCCGGGGTGGATACCAAGTAAATCAGGTTGTTAGCATTGCTTTACTTTATTCTTTTGCATATTATTGTTTCCGCTGTGCAACTAACAACGTAGGTGAAGAGATTCAACGAAAACGTGCTATTCACCCCCCCCTCTAGCACTCCAAGTGATCCATCAATGTGTGTATTTAAGTGTGCAGGTTTGCAGGATACACATGGACTTAGCTGGACGGCTTCGGGACAGGTGAAGGATGACATGGAAGACAAGTCGTGGGCTTGCATGCATCCGAGGGACCGTGGACAAAGCATGAATGATGAGCCGAGGGAAGCGGACTTTGAGGCATACGTGAAGGATGACATGGAGGCAAGCTGCGGGTTTGTGTACGTATCTGAAGGACGAGAGCCAAAATTGAAGAGGGCTTGAAGGCAACAGGTCGAGGCTGATGGAGCAGGAACGATGAGCCGAAGGAAGCAGACTTCGTGGCATACACAAAGGATATGGCATGGAGGCAAGCCGTGGGCTTATGTGTACATCTGAGGGACGAGAGCCAAAGTCGAAGAGCTCTTGAAGGCAACAGTTCGAGGTTGCTGGATGAAGAGTCAATTGAGTTGTGAGGGTTCAAGTGCTGAGGGATTGTACTCGGATAGGGAAACCCTGGGACTAAGTTGTGAGGGTCCGAGTGCTGAGAGTATTGTACTCGGGAAGGAAACCCCTAGGTTTAGAGAGGTTGGCAGTCGACTGATGCTTGATCAGTCGGCTGGTGTATGCCACAGAAAGATCAGTCGACTGCAAATGGGGCAGTCGACTAGTGGTGGCTGGAAATTCAAACGTTGGGGTTGCAACGGTCGAATTCAAGTGGAATCAGTCGACTGGCCTTAGAGTAGTCGACTGGTAATGGTCATTTCAGCCTAGAGTACTATTTAAAGGGGCACGGTTTTAGCTAAGAGTTCTTGACAAAATTGGCTTTGGTTAAAGGCCAATTAGTAGTCTTTGTGCTCAGGAGTGTTGTCCGGATTGTGGCGAGGTTTCTCCACCCACAAGGAGCTACACAAGCTAGTCGGAGGTCTTCCGGGGAGTCATCCACCGACGGATCGGGATCGTCCACCTTACGGATAGCCAAGGAGTAGGAGCTTCATCTCCAAACCACGTAAAGGTGATGTTTTAGCGATTGTTTGATTTTGTTATTAGTATTTCCGCTTGCGCAAGCTAACACTATAGGAAGAAGAATCGAGAATTGCTATTCACCCCCCCCTCTCTAGCAAACGACAAGGTCTTAACAAGTGGTATCAGAGCGAGGGTCGTTCGTCTACGGACTAACTGCCGAGAGAGCAAAAAGCTAGAGGAAATGGTGCTCGAAGAAAGATTAGGGGACGACATCAACATTCCACCTCCTTACGACCGAGAGAGTTTTGATTATTGGAGGATGTGAATAGAAGTATGGTTCAACATGGATTGGGATTTAATGATCACACTAAAATATCCATTTGAAGCCCCGAAGGATAAGCATGGGAAGAAGCTCTGACCAAGATATTGGACCAAGGAGCAACAAACATAATCAAAGGCAAATGAGAAAGTAATTTCAATATTACGTAAGGTTTTGCCTAATGATATAATTAGTAGTGTAGGTCAATACAAGAATACTCACGAGCTATGGAGCAAGATGATAACTTTACATCAAAACCCTACACAAGATCAAGTAGTAGAAGAGCCGGAACAAATAAGCTTAATGGTCCAAGAAGAGGAGAAGGACCCATCGGATGAGGAAAGAGACTCAACATCCGAAGAGGAGGAGAAAGAACAAAAAGATTCTTCCATATGTTCAAGTGAAGGAGCACAAGAAATTGAAGAACCATCCACTTCGTCAAAGGGGGAAGAAGAAGTCTCCATGTCAAGGATTGAGGGGGAGGAAAGACCACCCTTGATACCGGAGCAAGAAGAAGCTTCCACCTCCATCAAAGCAAAGTCAAAGGATCACATAATTTGCTTTGGGTGCAGTCAAAAGGGACACTACAAGGACAAGTGTCCATTGGGTAAGAAAAAGGAGGTAAACACTAAACTAAATTCAAATAATTTTAACACTAACATGAGTTGTAGGGATAGAGCAAAAAAGGATAAGAAGCATATAAGGTGCTTCACGTGTGGTGAGCTAGGACACTACCACACCAAATGCTCAAGGAAGGGAGAATTCCAGAGATTAGAGCATTTAAGGAAATGAGAAAAGAAGGAGAAGAAGAAAAGCTCACATCAAGGGGGAGCTACAAGGGTAAGGGAGGTAATCCCTATCTTTAAGTTTAAATGTAATTCAAATTTAAACTCCCCCATGCATGTTAGAAATAATGAAAACTATTTATCCATGCATAGTTTTGGGTTTAGATATCATAATAAAAATAGGGTTAATGTTGCATATCAAAACCCTAGGGAATTCATGCATCATAATAAACCTAGAACCTCTAGACTTAAGGATCAAGGCACAAATCCCAAGAAGAGGAGACACATGCCTAGAAAGGTGGGAAGGTCTAGGAATGTCCAAGGTGGATATGTTGGCTCTAGGGTTAGTGCTATAGAGTTGGAAAATCAAGTCTTGAGGACAAGACTTGAAGAAATGGAGAAAGCCCTAGATAGATTCGTCATTGGATCTAAGGGTTTAGGTATGGGGTTGGGTAGTCAAAAATCCAACAATGATAGATCGGGTCTAGGATACCGATCTAAGTTCTCCGATGCCAATGAAAAGAAATATGCTAGGGTAGCATATAACTATGGTAAGGAGGGGAAGTCCAAAAATGGCAAGGGGATACTATGTAAGAGCAAGAAGAAAGTCTTAACTAAGGACAATGGGTCCAAAGTTAAGAAGGGTAGGGTTTTAGACCAAGAGTCACCGGAGGTACACCGGTGTGGTCTAGCGTTTGTGGAGTCACCTAGGAGGGTGGCTAAGGCTAATAGCTCAAGAGGGAGCTCTAGGAGCCAAGTTGGGACCCATGGTTTATAGATCCCGGAAGGATTTCTCTCGGAAGTCTAGATGGGTCATGGAGTGTGCCAAGGGATGTGGAGACGGATTTGGAGTCTCAATCCTAGGGAGTTGGCACATTGGGTTTGAGTTTCATGCATGAAAATATGACATTGGGGTCATATAGCATGAAAATTGGTTTTTAATGTGTAGATGTCATATAAACAAATGCTAGAAATGTATTGTGGTTTGGTATGGGCAAATACATCAAGGGGAGATCAAAACTAGGGCTTTAGGTCAAAGTTCAATTGAACCATTTAGCTAGTTTTGAGTTTTGTGTCAATCTTGGGATTGGTGATAGATACATGTTTGAATGTATTTTTTCCAAGTAGATATGGGCACCGCAAACTTCTCCACAAAATTTGGGAATTTTTGGAGATTTGTGGAATTTCTGGTGCATTTCTGAAATTGGGTCAAAAATGCTGAAAATGGGATTTTCAGGGTGTCAGCCAACTAGGACAGAGGGCAGTCGACTGGTAAAGGCTGATTTTTGTGTTTTAGCAGTCAAAAGGTGTCCAAATGATGTAAAACAAGTGTGTAATCTTATGGGGGGTTAGTACACTGTGTTTATAGTCATTAGAGGTTAAATGATCCAATAAGAGGGGAATTGTTGGAGTCTTTTTGATGGGTGGCAAAGGGGGAGAGGTGTTGGGTTTAAGTGAGAAACCAAACACGCCTTTGCAAAAAATCCTAGGTCAAGGGGGAGCTTAAGTAAAGGGGGAGCATTGTTGCTCATTTGGTGGTGTAAGGGGAACCTTGGAAAGATTATTAAAAATCCTTTGTAAGTCTAATGTAGGGGCAGCCTTGGAGATATTTTAAAAAGCTCATTTTTTGGTAAAAGTCCTAAACTCATTTGGGGAGTTTAGGTGTGGGGATGCATTGTGATAAGATCCATGCATTATATCTGCTATTTGTTTTCCCTAACTTAAACGTATTGTCAAACATCAAAAATGGGGAGATATACCACTTGTTAGGACCTTGTCGTTTGCTAGAGGGGGTAAATTGTAATTCTCGATTCTTCTTCCTACAGTGTTAGCGTGCGCAAGCGAAAATACTAATAACAAAATCCAACAATCGCTAATACATCACCTTTACGTGGTTCGGAGATGAAGCTCCTGTTGATGCAGTATTACCCTGATTGTTGTTTTGGTGTTGACATCGATTTTAGTTTAGGTTGATGATTATGATTATGATTGGGTTTAAGTCCTGGTCGTGGACTAGGCATACCTAGTGGGACTAGGTTTGATGAAATCCTAACTTGGAGGGTTAGGTATGAGGAAATCCTAACCTGGAGGGTTAGGTGTGGAAAATCCTAGCTTGGAGGGCTAGGTGTGGAAAAATCCTAACCTGGAGGGTTAGATGTGGAAAATCCTAGCATAGAGGGCTAGGTGTGGAAAAGTCCTAACTTGGAGGGTTGGGTGAAAAGTCCTAGCTTGGAGGGCTAGGTGAAAAGTCCTAACCTGGAAGGTTAGGTGAAAAGTCCCAACTTGGAAGGTTAGGTGAAAAGTCCTAGCTTGGATGTTGGGACCGGGTGCATGTTGACATGGATACGGGTTCGTAATTTTAAAATTTAATTACGTGCAGCGGAAGGTTTAGCATAAATAATTTCTCAAATTATTTTAACCACGTATCTAGCATGCAACCTTATGTTGTGGAGACATGATCATACATTTAAAATTTTGCATAAAGTAAACTAATTTACTTAATACCTTGCGTAACTCGTAGAAAGGGACGAGATCCAACCGTAGCGTCCCTTGGAAGCTCCGCCTCTATTCGTGTCCACGCCGGGTTTTCTTCGGGATGACTTCGCAAAGCCACGAGTTTCGTGCCGACAAGAACTACTAGATTCTCCAAAGGCATGACAAGAATACCAAGAGAGAGATGAAAAACTAACCACCAAACGAAGAACGGAATCAAGATTCCGGGAGGAAGGAAGGAGTCGCGCCCGCTTCTTCTTCTTCTTCGGCTTCTTCTTGGTGGTGGAAGCTCACGGCAAAGGGGGAGGGCTCTAGGGCCGGAGGCACTAGAAGAGGGAGAGGGAGAGAAGGAGAGGGAGAGAGGCTAGGCAAGAATCCTTAATCTCTTAGATTAATTTCCAAGCCTTGCCTTGGTACCTTTATATAGTAGCCTCTTAATCGCCAAGTCTCCTCTTAACGGAATAAATTTTTCATAAGAAATTTATCTTACAAATTTTTCTATGAATTATTCCGTTATGCCAAGTTTTTATTATAACTTAATTTATAATAAAAACAACCATGTCTCCCCTTTTATTATGGAAAGAAATTTCTTTATATAAATTTCTTTATCATGGTAAATCAATCCATTATTGATTTTATAAAATAAAATAAACCATTCCAAGGTTTATTTTAATTTTCATGATAAATAAATCTCTTTATATAAATTTCTTTATATAAATTTCTTTATACAAATTTCTTTATATAAATTTCTTTATATAAATTTCTTTATCCATAATTTTATAAGACAAATCACGCGTGGTTTATTTTATAAAGTTGAACCAAACAATTTGGTTCTTCCCTAATATTGTGGCCGGCCAAACAAAGAGGGTGGGGACCCTCTTTGGCCGGCCAAACCCAAGCCACGATCTCACGAATTAAACTCATTTAATTCGTTCAATAAGTCTTCAAAAGACTTAGCCATTTTATGCTTCCGATGTGTCTCTGAAAAATTCAGATTCGACTTATCTCTCTTGATCGGAAAATCCAATTTTCAACTCGTTTTAAATCCCTCGGATCACTCGTAGTGCGTGTGACTAAATAGGCTTTCGATTTATGTTGGCCGTCTATAATTAACCAATTATAAAACGATCAAGAGTGGCACCTAGTAGTACATCATGATCCCTAATTAATCGAAAGATCAACGGTTGACCTCAGAAACTATTCTGAAACTCTTCAGCAGCTTTAATGAATTGTGCCTCATTCCCTTCACCATCTTATACCCACTTGGTTCAGGACATGGTCTATGTGTGTCAGTCCCCACTAGGCTGACTACGTCACACCTAGCCCAAGTAACGTTCTCTCGTCCTACGGATTCTAATTACTCTCATGTATTTAAGAGATTCATACTCTGAACATGTCATGCTCTGGCCAGAGGCTTCGAGTAACAATCCGACGATAGGCCTTGGGTATACATCCCCTCGCAAGGAGTGGTGAATCCTTTGTAGGTTGTTCAAACATCTTCGGGCACTTCGGCTTATACCCAACCATCCTGGGTCCACACCTCCTTGGAGATGCTTGCTTAAGATGTCAAAGTATAAGTCTTCATGACCAAGATGACTTGAACACCGCAAGTCAAAGGAACATCGCACTTAAGCTGCAGTAAGAACTTCATTGACATATCTATATGTAGATTACCATATGAAGTCTTACAGCTAGTCACTCCAATGAACTAGTTCCCTTAACTAGCATTCATGTTTATCTCCGGACATCCCAATGTCATCAGCCAGTGAGAATCAGCTGATTAGAGAATAACTCATGCTAGTCTCAACAGAATTGATAGTGTCCGTATTTATCAATTCATCGACTAGGGACAATTTCAATACTTCACAATTGCACATGTAGAGATAATCACTAGTTGTGAATTCATCACAAATTCTCTCATGCTGTGAATTGTATTACGGACATTCAGTAAATGAGTTTAAGATCTCAATCAAATACACAAACATGTATACTCAAATAGTGAATATTCATTTATTTAAAATAAATGATTACATTCATAAGGTGATTGCCTTAGGACACTTCTCTCACAATACTAACAAACTCCCACTTGGCCTAATGCCAATCGCTACGGTATCCAATACCACAGGCTCTAACATGACCCTTAAACTTTGAGGCAAGGCCTTAGTTAAAGGATCCGCTAAATTCCTTTCAGTGGGAATTTTCCTAATTTGTATATCATTCCTACTTATAATCTCTCTTATCAGATGATAGCGGCGAAGAACATGTTTGGATCGCAGATGAGACCTTGGTTCCTTTGCTTGTGCAATAGCTCCATTGTTGTCGCAGTAAACCGGCACTGCTTCATCAATGGTTGGAACCACACCAAGTTCTGAGACAAACTTCTTGATCCAGACTACTTCCTTTGCTGCTTCCGAAGCTGCAATATATTCCACTTCCGTGGTAGAATCCGCTACGGTGTCTTGTTTGGAACTCTTCCAACTTATTGCGCCTCCATTCAAAATAAATACGTATCCGGACTGAGATTTGGAGTCATCCTTATCTGTCTGGAAACTGGCATCTGTATACCCACGTATTACCATATCACCTTCTTCATATATTAGGAACGCATCCTTAGTTCTTCTTAAGTACTTAAGGATTGTCTTGACAGCCGCCCAACAATCCATTCCTGGATCAGACTGGTATCTGCTTGTGACGCTCAGAGCATACGATACATCAGGCCTAGTACATAACATAGCATACATGATAGATCCTATCGCGGATGTATAAGGAATCTAATTCATGCAAATCCTCTCGTCTTCTGTGCGCGGACACATAGACTTTGAAAGGTTGATCCCATGCCTGATGGGAAGGTAACCTTTCTTGGATTCCGACATGCTAAACCTTTTTAGCACTCGGTCTATATATGTAGACTGCGAAAGACCAAGCAACCGTTTTGATCTATCTCTATAGATTCTAATCCCAAGGATATAGGTTGCTTCTCCCAGGTCTTTCATGGAGAAAGTTTTGGACAACCAAATTTTAACCGACTGTAAGACTGATATATCATTTCCTATAAGCAATATGTCATCGACATATAGTACTAGGAATACGACTGCACTCCCACTAACCTTCTTGTACACACAAGGTTCGTTAGGATTTTGTGAGAAATCAAACTCTTTGATTGTCTCATCAAAACGGATGTTCCAGCTCCTGGATGCTTGCTTCAGTCCATATATGGATCGTCGAAGCTTGCATATTTTGGTTTTATCAACCGATGTGAAACCTTCAGGTTGTATCATGTATACATCCTCAAGCAGGTTTCCATTAAGGAAAGTTGTTTTCACATCCATTTGTCATATCTCATAATCATAATGAGCTGCTATGGCCAGGAGCATCCGAATGGATTTAAGCATAACTACTGGCGAATAGGTTTCGTCATAATCAATTCCTTGTTTCTGACGATATCCTTTTGCCACTAATCTAGCCTTAAAGGTAACAACATTACCATCCATGTCGGTTTTCTTCTTGAAAACCCACCTGCACCCTATGGGCTTAATCCCTTCAGGTGGGTTAACCAAGTCCCATACTTGATTTTCGTACATGGAATCCATTTCCGACTTCATGGCTTCAAGCCATTTGTCCCTTTCTGAACTTTTCAGAACATCTTCATATCAGATAGGTTCATCATCGCTTATGAGTAACACGTCGTTCGATTCACTTATGAGAAATCCGTATCTCTCTGGAATATTGCGTGTCCTATCAGACCTACGAAGAGGTGGTGTTGTTTTAGGTTCAACTGATAGCTCATCATTATGAGTTATTGGTTGTGGGTCTAGACTAGGTGTCTCTGTAATGTCTATTGGAGTTTCTTGAACTTCATCAAGTTCAATGCCACTCCCACTGTTTTCTTGTAAAAGAAATTCTTTTTCCAGAAATACAGCATGCCTTGAAACAAACACCTTTTGTTCCAAAGGATGATAGAATTGGTAACCCTTCGTTTCCTTAGGGTATCCAATAAATAGACATTTATCAGACTTAGCATCCAATTTGTCTGATACAGTCCGCTTCACATAAGCAGGACAACCCCATATCTTAAGGTGAGTTAAGTGAGGTTTCTTACTATTCCACATCTCATATGGAGCAGTAGAGACTACCATGGTCGGGACTCTGTTTAGCAAGTAAACAGCTGTCTTAAGTGCATAGCCCCAAAAGGATTTTGGAAGAGTTGCATGATTCATCATAGATCTAATCATGTCCATCAAGGTTCGGTTACGCCTCTCAGATACACCATTATGCTATGGTGTATATGGCGGAGTCCATTGAGACAATATCCCATTGTCCCTAAGATAATCTTGAAACTCTTGACTTAAGTATTCACCACCCCGATCGGATCGAAGTATCTTAATACTTTTGCCAAGCTATTTCTCTACTTCATTTCTGAACTCTTTGAATTTCTCAAAAGCTTCAGATTTGTGTTTCATCAAGAACACATACCCGAATCATGAGTGATCATCGATAAAGGTAATGAAGTAGCTATAGCCTCCTTGTGCAAGAGTTGACAATGGTCTACATACATCAGTATGTATTAGACCAAGCAATTCTCCCACTGGATTACCTTTTCCGGAAAAGGGTAATTTGGTCATCTTGCCTTTCAAGCATGATTCGCATGTATCAAATAAACCGGGTTCAAATGATTCCAAAATTCCACATCGGTGTAATTTGGTCATACGTTTCTTACTTACATGGCCAAGACGACAATGCCACGTATAGGAGTCTATTCGATTATCTATTCGAGCACGTTTGTTGCTAACTTCGATATTGAAAACGTCACCGGATAAATCTAACGTGTAGATACCATTGCACAAAGTTTCGGTCCCATAAAGAACACCATTTAAAGTTATGTAACAACAATTGTTACTAAAAGTTAAATGATAACCCTTTTCATTCAAACATGAAATAGATACAATGTTCTTTATTAACGAAGGAACAAAATAACAATTATCAAATTCTAAGACACGTCCAGTAGGGAGCTTTAGCAAATATGTTCCGATGGCAACAGCAGCAATCTTTGCTCCATTTCCAACTCGCAAATTCGCTTCTCCCTTGACGAGTCTTCTTCTATTCCTTAGCCCCTGTATGTCATTACATATATGTGAGCTACACCCAGTATCAAGTACCCAGGTGGTTGAGGAAATAGAGTGACATTCAATAACAAAGATACCTGAAGAGGATAGGGCATCGGATGCCTTCTTCTTCAAGGACTCAAGATAAACCTTGCAGTTTCTTCGCCAGTGACCCTCCTTGCCACAGTGATGGCAAGTGCCTTTTGGTGTCTTTTCAGTCTTTTTGGCCTTTTTCTTCTTTCCCTTATTCTGTTCTTTGGCCTTCCTCTTAGAACCTTTCTTTGAGGAACCAACTAACAGTACCGTCTTTTGATCCTGCTTCACAGAAGGCTCTACAGTCTTCAGCAGGTTGAGCAACTCAGGAATTGTAGTCTCCAGCTTGTTCATCCGATAGTTCATCACAAATTGTGAATAACTTTTGGGCAAACAATGCAGAATTAAGTCAATACTTAATTCATGATCCATTGTAAAACCGAGTGTGCCCAGTCGCTCAATGTACCCCAACATTTTCAACACAAACTGTGAGACAGAAGTGTCTTCCTGCATTTTAGAGGTGAAGAGGAGTCTGGAGACCTCGAACCTTTCGGATCTCGCCTGCT
>JAGFNQ010004216.1:0-62806 GCA_024364735.1 Boesenbergia rotunda
AATAGGTGTGTCAAAAATCAACACGACCCGACGACCCAACCCGAATCGACTTGAAAAAAATCGGGTTCGGGTTGAAAATTTTCGGGTTCGGGTCGGGTTCGGGTTGGAGGATTTCGGGTTGAAAATTTTCGGGTCGGGTTCGGGTTCCGGTCGGGTTCGGGTTGACCCGAATTTAATATTTAGTGATTTTTTGGGGTTAAATCAAATTTTATTTTGAAAATTAAGATATTTTTATGTATATTAATATCAATATTAGTATGATCATGATGGTGTATTGAGATAAAAGTGAAAAATTATAGGAAAAATAGCGAAAAAAGACGTTTTGAATCGGTGTTTTCAGGTTATTCGGGTTGGGTTCGGGTTGATCGGGTTGGTCGGGTTCGGGTTCGGGTTCGGGTTTGGGCGTTTCAGGTTGAGTTCGGGTTCGGGTCGGGTTCGGGTTGGGAGTTTAAAAAAAAAAATTTCCAACCCGACCCGAACCCGACCTGACCTACCCGAATTGACACCCCTAATTGGAAAGCTACGAATGTCTCGTTTTCAACAAAAAAATAGTGCTAAAAAATAATATTCCTATAGAAAGTTATGACCATTTTGCCTAAATCTATTAGGCTTGACATGCTATTCGGGAAACTTTGATAACAGTGCTCACGAAAGATTAACCTGCTCGGGAAAGATGAACCTACTCTGGAGATTTATAATAGTGCTTTGGAAAGATTAACCTGCTCGGGAAAGATGAATCTAGGGGAAGATTTGTCATAGTACTCGGGAAAGACTAATCCACAACAAACAACAACAACAACAATAACAACAACCAAGTCTTATCCCACTAGGTGAGGTTGACTATATGGATCCTTTTTCGCCATTGGGCTCGGTCCTCTATTATATCATCATCTATGTTTAAATAAAATTTATCTTGTTTTATTGTTATTAACCAAGTTTTTTTTGCCTTTCTTTTTCTCGTTTAATGTGCATATTTATCATAGTTTCACATTGCTTAACAGGGACATTTATTGGTCGTCTAAGTATATGTCTGTACCATCTTAAACGTGTCTCTCGAAGTTTTTTCTCAATAGATGCAACTCCGACTTTCTCTCTAATGCTCTCATTTCTTATTCTGTCCATCCTTGTATGTCCACACATCCACCTTAACATCCTCATCTCTGCAACTTTCATCTTTTGCTCATGTGCCTGAGTCATAGTCTAACATTCAACACCATATAACATAGCAGGTCTAATTATCGTTTTGTAAAACTTCTCTTTAAGTTTTAGAGGTACTTTACGAACACATAAAACACCCGATGCTAAGCTCCATTTCAACTATCCTGCTTATATTCTGTGTAAGATATTTCTATCAATCCCTCCATCACTTTGCAAAAATGATCATAAATACTTAAAACTCTCAGTTTTAGGCAATTCGTCATCCCCTATCTTAACAATTGTCTTATTACGTCCAATATTGCTAAACTTAAATTCCATATATTCTGTTTTTACCCTACTAAGCTTAAAACAAACCTACTCGGGAATTGGAATGAATCAATCTGTGTTTGGTATTCTTGGTGACTTTTCATTCTCAAGGCTTAGGAAATATAAATCTCATTTAATGAGGCCTTAGGAAATCTAAATCTCATTTAAAGTAGTTTGACTCATCTTGGAGGGCTGTACCCAGTGTCTCTAAAGGCTATCTTTTGTATTGTGGGAGAGGAGATTTTTTATATTAAAATATATTGTGAGCTTTTAAGTTTGTTAGAAGATTTATTTTCTTGTTATTCCTCTAAACTCTTTGGTGGATTCCCTATAGCAGTAAGGATTGAGAGTGCCTTGTGTTATCTCCTATTTTTCCTGCACTTTCCGATGTGCGTTATGATGTCTTCAATTGATTTATTTGTTTGAGATGACCATATCTCCACCATCCTGACAATCATCAGTTGTATAATTCTTTGTCAACAGTGTTTCTCAAACAAATAGTTGTATAATTGTTTGTCATCAGTTGTCTTCAACTTGTTTTCTTCTTTCATTTTATATACTTTGTTGTGTAAGTTCTCATAGATGCTTGATATATATATATTTAAAATTTTCTACTTTCATGCACTTGATCTGACTAGTCACGGTTAAATTGACACTTCAATTTACAGAGGATTATCCCTATAAACCACCAACTGTTAGCTTTGTATCTCGATGTTCCATCCTAATAGCGAGTGGAGCTACTGTCTTCTATTTTTCTTGAGTGTTTGTAGTATACATTTTTTTTCATCTTAATTCACAATGGTCCTTGATTGCTTCTAGCTTATGAAAGAAGTCAAAGAACAATGAGTAAAGCATGTGTTAGGAATAATAACAAAATTATTAGAATTTCTCATCAATGATAAACCTTTCGATGTATGTTGATTATTTATCAAATAAAATTACACCTTAGACCTTCTGTTATAGTGTTTACCGATAATATCTAACACCCCTCAAGCCGACTCAAATAGAAACCTAGTTTGTTACATCTATACTCAATTCTAGAATCTTTAGCAAATCCGCTAATAGACCATTAGAACTTACAAATGATAGGACAATTTTATTGGATTGCGCATTCTCTGTTATGAAGTAGCAACTAATTTTTATGTAGTTTGTCCTTTCATGGAATATTCGATTAGAGAGACTACGTGTCTTAAAACTTAGTTCTCACATTCTAGTTTCATCGACTCTTTAAGAGCTATGTTACTCGGACTCCCATACGAGTATTGCCAATGGGGGTGGATCTGAGTGTTAACATGACTTTTTAAAAATTCTACACTGGATCGATAGAAATATTGAGTGGTTGCTTGGATGTTAGCGTGTCTGAGTGTGAGTATCTAATACAGTTACAGAGGGAATAAGATGAAGAGTCCAAGTATCATAGTTTAAGAACGTAGTTCAACTTGTTCACCAATTGATTTACCTAAAAAAAATGAATAACCAAGTTGGGTAACGTTAAACCTGGGACGACCGGCTAGTCCTACAGAAATTTCCCAGAAGTCCAACATCCCACGGTTGCATGCTCCATTTGAAAGAAATTTTTTTCCAAAATTCGTCATAGTCCTTGACTACACGTCTACACCTCTGCATCGAAATGTAGATGACTACACGTCTTCACGCAGGAACCATACAAGGTTCAGCGTGGTCAGGTAGAACAGCATCTTCTGCTGCTATATTTTGAAGTCGGCTCCGTTGAATTTCTCCGGCTTCTGGGCATGAGGGACGGCGGTTGGTACATCGTTGATTCCGGCCATATCAGTTTGCCGAATATCATTTTACAATTGTTGGTTACTAACTTGTATCTTCTCGGTATTTGACTTAGTCGATTTACGACCGTCGGATGTTCCGGGAGGTTGCTTTCGGAGGAAGCAAACTGATTGGTTTACGTCGAGGCTAGTGTTCGACATTATCTCTGTAAAACGATATTGCTCCGCTACTGGTGCTCACGGATAGCAGCAATTCGTTTCCAAGATACAACGACGTCATCTCGGAATAGCAACACTTCAAATTCCGAGACCGGCGAACCTTTCCGTAAACTTTTTGGACTCTTGATGCAGAAGATGGATGAGTGCAAATGCTTTTTGATTGCAATGCTTGAATGAATGAAATGATCAAGTGGAAGGATCTATTTATATTGAGTGAAGAGGTAAGTACCCTTTGGTTTGGACAGATCTGGACCGTTCATAACGAAAGGGTATAACCCTTTAAAAGTCTTTTAATCTCGTCTCTTGATCTGAAGAGTTATAACTCTTCAGATCCCATCTTGATCTCAGCCGCCAGATTAGAACATTTAATCTGACACCTTAGATCTATCCTTCCTCTTCACGGTCAGATTCGAATCCGACGCTCCAGATCGCACCTTCCTGCGATCTGTCCAGATCGTTGATCCGACAGCCACCATCTGTTCGCCCAATCCAGTCATCGTTCTCTACACAGTCACATGCCACATAAGCACTAACTCGTCACCGACATGCCACGTGGAGGAGATACAAGTCAGTAACCAACACCATCGACATAAATCTTCCAAACTCCTTTGGCTTCGTGCTTAGGGACAGATTCGAACATGAAATCCGAAAAGGCCTGTCCCTTGATGGCAGTACGGGGCTGGTACTCAATCTCATACTTGCTCAGCTCTGTTGTCCATTTGATTAGCCGGCCTGAGGCTTCCGTATTGGTGAGAACTCGTCCCAGTGGGCTGTTGGTGAGAACCACAATTGGGTGTGCTAAGAAATATGACCTGAGCTTCTGGGCCATTAAGACCAGAGCGTAGGCTAACATCTCCATCATGGTGTAGTGTGTCTTTGCATCCTTCAAGAGGTGTCCGAAGAAGTAAACCGAGTACTACATAGTACCTTCTTCTCGAATAAGGGCAAAGCCGACCACTTGCTCAGCTGCGGATAGGTAGACGAACAATGTCTCCCCTTACACTAGCTTGTAAAGGACGGGGAGCTCGACCAGGTAGGCTTTCATATCTGCAAACGCCTTCTCACACTGGTCTTCCCAGTCGAACTTAACTGTCTTTCTCAGAATTTTGAAGAAGGGCAAGGTCCTGTCGGCAGACTTAGAGATGAATCTGGACAAGGTTGTAATCCGGCCGTTCAGCCTCTATACCTCTTTGAAGTTGCGAGGAAAGGGCATATCGAGGATGACCTTCACCTTATCCGAATTGGCCTCGATCCCCCTCTCTGCCACCATGTAGCTTAGGAACCGGCCACTCTTTACTCCAAGCAGACACTTGGCCGGATTCAGCTTCAGTCAGTTGGCCCTCAGGGTGGCAAAGGTCTCTTTGAGGTCGGCTATCATATCTTTCCCCTTGTCTGTCTTGACCAGGATGTCATATACATAAACTTCAATGTTCCTCCCGATCTGATGCTTGAAGACCTTGTCCATCATACGCTGGTAGGTTGCCCCAGCGTTGCGCAACCCGAAGGGCATGATGTTATAACAATATGTGTCATCTGCCGTCACAAAGCTAACCTTTTCTTGATCTTCAGGTGCGAGAGACACTTAGTGATACCCTTAGTCCAACATGGAAATAAACTCACAGTCAGAGGTGGAATATACGAATCTATCTATCCGAGACAGAGGGTAGCAGTCTTTAGGGCAGACTTGATTTAAATCTCGAAAGTTAATACACACCCGTCATTTACCCCCGGGATTAGGGATAAGTACTACATTAGCCAACCAAGTTGGGAATTGAGCTTCTCTTATGTGACCGACCTTCAACAACTTGGCGACCACCTCTCTGATAGCTTGTCCTATTCGGGCACGAAATGCCTTCGTCTCTGATTCACCGGTCGGGCCCCGGGGGTCACATGCAAATTATGTATGGCGAAGGCTAGGGGGACTCCTTGGATCTTCTCGGTAGCCCATGCAAACACGTCCTGATAGCTCTGCAAGTAATCGATCAAACGACTTCTCAGCTCTAGCATGAGGTCGGCAACAATCTTGGTAACTCCCCCTGTCTGTCGAGGGTATATCTGAACCTCTTCACTCTCGACCTCCCTCCGTTCTTCTCTGAGCCCTTCTTCTTCTCGAGGGTTAGCAAGGTCAATTTACAAAGCTTCATCAGCCTTCAGATTCTTGCGGGCTTCAGACCTGATCTCATCATTATAACATCGTCGGGAAGCCAGTTAATCCCCCTTGACTTAGGCCACTTGCTCGCCCACTGGAAAATTGATCTTTTGATGGTACACTGAGACCACCACCTTGAATACGCTAAGTGTTGGGCGTCCGAGGATGGCGTTGTAGGGGGAGGGCGCATCCACGACTAGAAAAGGAGTCCTCCTCATCCTCTCCAGGGTATCATCTTCCAATCATAAGGATAGGGAAATTTGTCCTATCGGCTGCACTCGGTATCCTGTGAAGCTGAAGAATGGAGTAGAGACCAGCCGCAATTCGTCCTCATTGATTTGCATCTGGTCAAGGGTCGCCGTGTACAGGATGTTCACTGAACTACCTGTATCCACGAAGACACACTTAACTTCATAGTTAGTTATGCGCGCGAAAATTACCAAGGCGCCCTCGTGAGGGGTCTCCACATCCTCCACGTAATCCGGGCCGAAGGAGATGATGGGGCCTCTGTGCTGGCCACTGCTTGTTCCGAATAGTAAATCTCCAGCCGCCGAGTATAGGCCTTCCTTGTCTGATTCGAATCCCCTCCGGTAGGACCTCCAAAAATCACCCCTACGTGACCTGAAGGAGGGCCTCGCCCAGGAGCCTTGCCCTTCCTGGGGTCTGGCTCAGGGGAGAGAGATCGACGAGGCGCCACCTCCTGACTTCTTCCCCTGCACCGTGACCGAGATGGCCACCAGGTTCCTTCCCCTCCTGACGGCCGCTTGCGAGGAGAAAGACTCCTTCACGGGGACCTCCGGCGATACCCCGTTTTCTTCCATCGCTTCCAGGACTTGTTATCTGCTTCCTCCGCCATCCTTTTCTTCAAGGTGTGGTGCTCTTCTGCGGAGTGCATGGTACTTCTATGAAAATCACAGTACTTCGTCGACGGCTTTGGTTCTTAGGTATCTATTGTTTCTACAAGCCTTTTCTTACCAGCCCAGTGATCCTTCCCCGAACGAGAGTCCTTCGCGCAGACTGGTGCTGGCGGTTCCTTTCTCTCCAACCAGACTGTGATCGGTGGAGGGGCTCCGACTGGTTTTTTACGATGGGCATGCTGCACTTTCTCGACGTTGACGTGCTTGACGGAGCGCCCCAGCAAGTCGTCGAAACTGGTGGGCGGCTTCTTCACCAATGACCGGAAGAAGTCCCCTTCAGAGAGGCCCTGTGTGAAGGCGCTAACAAAGATCTCTAACGTCGCAGTTGGCACATCTTGCGCCACTCGATTGAACCTCTATATATAATCCTTAGAGGTTCTTTCACCTTCTGTTTGAGGGCGAAAAGATTCAGCGCCGTCTTCTAATATCGGCGGTTGCTCGCAAAGTGATGCAAGAACGCGGTTCTAAACTCCAGAAAAGAGTTTATGGAACCTTGCGACAGTCTCTGGAACTATCTCTGAGCGGCTCCTGACAGAGTGTTCAAGAACACTCGACATTTAACATCATCTGTGTACTGGTGCAAAAGGGTCGCATTCTCGAATTTGCAGACATGATTCTCTGATTGTTTTCCCATCGTAGTCGGCAATTCCAGGTCCGCGGAATTGCTTCAGTATGGGGTCTTCCACAATCTCCAGTGAGAAAGGAGTAGAGGGTGCCATCTAGAAGGCTTTGGGTTCCTCTCTCTTTCCCGGTCCTTCTTCCTGCCTCAAGGCACTTGAGGCTATGGAGTTGGCCTTCTCCAAATCTCCCTGGGAATCCAGCCGATGTGCAGGAATTTCTCTAGCGTGTCCCACCGATGGTGAGGCAGATCTCCGATGTTGGGGGTGCGAGGTGGAGATCCTCAGGATCTCACCTTGCCCAGAGGTCGCTCATCGGGAGGCGGCTTGCTCGATTCGATATTGCTCGTGCGCTCCTTTGATGGCGTTAGACACAAGGCGATCCAGTTCTTCCTTTGTCAAATCGATGGGTTGTCCTTCCGACTTTGCCATCGTAGTGCTCCTTCTGGTGCTTTGATTTGTTGTTCCCACAGACGACGCCAAACTTGTTCCGGAAGGAATCGACGTGGACGATGAGTCACCAGAGTCCAGCCCACGCGGACAATGACGAAAAGAAAGGAGATCCCACCCTGCGAGATCAACACGAGCGTTAATGGGAACACGTCGGAGATTTCCGACGGAGCCCACTCTAACGCTCAAGTCAGCACTCAAGCCGATTGTAGGAAGAGAATTACGGAGGAGTTGTGAGTTTAGAGAGCGTAGTCGCTTACTTGGGGTTGAAGTACCTTATATACCTGTAAACCTGATCGCACGTATTTCCATATTTTCCTCCACATTCCGTACTTGTCGGTTACCTAATAGCTCTTAGGTAACGGCTTCTGTAATTATTGAGCCTTAATCGTCGCATATAAAGGATAATAATTATCCGCCACCTTTCCTGAACAAGAAATGGTAACAGTTAGTGGAGTCGGGCTATCAGATTTATGACCTTTTGGGCTCCGTTTTCCCGATAGGGTCTCGAGAGATTTCCTCTCCCGAAAGGGCCTCGGGAGCCTATCTTCCCTGGGATCAAGGTCTCAGGCGTATATTATCCCGAGTAGGTCTCGAGGATCTGCTTGCCTGAGGTGATCTCGGGAGTCCACCCTCTCGAGGTGGTCTCAGGAGTCTTCTCCCTCGGAAGGGCCTCGGCGGTCTGTCTTCCTGAGGAGGTCTCAGGCGCATGTCAGTTAATCTCGAATGTCTGTCCTTCCGAGATGGTCTCGGTAGTCCAGGATAATTATTCAGACTTGATGGACCCAAATATATAACTGTTTGATTACAGATATCAACCTGTATTGATCAACCCCATCAGCGATGAAAATAATCGATAATCAATGAGGCGATCGCTAAATATTTTCGTTGCTAATATGATTCAGTTGTTTCCGACGTGCGTCGCTGCGTTCCCACCTCGATGCGTCCGGGCTTCCCTCGTACGATCGCGGTTGATCGACGGCCCGCACGCCCAGCCGATTTCGAATTCCCGACGAGGGCCCACCCGGGCCGTGTTCGAATTCCTCGTGACGAATTGACGAATTCGCCCGGGTACGAATTCGCCTCGTGACGAATTGACGAATTCGCCCGGGTACGAATTCGCCACGACGAATTCGCCCGGGTACGAATTCGCCCGGGTACGAATTCGCCACGAGGTTACCTACACGCCGAGCTTTGGGTATATATACGGGTCATCAGTTGTAACAACTCCAAGCTCTCAGCTTCGGAGAACCCAACAAGGCTTCGATGCGCCCTCTCCTCTCCCTTCCTGCGGTCGGCCTCGCTTTGAGCACCGCAGTCTCGGTGTACATGGCGCTCGACGATCCGCCGCCCATGGCCTTCGTGCTGTTCACCTACGTCGAGCTGCTACTCCTCTTCATTCTGCTTGGGGAGTTTGGGCGGCTGATGGGCGCCGGCGCCGGCGGTTCGCCAGCGGAAAGGGCGAGGGTGAGGGCGGCGGTTGGGGCGCTGTTCGCCTCGCTCGTGCTTGTGTTCGGCTGGAGAGCGTCATCGGAGATCGGGCCGTGGCCAGTTAAGTTGGTAATCCGGGCGGCGGCGACGGCGCTAGCAGGCGGTGGATTCTGTGGCCTCCTGTTGTTCAAGAGGAATGAACGAACGAATGCAGTAATTTACGTCTGATATGACTGCGGGGAGCCATTTTTCATGATTTTATCCAGATTTAAATCATTATCTATTATAATAATAATGTCTGCACCCATTTCACGAAGTAAATTAACGAACTAATAAAATTACTTGTTATAAATAATATCTTGTAGTTGCATGGAAATCAATAAATATTTTATTGATTAATCTAACTAAGGTTGAATTTGATAAAATTAAATAGTTCTGAATATTAATAAAAAGACATCAATTTAAATCTTGAATCGTCGAATTGAGAGAGATATTAAAAAAAATAAGAATTCTTATTATTTTTTTAGATTCATGGATCAAATTTAATTTAGTGGAATTTTTCACTCATATTTTTTTCTATCAAGAATATTTTATGAAAATTTTTTACTCTCAAATTTGGAGTATCTTATTTTTATGTAATTTGTAGGATTTAACTAGCAATCGATATTTCATGATCAAAAGTATAGTATTGCTTGTAGTAACGATCTTTATATCTCATATTAACAATCGAAAAATAATCGAAAGTAAAAATCTTTATTTGATGGGTTTCTTCCTTTCTATACCTATGAATTGCATAGGAGCTGTCGATTCAATCGTGCCGACATGGATATTAGCTGATCCATTATTTACTGTTCTACAACGAAATAAGTGGCTCGCTGTTCTTAAGGGAATGAACCAATAATTATTTTTTTAATAAGAGAATGAACCAATAATTCATATTTTTAATAAGAGAATCAACCAATAATTAGGTTCACGTTTTCTGCTTAAATGGTGGGCGAGAGAGAGAGCGAGGGGTGGGCTTTGACGATTACGGAGGAAGGGTTGGCGGCGTCGGCGCCAGCGAAGAAGCGGCGGCTGTAGTCCCAAGAATTTGAGTCCAGAATAACGCCCAGGTGTTCAGCTATTTCTTCCCTTTCATCCACCGGCCGTACGAAATTTTCCCACCGGGCGCAGGCAATTTTATTTGTGCTTCGTGCGAATCGAAACTCATTCGTCAACCTACCATGGCACCAAGCCCCGTGGGAATTGAAGCCCAGAAGGTAGCTTCATCTTAGGCCTTCTCATTTCTGTTTTTTTTTTCAAAAAAAAAAATCTTTTTTCATAGTTTCTTGTTCTAAATTTCTTCCAAGAAGAAGAAAGGAAAAATATTCCCTTTTTTCCCCCATTTGGGCGTGGTGTATGTTTTGTTTTCATATATTCTCCGAAGAAGTGTGCGCTTTGATTTCTCGAATTTGGTTGATTTTGTATCAGTTACCATAGTGAACAAGTTTGCATTGTGGAAACAGTCTGATCTTTGTGGATTTTTGATAAATGTTACCTTTCTTTTTCAAGGAGCTTGTTTTTGTGTACTCATTCACAGCAATACGAAGAAATAGAGGCTCACACTGATCTTGATGTATAATCCTAGTGTGGAGCTAGAGGAGTTGATGAGTGGAACATTGATTACTGGCATAAGGAAGTTTCCTTAGTGAGCATCATGCATTTATGAGGAACTTGGTTGCTTTATTATACTACTTCCCCTGCCTCCCCTAATTCGGTGATTTACGTATGATATCGTCATATATGATGATGAAATTTAGAAGAAACGTGTCGATGACAGAGAAAGTTGATACCCAAGCCATCTTATTATCTTAACGACTGCACCACAAAAATGAACGAACTAACGCGGTCATTTACGTATGATATCGTCATGTATGATGATGAAATTTAGAAGAAACGTGTCGATGTCATATTGTCATTGATTGTTCAAACAAATAAATACGAATGAATATAAATAAAGAAATATGTATTTCTTGTGTATTAGTTTTAAAGATCTAAGATTATGTTTCCTATTAATATTTTTAATTCGTAAAATAAAGACTTGATTATTAGTCAACACGCTTTTTGACTAATTTCAAAGTCGTTGTGTATTTCTTGATCTTAAAGTTTAGTTGGCTATAAATATACATATCTATGGCTTTTCCACCTGAAGCTAACGAAAGCTAAGAACACTCTCTCTCTTCCATCACCGACGTTGCTCGCTTGGCCAGCTCGATCTCGATGCGCCCTCTCGTCTCGCCTGCGGCGGTCAGCCTCGCGTTGAACGCCGCGGTGTCGGCGTACGTGGCGCGCGGAGATCCGCCGGCGATGGCCTTCGCGCTGTTCTGCCACGTCGACCTGCTGCTCCTCATCCTCCTGCTCGGGAAGTATGAGCGGCTGATGGGCGAGGGCGCCGGCGGGTCGCCGGAGGAAAAGGCGAGGGTGAGGGCGGCGGCTTGGGCGCTGTCCGCCTCGCTCATCCTCGTGTTCGGCTGGAGAGCGTCGTCGGAGATCACGCTGTGGCCGGTTAAGTTGGCCGTCCGGGTGGCGGCGGCGGCGCTGGCTGGCGCTGGCTGGCGGTGGATTCTGCGGCCTCGTTCTGTTCAAGGAGGAAGCCGTGCGTGTCGAAGAAAATGAGTGAATTGTATTGCGGACATTCAGTAAATGAGTTTAAGATCTCAATCAAATACACAGATATGTATACTCAAATAGTGAATATTCATTTATAAAATAAATGATTACAATCATAAGGCGATTGCCTTAGGACACTTCTCTCATATTACTAACACGGCACTCATCTCTTGGATGCACGCAAGCCTCCAGCTTGCCTCCATGGCATCCTTCATGCATGCCTCGAAGTCCGCGCCCCTCAGCTCATCGTCCCTGCTATACATGGTCCCTCAGGTGCACACACAAGCCTCTAGTTTGTCTCCATGTCACCCTTCACCGTACCGAAGTCGTCCAGCCAAGTCAATATGTGTAACCTGCATAACCTGCACACTCACATACACATATTAGAACACAAGAGAAAGCCTAACTTAAACCCTTTGCCCAAACATCAAAACTCATGGTCACTCCGGACTATATATTGCCTCAACAGTCATTTTCCTCTTAAGTCCTTGAACCCTATAAGCATTTGATGATCTAAATTGGGTTCTAGACATCAATGACATAAAGCTAGATTCCTTAGGTTGGTAACCTATACCGGCCTTGTTGTAGACCACTCTTTGGGCATTGAGGATCATGTCCAAGGTCTTAGAGCTAGTTAAAAATTTCCCAAGAAGATTTTTGAGCTTTTCAACTTCACTCTTTAGGGCTTTGTTCTCATCCTCAAGAACCTCAACATGCAAATCCTCTATTTCATCATCCTTAGAAGTTTTCAATTGTTCTACTTCTAATTTTAGTGATTTTACCTTGTCCTTAGAATTTTTTAGCATAGTAGTCAAGCAAGCAATAGTTCTATAACACTTATCAAGCTCAGGAGAGATTACTTCTTCATCATCCGAAGATGATGAAGCCGCGGTTGAAGGATCACTTGATTCATCACCACTCTCTATGTTTGATTCTTCTAATGCCATAAGAGCCATGTGACGAGTGCTCTTCTCCTCCTTCTCCTCCTCCTTTTCCTTCTTCTTCTTTCCTTTGTCCTCTGCTACAAGAGCAATACCCTTCTCTTTTGGGCCTTTGTTAGCAAGCTCATGTAGCTCCATTTCACAAAAGAAATAGTCTAACTTTACAATGGAAAGATCCTTGGATACCTTGTAGGCATCCACTATGGATGACCATAAGACATTCCTAGGAAAAGATTTGAGTACATACCTTACAAGGTCACGGTTCTCGACCTTCTCATCGATCGAGTGCGAACCGTTGAGGATCTCTTTGAACCGACCATGACGCTCACTCACGGTCTCACTTTCTTCTATAGAAAAATTCTGGAGTTGGTTGAGAGAGAGACCCTATTTGCTATCCGGGAATCTCAAGTGCATTCATGTAGCTCTATGAGCTTGTTCCACAGATCTTTGGCACTTGAGAAGGGACCAACCTTGATGAGTTGATCCTTGGTCATCCCACATTGCAGAGTGACCACTGCCTTGGCATCTGCCTCTCCCTTCCTTGTTTGTTCTGTTGACCATCTAGATGACTCAAGTTCCTTGCCCTCAGCATCCTTTGGAGGAGTGAATCCCTCCTTGACTGAGAACCACCTGCCAATGTCGATTTTCAAATAATACTCCATTCGGGGTCTCCAGATGAGTAGTAAGCAGAAAGATTAGGCAAGAAGAAACAATGCAGAGAGCACAACAACACAACACCACAGCAAACCCTTTGCTTCGTTCTTTGTTCGTTTTCTCCTCTGCTTCACCAGCTTCTTCTTAAGCCTTTCTTCTGCATACCCAGGTTGCACACACACAGGTTGCACATCGTCACCGACTGACCCCTTCTGAGCTCTCAGCACACTGAAGTCATCTCTTCAGCTGAAGCTTCAAGTCAAATGTAGATGTCGTTGAAACCTACAAACATATACCAAACAAAATAGCAACAGCGAAAGTCATCATTGACCCTTCTTCTTGCTTCTTCATTTAAATATCACAGCTCTGTATCATCTACACACTCACAGATTTATTAGCGAAGCAAATCAGAAATCTGACAACCATTTGAATTAATGTTCTGAGGTGTAGATCGGTCACCTGGACCGATCAGACAACCTCTTGACCAATCAGACTCTATCCTTCGATCCAGTGATGTTCTGATCGTTCTCACTGACCGATCAGAGACCAGGGGATCGGTCACCAGACCGATCCATTAAACCCACTGGAAATCCAGGCAATGCACCTGATCTGTCTCACTGACCGATCAGGGAAGTGGCTGATCGGTCAAGCTGACCGATCAGCCAATTTCCTGACCAATCAGGACCCAACCTGATCGGTCAAGGACTTCTTAGATCGGTCGCACTGACCGATCAGTTTTCTTTATGTGACCACACAGAATTTTTGTTGATCGGTCACCAGACCGTTCAGAAAGCCTTCTGTTTCCTCAGAAGCTTTCTGGATCGGTCAACAGACTGATCAGACATCCTGGATCGGTCCTATGACTAATCTACTATCAATAGGGTTCGTGCCAACTCCCTGATCGGATATCTGACCGATCTAGCCAATCATTTCGACTCTAAACCCAGAGAATAGGCTCCCTTGCCTTCTCTGACTCAGTTTGGTCCCGGAGAATGAGCTACTGAGCCCTCTCCGACTTATCCCGGTCTAGAGAACGAGCTACTGAGCCCTCTCCGACTCATCCTGGTCTAGAGAACGAGCTACCGAGCCCTCTCTGACCTATGTCTAGAGAACGAGCTACCGAGCCCTCTCCGACTCAACCCGGCCCAGAGAACGAGCTACCGAGCCCTCTCTTACCTTAGTCCGGAGAATAAGCTACTGAGCCCTCTCCGACTCATCCCAGTCCAGAGAATGAGCTGTTAGGATCTTTGCCCTAGCTAGAGGGGGGGTGAATAGCAATTTCGGAGCTTTCTTTCACCTACGTTGTTAGTTGCGCAAGCGGAAATACAATAATAAAGAAACTAACAACTAAACAATGCTAACACTACCAATTTACGTGGTTCGGAGATGAAGCTCCTACTCCACGACAGTCCGTGAGGTGGACGATCCCTTGATCCTTCGGCGGATCGCTCCCCGGATTCCCTCCGGCTAACTCGTGTCGCTCCTTGTGGGTGGAGAAACCTCTCCACAATCCTCTACAAGCACCTGAGCACACAAGGCTACTATCAAGCTTTTTCCAAGCAAGATTCGCCAAGAAACCTAGCCCCAAAACGAGTCCCTTTAAATAGGACTTGGGCTGAAAACCACGCCACCAGTCGACTGCCCCAGGGCCAGTCGACTGGTACAACTAAAATCCGACCGTTACACCCCAACGTTCGAATTCTTAGTTGTTTTCATACTTCACCAGTCGACTGCCCCTAGGGCAGTCGACTGACCAGTCGACTGGAACCAATTCCAGTCGACTGGCAGTCAACTGGTCGACCCTCCTTGGGTCGACCCGTTTTTCTGTGAGTTCCTGCAGTCGACTGCCAACCTGGCAGTCGACTGCCCTGCTTACCAGCCTAGGGTTTTGCCTCCCCGAGTACATTTCACTCAGCACTCGACCTTTAGGACTTACCGAGTACATTCACACAGCACTCGCACCCTCACGACTCGACTGACTCCTCCTCCGCAGCCTCGACTGTTGCCTTCGCGCCCTCTTCATCTTCGGCCCTCGTCCCTCGGATGCGCACGCAAGCCTCCAGCTTGCATCCATGCCACCCTTCACGTACGCCTCGAAGTCCGCGCCCATCAGCTCATCGTCTCTGCACTCCAAGGTCTCTCAGATGCGCACACAAGCCTCCAGCTTGTCTCCATGCCATCCTTCACCGTACTGAGGCCGTCCAGTCAGGTCCATATGTGTACCTGTACAACCTGCACACTCCATATACGCATATCAAATACAAGGGTAAGCCTAACTTAAACCCTTTGCACAAACATCAAAACCCATGGTCACACCGGACCATCCTAGGGTCGATTGCTCCAACATGAGCTACCGATCCCTCTCTGTCATAAGTCCGGAGAACGAGCTATCGAGCCCTCTTCGACTCAACCTGGTCCAGAGAACGAGCTACCGAGCCCTCTCTGACCTAAGTCGGGAGAACAAGCTACCGAGCCCTCTCCGACTTAACCTGGTCCAGAGAACGAGCTACCGAGCCCTCTCTGACCTATGTCTGGAGAACGAGCTACCGAGCCCTCTCCGACTCATCTCGATCCAAGAACGAGCTACCGAGCCCTCTCCGACCAGTACACTTAATTCGAACTTAGCTATCTGATCTCAATTCTCACTTAACCGAACTTAAATCGGTGTTAACACCAAAACAACAATCAGGTCAGACTGCATCAACAATCGCGAGCTCATCCCCCCAATCCCTCCCTCCCAACCAAAATCCTAGTCAAGTTTGTTCATCTGTCCCTTAGGCTACTTTAAGGGTTTGTGTGGAAGTCCACACTGATCGACACTCTCCAGAGTAGGGCTTAGGTTTCTGCACTACTTTATTTTCATAATGGCGGAAAAAGGTCTGTGGGTATTTCAGTCTCTTCTTCCTTAGGATTATCTACCAAGGTATGTTGGCGAGCTGATTAGGTCAAAACAACACTGTTTCTGAGCATGTTTATAAAAAATTTCATCTTGATTTTGCAAATCTGAAAATATTTGGGTTTGATTTTTAATAAATTTATAATGTTTACAACCTGTAGGCTTCAGATGACTTTGGGCAAAAATTACATTAGTACAGTGTTTTAGGTCACTTTAACAGTTTTTTGAAGCATTTTAAATATTCCATGGTCGACACATTGCGAAGATCAAAGAGTCTCCCTTCAGTGTTTTTCTGGACATACAAGAATTGCAACATATTCGTGAAATTTTGGTCAATATATTTGAAAATTAAAATTCAACTTCGCAAGCTTTTAGATTCTCATGTACATTTTTTAGTTATGAATTGTAAACACGAACTATAAGCTTTTATATCCACTTCTCCTACTTACAAAACATAATTAGGACTTCAAGGTTTTTATATTTCACATTTTTTAGATTCTCATGTACATTTTTTAGTTACTAGAGTCGAAGGAAGAGAACTTTAAAGGGCAAGCCGAGGAAGTGGACTTCAAGGCATACGCGAAGGATGAACTTCGGAGTGAGTTTGAGTGAATATGTAAGTAGGGCAATCGACTAGAAAGGGAACTAGTCGACTGATACTACTGAGAGCGCACTATAGCAGTCGACTAGTATGGACATCAGTCGACTCATCTTTCTGTAAGGTCGAACAGTCGGGAGCAATCGACTGGCCTCCAGAGCAGTCGACTGATTTGTTCGAATTAGAGCCGTTGAGCTAGCCGTTAGCTAAGGCATCAGTGGACTGGCCCTGGGGGCAGTCCACTGATGTTGAGGCTGAGCTGTTTGTTTAACAGCTCTCTCCACTATTTAAGTGGGAGCTTGAGACTTGGACTCTTGGAGAAGGCTAGCTCTTCATTATAAAATCTTCTCTCTAGTGCTCAAGCTCCAAGTGTTGACCTTCGTCCCAAAACCCTGGCTCCATCTTGTAAGGAGGAAGAAGGATTATGAGAGGTTGTTCTTCACTGAGAAGGAGAAAGACTTAGTTGGAGATTGCCGGGGTGTGATCCACCGAAGGATCAAGGGATCGTCCACCTCAAGGACACACCATGGAGTAGGAGCAAGAAATCTCCAAACCACGTAAACCGGTAACGTGTTAGCATTGTTTGTATTGTTAGATTAAGTTTCCACTTGTGCTAACGTTGTAAGAAGAATCCGAATTCGGGGTGACCGAGCTATTCACCCCTCTGTAGTCATGCCATCGGTCCCAACAAGTGGTATCAGAGCGCAAGGACGCCTTCAACGGACTAACCGCCAAGCAGAGCAAAATCATCAAAAATGGCCGGCTCACACATCCAACCGCCAAAGTTTGAGGGAGAATTCTCATGGTGGAATAAAAGGATGGAGGAATTTTTCAATTCCGATTTTGATATAATGATAATCATGGAAAATAGTTTTGAAGTGCCTAAGGATCAAGAAAATAAATTGCTTGAGAAAATAAGATGGAGCAAGAAGCAAAGGGATGACTACTTGGCAAATTCTAAAGCCATGCACTATCTACTAAGTGTGCTCCCCCAATAAGAAGTCACAAGGATTGGGAGCTACTCAAGTGCCAAAGATTTGTGGGATATGCTAATAGAGCTTCATGAGGGCACTTCGGAGGCAAAAATGGCAAAGAGAGATCTTCTTCGATCCCAACTCAATAATATTAAACTTGACAAACGGGAGAAGGTATCAAATTTACATGCTAGATTTAAGAAAATACTTAATGGACTAACAAGTGTAGGAGAACAACTATCCAACCGAGACATCTTGATGAAAGCCATCAACGCATTCCCAAGAACATTAAATTGGAGCTCAATGGTGGACTCGTACTGCATATCTAAGGATCTAGAGAAACATCTCTAGAGGAATTCTTCTCAAACATGGATCTCCATGAAACTCGAGTTGGAGGAACAATTGAAGAAATGTACAAACCAAAGAGTATAACTCTTGTGGCAAACAAGGGAAAAGGTAAAAAGAAGAAGGCTTCCTCATTCGATTCCGAGGAATCAAGTGCATCAATGGATAGTGATGCGGAAGCCTATATGATAAGAAAAATGAGAAAAGCATTTAAACATTCTACTAACAAATCTCATGATAGGAAAGTGTCAAGGAACAAAAGTAAAACGAGGAAAATAATTTGCTACAATTGTCAAGGACAAGGACATATGAGAGATGAGTGTCCCCTCTTGAAGAAGAAGGAAGGAAAGAAGAAAGAAGAAAAGAAGAAATCAAAAGAGAAGGGGAAGAAGGTGCAAAATTTGAAGGTTACATGGGATGATTCATCCTCGTCGGAGGAGAAGGAACATCACGTATCTCATTTCGCACTAATGAAAATTGAAGACATTGCCTCCACGTCATCCGAATTTGAAGAAGAGAAGAGCTCGAGTGAAGATGAAGGGAGCTCAAGTGAAGGGGGAGGCTCAACTTCGAAATCTGACATCTCGGTAAGTGAGGTATACAATTTACCCACTTCTACTCTTGTAAAAATAATTTCTAGCACTAATGATGATTTATTTAAGGCTAAAATGAAGATTTTGCATGCTCAAGGAAAAATTAGAATTCATAAAAATTAAGGATGATATGCATGTTTCTTCCTCTATTTCAAATGATTTATGCTCAGAAGAAGAAAATAAGGAATTAAGGGAAAAGGTAGATAGTCTTACCAAAGCTCTTAGAAAATTTGAAATAGGCTCAAAGACACTAGATATGATCATTGAGAGCCAAAGGACAAGTTTTAAGACAGAGGGATTAGGTTTTGGGAAGTCTAGCAATGGAAAAACCTATCATTGCCTACTTGCTAGAGGACAAGCAAAAAACCAAAACCCTAAGTAAGAAATGGATCCCCAAGGAGTACTTGGTCAACCCAATTAGGAAACACTTCTATTGGGTACCAAAGTCAAGCCTCAAAGATTAGAGGATTTGGGTTGAGTCAACCATGTTGTTAAAATTTCAAAATTTTGAAATTTGGTTAACTTGAGGCATTAAGGGAGAGTATTTTAACCCAAGTAGAAATTCTTGATAAAATGGTCTAAATAGAATGTACCTTTAATACATCTCATATTGCTTTTATTTATGATTGCATTTATGCATGTGAGATGTTAGGATGAAACAAATAACTCACTTATCCTTGTGACATTTGGATAAGTTATTAGATGTATCATAATTGTGATAATAGACCAACTATGGGGAAAGTAAATATTTAATTAGTGGGCATCCTGCTCATAGATCATAGTTGGACATTTCAAATGATTTGAAAATATTTTTGTATTTTATTTGATATGACATAGGTTTGCAAAATACATGGTTTCAAAACTAAGTTTGGTTTTGATACAAAGTTGGTTATTTTCAAAGAATTTGAGTTTTGGTCAAAAAGTCAAATATATTTGGATTTTTCATGAAAATATATTTTTCTTTGTTAGAAAACATCACAAGAAATATATTTGTAAAATTTCATAATTTTTTTAATTTTATAGAATTTTCTATGTATTTCTGAATTTTAGCTCAAAAGATTGAAATTTCAGACAGATAGGTATCAGTCGACTGGTACAGAGACCAGTCGACTGAAAATTCTATGACATGACATTTTCATGAGGCTAGTCGACTAGTAACTGAATCAGTCGACTGACACCTGAAATTTTTGATTTCTAGGGATTTTCAGAAAATAAAAGGTGTCCCAAATTGATACTAAGGGTCATATTGCTTAGTGCAATCTTTTCGATGATGTCAAAGGGGGAGAATGAAAGATTTAAGTTAGATTTTAACTTAAGTCTTTATGTTTGTGCAAAATTGAAAATCTTGTGATAAGACATAGGTTAAGGGGGAGGTTAACATACTATGTTTTTAATTTTCAATTGTTATCTTTGCACCTAACTTAAACATATTATCACACATCAAAAAGGGAGGGATTGTTGGTGCAATCAACCCAAGGTTGATCGGATAGATCATGAGTTTTGATGTATGTGTTAATATGATTAAGTTAGTTTTTCATGGTGATTTGATATGTGTATTTGAGTTGTGCAGGACTTTGTGAATCACACATGGAGTAATGAAGTGTAGCATCCGAGAGATGAGAGCCAAGGAAGAGGACTTTAAGGGCGAGCCGAGGAAGTAGACTTCAAAGGCATACGTGAAGGATGACATGGAGGCTAGCCGTGTGCTTGTGTACACATCCGAAGGACGAGGGTCGAAGGAAAAGAACTTCAAGGGGCAAGCCGAGGAAGTGGACTTCAAGGCATACGCGAAGGATGGACTTCAGAGTGAGTTTGAGTGCATATGTAAGTAGGGCAGTCGACTAGCAATGGAACTAGTCGACTGATACTATTGAGAGCGCACTGTAGCAGTCGACTGGTATGGACACCAGTCGACTTATCTTTCTGTAAGGTCGAACAGTCGGGAGCAGTCGACTGACCTCTAGAGCAGTCGACTAGTTTGTTCGAATTAGAGCCGTTGGCTGAGGCGTCAGTCGACTGACCTTGGGGGCAGTTGAATGATGTCGGGACTGAGCTATTTGTTTAATAGCTCTCTCCACTATTTAAGTGGGAGCTTGAGACTTGGAGAAGGTTAGCTCTTCATTGTAAGATCTTCTCTCTAGTGCTCAAGTGCTCAAGCTCCAAGTGCTCACCTTCCTCCCAAAACCCTAGCTCCATTTTGTAAGGAGGAAGAAAGATTGTGAGAGGTTGTTCTTCACCGAGAAGGAGAAAGACTTAGTTGGAGATTGTCGGGGTGTGATCCACTGAAGGATCAAGGGATCGCCCACCTCAAGGACACGCCATGGAGTAGAGCAAGAAATCTCCGAACCACGTAAACCGGTAACGTGTTAGCATTGTTTGTATTTGTTAGATTAAGTTTTCGTTTGTGCTAACATTGTAGGAAGAATCCGAATTCGTGGTAACCGAGCTATTCACCCCCGTTCTAGCCGTGCCATCGGTCCCAACACAAGGGAGTCTTGAATTTTGAAAATTCCCACATTGATATTATTTTTTTTTCAAATCAACAATGTATGAAGTGATCCATGTCTCTACTTCCATTTCTGATTGAGAGTACGAGTGAACCTTATATGCTCGAGTTTTTTCTCTCCTTGAATCTATTTCTTTTGTAGCATGAGGTATCAAAGCAACATACCATTTTGAGATTTCCTCTCTACGGTTAAAGAACCATTGAGCTACCTTTCTTCTTGTATTATCAATTAACTTGTTTATGGGAAGTTCACGTGTATTCTTGAACAAAACATTTAAACTCTTTACACAATTAGTAGTTAACATTCTATACCTTCTCCCGGTAAAATGTGCAAAGCCCACCTTTTAGGGTCAATATTCTGAAGTCACTTATGGATATTTGGATATTTTTCAAGCATTGACTGTATTATGAGATCATATTGAAGTATTGTGTTTGCTCGTACTGATGCTCAAAACAAACCTAAAGATGCTCTATTTCCAATATTCGTTACCATAGTACAAGACATGTGGTGGTGACAAGAAGTGCAATGGGCGTTTATGTACGCTTTCCTAACTGCTGATTTAATGTTACGATGTCTATTCGTACACGACCAACGGTCCTAAGCACTATTCGTACACGACCAACAAACCTAACTGCGCCACTTTGTTTATTTCCGGCTCCCATCACATTTTTTCGTACACGACCAACGGTCCTAAGCATCTATTAATTTTAGCTCATCGCCCTCGGGGTTATGGTGTAGAGGAAGGACGACTAATTATTATTTTAGGCATCCGTGGTTCGATCTCCACCTACAACATATTTTGTAGGAATTTTTCTTTCAAATGGGGCACGAACCCTGGGATGCTGGATTTCTAGACCGTCCACCGCGAGAACTTTTCGATTTATCCTAGCGGCTGATGGGAAACTTCCGTGGGATTGGATCGATCGCCCAAGATTAAAAAAACCTCATTAACCATTTTTTTTTATTAATTTTAGCTCATCTGACAATAACATCTATTAATTTCAGGCTCCCATCACTTTTCGATTTAGCTCATCTGACAATAACATCTATTAATTTCCTAAGCATTTTCTTACTAACATTTTCTCTCTATTTTATAACCTATTGGGGATTATCATTTACTTTTGTAGTTGGCTGCAAGTAACCCTCAGGCCTCAACTATTTGTAGTTTGGGGCAATGGCGTTATCTCCTGTCACTTCAGAGAAAATTCTGCTTGTGGTCTATGGATCGCTTTGGTACATTTTCCTGGTTAATTTGTGAGGAATACTTTAGATATTCATAGAGCAAAGCTATTCTTGATTCGTAATAACACGATGCATGCCACCACTGGCTTCTTTTGTTAGTAATACTTTTGAGGAAGAAGCTCGGAGTATGCCTTGCTGATCTGCATTGAATTTTATTGTCTTGTAGTTGATATTATCTACTATTGTAGGCCATTACAGCATCTGACACCAGGAAAAATGAATTGATCATTGGCGAATTAAAAACTCAGATGAAGAATAAAAATGTCACTTTTAATGTTAAAGCAACATCAGACTCTACTGTAAGTTGTCATCACAGTTTTTATGCCTCAGTCATTTATTTAAAATCAATTTTGTGACTTTGTTATGATTCCAGCACATGTCAGTCGTTTTGTGTTGTTTAAAAGAATCTTGTCAATTCACATGCCCCATCCGCATCCATGGAATTATCAATTGTTTATTCTATTAAAAGGAATCAAACGAAGAAAGAATTAGAGGTGCAAAGTGAGCCCCCTTTAGGTGAGGCTGGTCAAGCATACTTAAATGCCAAGAAGTTTCTTACCTAAGTGCCTTGGCAATTTGGATGGAGATGAGGATTCGCAATTTGGATGGAGATGGGAATTGCAAGGATTCGCAATTTGGATGGAGATGAGGCTTCTTAAGCATGCTTAAGCATTAAGAGTCTCCCTGTCTAAGTCTTCTTTTTCATCTATCTTATACGAGATCAAGGGTCTAGTAGTCCTTGGTTTCTGATAAGGATGAGCATCTCAAGGTGGACACATGGTATGGGAATGCTACGTGGCAGGACCCACCGAACCAGAGCACCCGAGGTCAGACCGGGAATCGGACTCTCGAGACTATCTCGGGAAAATAGATGAAGACCCCGAAGTCAGCTCGGAGATGAGACTCCGAGACTGACTCGGGAGAGTGGAGCCCAAAGATCAACATAGGAGTCAAAAAGTCCGACTTTAAGTATCTGTTTCTCCTTCCAAAACAGAAAAGTCATAGGATAATTATTGTTTGCAACGCACAGTAATTAAGACCTTAATGATCGCAGCAGTCGTTACCAAATGATAGAATATCTATCAAGTAACCGATGATTAAGGAGCGTGGAGGAAAACATGAGGACACGTGTAATAAAGACCTCTGGTATATAAGATGTTTCGGCATCCAGGTAAGGGAGTAAGCTTTCCGAATTGAGAGCAAACTTGATTCCTTGTTGTCCTCCGAGAAAGATAAGATTTTTGACTTGAGCGTTAGAGAGGGCTCCACCAGAAAATCTTTCAGTGCGTTCCCTTTAAAGTAGATCTACAGAATACAAGCAAGAAGTACCCGCCTCCAAATAGGTGAAGTCCGTATCAAAGCAGAAAGAATCACCCGCCAATAATCCAATCAAGCCCCTTATCAAGGACACATTTAATTAGCTATTACACAGATATGATAAGTACAAGCTAATCACTCATGATTTGTTCATAATTAATGGTTAATTACAAATGACCAATATAATTGGGAACTCATTGACTTACACACACTGTGAGTTTATCTGAAAGACTTAAAATAAGTTTGAGAATTGGATTCTTAGATCGAGAGAGATTGAGTTTGGTTGAACCAAACGAAGGGCAAATATGAAAAGATATTTATCGCTATCGAAGAGCGGATGTACCACATCTTTTGAGAACGAGTTGGACCCTCTTTGGTTTAATTATAAACCAAATTGATTTGATTTTAATTAGAAGAGGTTTGGTTATTAAACCAAGTGATTTGGTTTTGAACTACTATGGTTTGATCTTGAATTCTTGATAGCACTGTAGAGCAAAATTAAAATGGTCATAACTTTCTGCTCGATTGGAATTACAGGTCGTTGCAAACATCAGAATGTAGATAATTTCAAGGGCTACAACTTTGGTTTAGAGTGAATTACGAGAAAACTAGATCTAAGTGGTGAAACCCCTATTTTGACGAAGCCTTGTAAGGGGCAAATCTGGAAATGTTTGAGAGAGGTATAAAACGGTCAATAGCACATATCTTTGAAGAATCTTTGCTTTGGGGCTCCTCCCCTTGGCTTGGGAAAGGGGGTTTCCCTCTAGGGGAACTCCTAAGGCCTTTTCTCTGGTGATCCGTCTATCTCCGGAGTGGCAACTACAATCAAGAAGCGAAACACTGCATAAATAAGCCTTCTCTTCCCTTTCAATCTCGATTTTGGGTTGTAGATTACTTTATTTCCTTGTCTTGTTGTTGCACCTTCCTTGTGATGAAGTAGTTCTCTAGATCTAGGATATAGGGAGTAGTTATAATGTGATGTTAATGTATAAACTATGGATTTATCTATTTTCTTATCCAATGAAATGTTAATGTCTTATTCTATATGTTTTGTACCTTGTATATGTTTGATGAAATATATGAATGGGGAATACATGTACTTGTGAAGGTTTGGCCGCCACGTAGAGGGAATATCCGAGATTGTATAACCGGGGAGCCTTCGTGACAGAGGCTACCTTTAATCGGACATCTCAGGCATTGCCTCAAAGTGTAGGTCAATCCTTTATAAGAAATTAGCTAACACTACTTAATGAATTTTTCCCTATCCCGTGTTAGGAAGTATTTAGAGTAATCTAGACAAGTATGACCAGGAGCCCTTAGTGACCAAGGATTACCTTTAACCGAACTCTCTAGATTACCTACTCTACTTAATGACATTCGATGTCCAAGGGGAAAGCACTCCGGTGCACTTCTGCAGGATTAGCACTGATATCTAGTTAGAATCTCTATAAGTATATAGACATGGAAATTAAAATATGAACAACCCTTAGGGCATCAACTAGCATTGTAGTGAAATCGAAATCCTAAATTTCACCCATCCACCCTTTCCCAAGATCAACTCTCACTCCTCTCCTCTTCTCTTCTATTCTCTCTCTCCTTTCTAGCAAGCTCTTTCACAATAAATCCTACAATAGTCTAGATAACTTACCTTTACATAATCAACTAGTGTTTAATCAATAGTCTCTGTGGATATGATAATCTTTTATATTACTTGACAACATTTTCCGTGTACTTGCAGACACATCACCTATCTTATGAGGCATAAGTAGTTTGTCTTGTGCATTTACGTATAGATGTATTCATTTAATTGATTTTTGAGAAAATTAAAGAATAATGTTCATAACAAAATATGAGTTTAGGGATCAATATATAATACTTATTTGGTTAAAAAATATCTTATCTATGCTCATATTATTTTGATGATAATGTGAGAATCATACATTGTAAATGTCCTCAAAATTCTAATGATATTCAGCCGATAGACCAAGAGATGCTTTCTATTTTTAAGTTTCCTCAAAATTCTAATGATATTCAGCCGATAGACCAAGAGATGCTTTCTATTTTTAAGTTTCCTAGTAAGCCAATGAGTGCATCTATTTTGAGACGGTTAAATCAACAAGAATATCAGGCTGCATGAACATACATATAGGACCGGCTCCACTAAGGGGAAAGGGAGGCAGCAACCCCTAGACTTGACCATGGTTCAGAACCGATGGTTTGACAGTTCGGAACCGCTGGTTAGACGGTTCATGGGAGGTCGACTCTTAACCTTAATCGCCCAAGACGATTACGGTTCATGGATCAGAATCGCTAGTTCACGGGTCAGTTCACGATTCGCCACGGTTCACGACGATTCGAGATTATTATATTAAATGAATTAAAATTTTATATTTAAAATATAAAATGTAAAATATATTTAAAAAAGGGGTTTGCACTTATTTAAGTTGTCTACGTATCCCCTTAGGGTATAAGGGAATCAAATTTTACGTAGTTCTTTTACATTTTTTACCCTTTTATAATTTACATCATTCACTTCCATTTCCTCCTGTTCCTGTTATATTCGTTCCTTCGGTATCAAATTCTTCGACTTCGTCTTTTAAAAGTTGTATTTCTTGGATTCTTTTCTCGGCTTTAGTTCAATCGTCTAGTAATGCTTGAGCTTCCAATGAGTCGGGAGACATAGTTGATCGTCGTTCATCTAATATGTTGCCGCCAGCACTGAATGTCTGCTCCACAGCAACAGTTGACACTGGACAAGCTAAAATTTCTTTGGCAATCACGGAGAGAATAGGAAAGCTTTGAGCCTTTTACGACCAACACTTTAAGATATCGAAATCTGCACTATCTGCTTCATTAAAATTAAAGAAGTTGTAAAATAATTCTGAAGCTCCTGTGTAGAACTTGAGGATCCTCGTGGATATTTCATCCGTTCTTTTAATAAAAGTTATGTTTTTGTAAGTTTTAAATTAGTACTAGCAGACTATTGTGTTTCAGAAATATTAGTTTGTATTTCATATTTTATATAATATTGATTATAAAAATTATATAAATAATTTCTAATATTATATGAATATTAACTGGATCAGGAGAAGAAGAATCTTTAATAAGAATTAAAGCGTCATAATATAAAGTTAACATTTCTTGTAAAACTTCTAATTTAAATCTATGATCGAAAGAAAATTCAATTAAATAAATTTTAGGAATAAAATAAAAATATTTTTCCCATTTAGTTTTCATAACTAATATGCAAAAAGTTAAAGTTTCATTATTAATATATTCATTTAATACCAATATTATACTAGAAAAATTCACTAAAACTATATGAGCAGTGGGATAATAAACACCAAAAGTTGTTCGATTGCATCATTAAATACTTTTAAAATTTCATAAATATTACTACAAATATTCTATTTTTATGAAAATGAATATAATTCGTTTCTACATGTCGTTTCAACGATCTATAGCCGCCGCCGGCTTGGAATTTGTAGGAAGCATTGCAATGCTTACATTTTGCACGCAATTCTTGTTGGGGATCGATGGACCGGCTAGAGGGGGATAATAGCTCGATGACTCGAATCGATGGTTTCTTCTTACACGGTTAGTGCGCAAGCAGAAATATAAACTACAATTAAAATCAATGCTAACACTTAACCTCTTACGTGGTTCGGAGATTGCTTACTCCTACTCTACAGTTTGTTCTTGAGGTGGACGAACCCTTGATCCTTTGGTGGATCAATCCCCGGCAATCTTCGGCTAGAGCTCACTTCTTCTCGGTGGAGTGCATCCTCTCACAAAGTCTCTGTTCCCTTTACAAGATTGAAACTAGGGTTTGAGGAAGAGAGAAAGCTTGGGAGCTTGAGCACTTGAGCAATAGGATTTTACACATAACACGGCTAACCCTTCTCAAGTCTCAAGCTCCTCTTTAAATAGAGGAGTGAATTGTTAGTAAAATAGCTCGGCCCCGACACCAGCCGACTGCCACCATGACCAGTCGACTGGTGTCGAGCCAATGGTTAGTCTAACGGCTGAAATTTGATCAGACCAGTTGACTGGTTCCCATACCAGTCAACTGCTACATGTTGTTTGACCTCACAGAAAGATCACTCATCTGGTTCCCTTACTAGTCGTCTGCTACAGTTCACTCTCAACGGAGCCAGTCGACTGCTTCCCTTGTCAGTCGACTGCCCAGCTTACAAGCTTACTCTCAACCTCTCCGAAGTCCTTCCTTCGCGTATGCCTTGAAGTCCACTTCCTCGGCTTACCTCTTGAAGTTCTCTTTCTTCGGCTTTCGTCCCTCGGATGCGCACACAAACCCGCGGCTTGTCTCTATGCCATCCTTCGCGTATGCCTTTGAAGTCTACTTCCTTGGCTAGCCTTTAAAGTCCTCTTCCTTAGGCTCTCGTCTCTCGGATGCTTCACTCCGTTGTTCTTCATGTGCGGTTCACCAAGTCCTACAAGACTCAAACACACACATCAAACCAACATGAAAACCTAACTTAATTATATTAACACACACATCAAAACTCATGATCTACCCGATCAAACTTAGGTCGATTGCACCAACAATCTCCCCCTTTTTGTTGTGTGATAATATGTTTATGTTAGGCATAAAGATAGCAATTAAAAATTAGAGGCATAACATACTAAGAAGCATAAACATGCATTCTCCCCCTTAACCTATGCCCTATTACATAATTTTTAAATTTTTGCATAAACATGGAGAAAATAACGTTAAATTCTAACTTAAACCCTTCAATTCTCCCCCTTTGATACCATCAAAAAGATTGCAACAAACAATTCAAATAAAAACATCAAAGTAAACCAAAATGAGTAGTTTTTCCCAAAACCACAGTTGAAATCAGAAAATCAGAGTACCAATCAACTGGATCAGCTACCAGTCGACTGGCCCCAACGAAATTGCCATTTCTTCCCAGAAATAGTAAGATCAGTCGACTGACGGTTGGTACCAGTCGACTAATACATTTTTTATTTGAATTTCAGCCTTTTAAGATGAATTTCAGAAATACATAAAAAATTCAAAAAAATTTGAAAAATCATGAAATTTTGTAAATATATTTCATTTGATATCCTCTATTAGGAAAAAATATGGTTTCATGAAAAATCAAAATATTTTTAAATTTTTTACCAAAACTCAAAAATTTTGAAAAGCTTCAATTTTGTATCAACATTAAGCTCTAGTTTTGAACCCATGTGTTTTTCAAATCTATGCCATCGCAAATAAAATATAGAATTATTTTCAAAACATTTAAAATGTCCAACTATGATCTAGGGCAAGATGTCTATTAATTAAACATTTACTTTCCCTATAGTTGGTCTATTATTGCTTAAAACAATACATTTCATAATCATCAAAATGTCATAAGCACATGTGAATTATGAGTATCATCCTAACATATCATATGCATAACTAAAATCATAAATCAAGTCATTATGAGATGTATTAAAGGTAATCTCTACTTAGCTCATTTGATCATGAATTCCTACTTGGTTAAGTGCTCCCCCTTAAGGTCTCAAGTCAACCATTTTTCAAAAATTTAAAATTTCAATGTTCATGGTTGACTAACCATAAATCCTCTAACCCTTGAGAATTGACTTTAACACCCAATAGATATTCTTCCTAATTGGGTTAACCAAATATTCTTTAGGAATCCATTTTTTATCTAAAGTCTTGATTTTTTGTTGAACCCTAGCAAGCAAGCAATGGTAGACTTTTTCATTGTTTGGTTGACCATAACCTAACCCTATTTTCTTGAAGCTTGCTTTTTGACTTCTAATGATCATGTATAGAGTATTAGAACCAATTTCAAATTTCCTAAGGGTCTTAGTAAGGTTATCTACCTTTTCCCTTAATTCCTTATTTTCCTCTTCTAAACATGAGACATTTAAACTAGAAGAGGAGGAAGCATGCATGTCATATCTAAGTGTCATGGACTATAGTTTTTCATTAAGAATGCAAATTTTATTTTTCAAACATTTAATTTTCTTTCTAGTTTAAATAAATCATCATTAGTGCTAGAAATTATTTTAACTAAAGTAGTAGTTGGTAGATTGTATATCTCACTTACCGAGATGTCCGAATTTGAAGTTGAGCCTCCCCCATCATTGAGCTCCCTTCATCTTCACTTGAGCTTTTCCCTTCTTCAATTTCGGATGATGTGGAGGCTATATCTTCAATTAAATCAAAATGGGACACATGGTGCTCCTCCTCTTCCGATGATAATGACTCATCCCATGTTGCTTTTAAACTTTGGACCTTCTTCCCCTTTTCTTTTGTTTTCTTCTATTCTTCTTTCTTTCTTTTTTTTTTCAAAAGAGGACATTCATCTCTTATATGTCCTTCTCCTTGACAATTATTTCATATGATCTTCCTTGTTCTACTTTTGCTCCTTGAACTTTTCCAACCATAAGATTTGTTAGTTAAAAAATATTTAAAAGCTTTCCTCATTTTACATGTCATGTAAGCTTCCGCATCAATATCCATGGATGCACTTGATTCTTCCGAGTCGGATGAGGAAGCCTTCTTCTTTTTACCTTTTCCCTTGTTTGCCACTAGGGTTACTTCTCTTGGTTTGTAGACTTCTTCAATTGCTCCTCCAATCCGAGTTTCATGGAGCTCCATGGTTGAGAAGAATTCTTCTAGAGAAGTTTTCTCTAGATCCTTGGATATGTAATATGAGTCCACCATTGAGCTCCAATTTGTGGCTCTTGGGAAGACATTGATGGCTTTCATCAATATGTCTCGGTTGGAGAGTTGCTCGCTTACACTTGTTAGTCCATTAAGAATTTCTTTAATTCTAGCATGTAAGTTAGATACTTTCTCCCCTTTGTCAAGTTTGATATTGTTGAGTTGAGATTGGAGAAGGTCTCTCTTTGCCAACTTTGCTTCCGATGTGCCCTCATGAATCTCTACTAGTTTATCCCATAAGTCCTTGGCACTTGAGTAGCTCCCAATCCTTGTTACCTCTTGTTGGGGAAGCACACTTAGTAGATGATGCATAACTTTTGAATTTGCTAGATAATCATCCCTTAGCTTCTTGCTTCATCTTATCTTTTCAAGTAGCTTGTTCTCTTGATCCCTACGCACTTTAAAATCGTTTTCCATTATTAATATAATATCAAAATCGATATTGAAGAATACCTCCATCCTCTTCTTCCACCAAGAGAATTCTTCTTTGAATTTTAGTGGTTAGATGTGGAGCCGACCATTTTGATGAATATACTCTTCTAGGCGGTTAATACAATTGAAGGCGACCTGTGCTCCGATACCACTTGTTGGGAATCGATGGACCGGCTAGAGGGGGTGAATATCTCGATGACCCGAATCGATGGTTTCTTCCTACACGGTTAGTGCGCAAGCGAAAATGCAAACTACAATTAAAATCAATGCTAACACTTAACCTCTTACATAGTTCGGAGATTGTTTGCTCCTACTCCATAGCGTGTCCTTGAGGTGGACGAATCCTTGATTCTTCGGTGGACGAATCCTCGGCAATCTCCGGCTAGAGCTCACTCTTTCTCGGTGGAGTGTAACCTCTCACATAGTCTCTCTTCCCTTTACTGTAAGATCGATTCCGTACGCTAGAAGGGGTGAATAGCATTTTTCCGACCTCTTTTACCTACATTGTTAGTTGCGCAAGCGGAATATACAATAAAAATGAAACTAACAACAAAGAACAATACTAACAAACCAGATTTACTTGGTATCCACCCCGGACGGGTGACTAATCCAAGAATCCGTCGGTGGATCACTCCCCGGATAACCTCCGGCTAGCCCTCGTAGCTCCTTGGGTGGAGAAACCTCGCCACCGCACTTCGACAATCCCTGAGCACAAAGACTACTATCTTGCCTTTAACCAAGACAAGATTCGTCAAGAGTCCCAGCCCAAACTGAGTTCTCTTTAAATAGAACTCGAGCTGGAAACCCTCGCTGGCAGTCGACTGCTCCCAGGGCAGTCAACTGTCCCCACTCAGAATTCGACCGTTGACACCCCAACGTTCGAATCTGCCAGCTCACCAGCTGCTACCAGTCGACTGGTCCCAGGGCAGTCGACTGGTCCCTTACTAAGCCTAGGGTTACACTCCCGAGTACATTTCACTCCGCACTCGAACTCTCCCATCTTAGTTCCCGAGTACAATCACACAACACTCGTACCCTCACGACTCAACTGACGCTTCACCAGCAGCCTCGACTATTGCTTTCGCGCCCTCTTCATCTTCGGCTCCCGTCCCTCGGATGCACGCAAGCCTCCAGCTTGCCTCCATGCCATCCTTCACGCATGCCTCGAAGTCCGCGCCCCTCAGCTCATCGTCCCTGCTCTACCAAGGTCCTTCGGGTGCACACAAACCTCCAGCTTGTCTCCATGCCACCTTTCACCGTACCAAGGCCGTCCAGTTAAGTCAATATGTGTAACCTGTACATCCTGCACACTCAACATACACATATCAAATACACAAGGGTAATCCTAACTTAAACCCTTTGCCCAAACATCAAAACTCATGATCACTCCGGATCACAGATTGCCTCAACATTTACAAGATTGAAACTAGGGTTTGAAAAAGAGAGAAGACTTGGGAGCTTAAGCACTTGAGTAATAGGATTTTACACACAACACAGCTAACCCTTCTCAAGTCTCAAGCTCCTCTTTAAATAGAGGACAGAGTTGTTAACAAAACAGCTCAGTTCCAACACCAGTCGATTGTCACCTGGACCAATCGACTAGTGTCTAGCCAACAGCTGGAATTCGAACAAACCAATCGACTGGTTCCCATACTAGTCGACTGCTACATGTTGTTCGAACTCACAGAAAGATCAGTCGACTAGTTACCTTACTAGTCGACTGCTATAGTTCACTCTTAGCGGTGCCAGCCGACTGTTTCTCTTGCCAGTTGACTGCCCAGTTTACAAGCTCACTCTCAACCTCTCCGGAGTCCATCCTTCGCATATGCCTTGAAGTCCACTTCCTCTACTTGCCCCTTAAAATTCTCTTCTTTCGGCTTTCGTCCCTCGGATGCGCACATAAGCCCGCGGTTTGTCTCCATGTCATCCTTCACATATGCTTTTGAAATCTACTTTCTCGGCTCGCCCTTTGAAGCCCTCTTCCTTCGACTCTCGTCCCTCGGATGCTTCACTCCGTTGTTCTTCATGTGTGATTCACCAAGTCCTGCAAGACTCAAACACACACATCAAATCAACATGAAAATCTAACTTAATCATATTAACTCACACATCATAACTCATGATTTATCCGATCAAATTTGGGTCAATTACACCAACAATTCTCCCGACGGAAGAGTGATCTTCTCAAAATGTTTAGTGAAAATAGAAAATTTTAGAGGAGGATTTTTCCGAATCATAGAAGTAAGTGCATCAGTACTTCCTCGTGTTTCGGGCACCGGAAGATACTGGGGTTGGGCCTGAGCCTCGATCTTGTCATCGGTAGATTGAATTTGAATGTCAGAATCATCGTATACAATTTTTTTTCCTCTCCAATTTTAATATGAAATTACTATAGTACCCTTGTTTAAAGTTTTTAAAATCTTATATAAATTATAATTAATAAAATACCCTCCACGGATTCCTCCATTAATCTTCTGCTGAATGTCCGAAATCCATTAATCTTCTGCATTAGTCTTCTGCTGATGTCCGAAGAATCAAAAGAAATTGTTTTTTTTTAAAGAGCTGCTCTTTGTCGGTAGTCTTCGTCCATTAAAATTTTTTCTTTGTCAATTCCAACATATAGGCCTTGCTATTACACAACAAAAATTTCTAAAGCTGCCCTTGCAAACATACTCCTAATATGACTGATATCAGGTATGTTAATTGATATAAGTAGACACTTATCCTATGTTTGTTTGATATCCCAATTATCAAAATTTTAAATAATTTAGCGATCGAAATTTAGCAACGAATATTTAAATTTTCATCACTATTTTTTATAAAAAATTTAAATTTTCATAGGGATTTTAACGACGGATATTAAATCCGTCGCTAGAGCTATTACGGGATAGTATTGTTTTGTCTATGAAGTTAGTGACAGAATTTTAATTCCGTCGTAAATTAATGACAATATTTAATTTTCCGTCACTAATTTATCTCTCACTAAATTAACAACGGAAGAATAAATTTCATTACTAGAATATTATTTTTCATCACTAATTAGCTATTTAATTAAAATTCCATCGATTTATTTTTAACGATGAAAATAATCGATCAACAATAAGGCGATTGCTATCTATTTTCATTACTAATATGATTCAGTTGTTTCCGACGTACGAATATCGCTGCGTTCCCGCTTGGCCGCGGCCTTACTTCCCTCTGTCGAAGATTCTGTCCCGGTCGCTTTCCCCTGAGGCATCGGGCGGTCAACCACGCGCAGGCTGGCATTGCCTGTATAATCTACGGAGTGCTTCCATTTTGGAACCCACGCCGTCTGGCCTTCTGTGATTTACACCCTTTATGCTTCCTCGAGACACCTCTTACGTTGAGTTCCGTCTGGCCTTCGGTGATCAACTTTGGAATTTCTACATCCTTTATTCTACGGATGCACAGGGATGTATATATATTATACGGGTCATCAGTTGTAACAACTCCAAGCTCTCAGCTTCGGAGGCGAACCCAGCCAGGCTTCGATGCGCCCTCTCCTCTCCCTTCCTGCGGTCGCCCTCGCTTTCAGCACCGCAGTCTCGGTGTACATGGCGCTCGACGATCCGCCGCCCATGGCCTTCGTGCTGTTCTCCTACGTCGAGCTGCTACTCCTCTTCATTCTCCTCGGGAAGTTTGAGCGGCTGATGGGCGATGGCGCCGGCGCCGGCGGATCTCCAGCGGAAAGGGCGAGGGTGAGGGCGGCGATTTGGGCGCTCTTCGCCTCGCTCGTGCTTGTTTTCGGCTGGAGAGCGTCATCGGAGATCGGGCCGTGGCCAGTTAAGTTGGCGATCCGGGCGGCGGCGACGGCGCTAGCAGGCTGTGGATTCTGTGGCCTCCTCCTGTTGTTTAAGAGGAATGAACCAACGAACGCAGTAGTAATTTACGTCTGACATGACTGCGGGGAGCCATTTTTCTTGATTTTATCCTGATGTAAATCTTTGACTTCTATGTCTGTACTGCAATAATCGATTCAATCGAAAAAAATGGCTCGCTGTTCTTAAGAGAATGGAACCAATAATTATTTTTTTAGTAAGAGAGCGAACCAATAATTCATTTTTTTTAATAAGAGCATGAACCAATAATTCATATTTTTAATAAGAGAATCAACGAATAATTAAGTTCACGTTTTCTGCTTAAAGGGTGGGCGAGGGAGAGAGCGTGAGGGGTGGGCTTTGACGATTACTGCCGAATCGATCAAATTCTCAAAGAGACCCGGCGATCCTACGGAGGAAGGGTTGGCGGCACCGGCGCGATCGAAGAAGCGGCGGCTGGAGTGCCAAGAATTTGAGTCCAGAATAACGCCCAGGTGTTCCCTTGCCTCCCCTAATTCGGCAATTCCATGCCTTTTATACTTATCCTTTGACTTTTTTCTTTTTTTTTGCAATAAGTGCCAAAAATTTGAGTTTAGGATGTAGGTGGCAGTATCTATTTAAAACTTTCGTTGATTTTGATCATTTGCTATCATCACTACTTGGACCTTTTTTTTTATCAAGCAACGAATTAATTGGAACATGTTTATGTTACCCTGTCAATTATGGTCCCTATAAAGTTGGCTTATCATTTGCACAAATTTTGAGATTTAAGTGACATGAAAAATACAGGAGACTGCAGAATTATCTATCATTTAGTTTGGTTAATGTGTACCCCCTCTAAAATATTTTGAGTATGATTATCGATTGACCTGCAGAGAAAATTTTATTTTTTTATCGTTGTTTCTCTTATTTTGTATTTTTTTTGATGTAATTTTTATCCTACACTTTCTATTTATGAGAAGAAAATGATTAAAGTTTTTTTTTTGAATCAATATGCCTTTTTTATTTTGTATTTTTTTTTTTTTTACTTTGGTTCTCTGTGTTTTATAACCAACAAACTCAAGGCATATGAACCTAATGTATTACTTCTTTTGCACCACTTGCTACTTTAGTTGTACACCACTGTCATATTTTCCTTTCGGCTAGGTCTTGCTTGGGTTATTGCTTTTCAGTAATTAATCAAGTGACAGTATGATGGACCCCACTGGTCTCATTCGATGCCCCGAGGAAAGTATTTCTTGGAAGAGTAATGATAGGAAAAGTAAATTTGGAAGAGTGAATGGGAAAGAAAATGACGTGACAATTATTGTATACATGTTCGATCGTCGATCAGACACCATCGGCGGTCTCTGATCACCGTCCCGAATTAAACTATGTCCTAAGAAGATCGGTGAACTCATCGGGAATCGCCGCAATTATGATCTCGTAGCATTTACCGTCAATCCGGCGAGATCTCAATTACCGACGACCCTGCCGGGTTCACCATCTTCTTAGGACATAGTTTGATTCGGGACGACAATCAGAGGTCATCGGTGGTGTCCGATCAGCGATCGAACATGTACACATTAGCTACACATTATTCATTCTCTTATTCACTCTCCCAATCGTTATTCTTCTTGGAATGGTAAGTTAAACATTCACTTTGCACTCAATATTGCAAATTTGAAATAAGTGGTTAAAGAATTAATTATAAAAGCTAAGTAATGTCATCAATCATGGTAATTTGTTTTTGCTGCTCTTCACTCCAATTATATTATGTTTTGGGTCTCTCAATTGTTCTTCTCAAACATTCCCTCCACGCAGTCTTTCAGGGGTTTATTGAGGTGCTATTTTTATATTGAAATCTTTTATTAATTTAGTAGAATCGTGTCTCCAACAATTTTTTAGGAGATTTCTGAATATGGAGCCGCTTCGGCTGTGGAGCCGGCCACTATAAAAAATTTATCCAGACAGTTTTGTGTCCACGGATATAGCTGAGATGGTAAAGGATTAGTAGATTGTCACTAAAGGTCTTGAGTTCGAGCCACGTGACTGGTGGGGCGTAAATCCCTACACTTGTGTAAAAAAGTCTCTCCTCTCATCTTTTACCTTCTTAGTCATTGTGATTTACTTCCTCCGTATTAGTCCTGGGACGGATTGACGGGACACTGGGGGCGAGTGTTTCGCCTTTTGCCACTACATAGTGAGTCGTGCCATGGGATTATGATGTAGCGGAAGGACGACTAATTGTCATCCCAGATATTCGCGATTCGATCCTTAGCTACTCCTAGATATTCGCGATTCGATCCTTAGCTACGGTATATTTTACAAAAAAATTTTCTCAAAATAAGACGCAAACTCTGGGATGCTGGGCTTCTGGAGCGTCCGTCACGAGCATTTTTCGATTTATCTCGATGATCAATGAAAAATTTTTATGGGGTCAGTTCGATCATCCGAAATTCGACGTTATCAAATATTATTAATCATTTTTTTACGTAGCGAATCGTCAATGTCTTCAATGTTCCTAAATGGCTTTTGAGCTATCTTTTTGGTCGTCTTACCTTCACAAGCAAGCAACGAGTCAACGAGTGGCTTCCGTTGTTCCATGATGACACTCAAGCATTTTTGTCCACTCGTTGTTCCATTTTTCCCGTTGTTCCATTTTTTTTTTTTTTTGATGTAATTTTTATCCTGCACTTTCCAGAATGTCACTCAAGCATTTTTGTCAACGAGTGGCTTTCGTCGAAACTCACCCAACGCCAATGACCTTCTTGATCCTACTCTGGTTTTTCTTAGTACCCCTCCTCTTGCTCCCCTTCAGAGCGACCGATTGTTGACAGGGATGAGACAAAATCAAACTGTTTTGTTTCGGCTAAGGATGAAAACTCTAATAAGGGTTTACACTTTAAACCATGCTGTCAACACTAAAATACTAAAGAAATATTTATATTGATACTTAAACTATCTATCATTTCAACATAAGTGTTTTAGTACAAGCTACAAAAAGATTAATTCAAGGTTTTAACTCAATTTGGTTTAGGTTTAGTTTAAATTGTTTAAAATAAATCCAATGAATTTTTAATTGCATTTGCATATTGCATATGCCATATATGATATGCGCTGTTCCCTTCAAAATACTATCAAAATGGCCATATATGTGGCTTATGTTTCTTTTTTTATTTAAAAAAAATAATGTACGACAGTAGTGATTACATATAATTGTAAGAGTGTGTTGATTAGAGATTATCCTTGATAATTTTAATTATTCATCTAAGATTATCAATTAAAATTTTATTTGATTTACATAATCAGCGATTTCTAAGTAATGATCGTTGTCCGATATTTGTGCAAAAGAGACATGTAATTCAGAATTAGAAAATGTTGACGATCGATAACCATATAATTGCCTTTTCACTTGTGAAATCTAAACGGTCCGGCCATGCTCTTTTGTAATACTCTTTCCGAAGCTAATATTGCCATCTGAGGCACTGAAACATATATATATATATATATATATATATATATATATATATATATATATATAGATTTGTTATATTACGGACCAATTTTTTCCGGAATCGTACGGACTGCTCTCGTGGCACATCCACGTCAATTTTTTTTTTATTAAACCCGTTCTTCGGCTTCGAAAAACCTATTCTGATCTCGCCGCCCCTCCCTCTCCCCGAATCCCTCTCGCCGTGCCTCGTCGAAATCTCTCGCCTCTATCCCTCTTCGCACCGCCCCTCCCTCTCTGTTCGCTCACCGCCCTCCCTCTCCCCTCCCTCTCTCGCCTCTGTCCCTCTTCGCTCGCCGCGACTATTTTCTGCAACCTGCGGACCGCCTGCGTGGAGAGCAACAAGCAGCCGGTCGTCGGCTCCTGCGGTCGCCCGGTCGCCGGTAATTGGCGCCGCTGCGATCCCTCCGGCAGTTGGAGAGCAGCAGTGCGGCGGCGCCTCCTTCCCTTGCCGCGACGTCCCGCTGCAACCTCCCTCGCCTCGAAGAAGGTATGTTTTCCCCGCTCGCCCCTCCATTTCCATGACAAAACTAGGTCTCGAGGGTTCGATTTTATGATTTCCTTTTTGAAAACGACTTCAATAACAAAAGAAAATAGCCGCGACGGTTTGCCCTCGTCAAAAAGGTTATTGTTTACGTAATACCATCACAAGATTATGTGCTGTTCAATCCTTTGCCCTTTTTTTTTCTTATTTTTGCCAAGCACAGTTCGTCAAAAAGGTTATTGATTAAGTAATACCATCAAAAAGGTTATGGTTTAAGTAATACCATCAAAAAGGTTTGTTGCTTGTATTATTTCTTTCCTTTTACTTCCATTGCATCTAGCCATCAATATGTATGTCTTTATTCATTTTAAGGAAAACTAGATTTTTTAAGTTTGTGAATGAACATATATAAGGATTTATTAGACGATTTATGTTTGGAGTTCGAGAAGAAGTGAATCACCTATTGTTTAAATAATACCTGGGTTTCTAGCAAGTGAAGAAGATCACTTTAAGTTGCATGTTATTTGTTGTTGAGACAAAGTTTGCATAAGTTTAATTGCTTAAAACTCCTTCAATGAGAGTTTCATGCATTCAACAAGGACACGATTCCTATGTCTTCTAAAAAAAATTGTATAAATCTTTTTTCTATTGATCCTCATCACAACAGATTAGTTTTTTTGACATTGGGATATTATATCAATAATTTTTATTGTTGTATGGATTTGTCATATTATTTTTTATAGTTGCAACTGTTTTATTCTTTCATTATTTAGTTGGCATTCTGATTTGGGCATTTTTTCTATCAATTAAGTTTAGGTTGATAGAGTATCTGCCAAGTTACTTGCAAATTTTGAGTTTAAAATTGAAATAAGTTATAGTTTTTATTTATTTATTTACTTATTTGATCTCAAATATAATGTCACATTCTTCAGAAATGGAAGAAAATAGAGTTGATGATCAGGAATACATTCCACAAGTTGCTGATGATCGTAAGCCAAAAATTGGGATGGAATTCTCATCACTAGAGGAGGCATATTCATTCTATAACCAATATGCAAGAGAAGCTGGATTTAGTTCAAGGATAAATACAAGCAAGAAAAATAAGAAGACAAATGAAGTGATGTGGAAACAAATTGTATGCTTTAAAGAAGGGCATCCAAATCTAATGCGGGGGAATACTTGTGCAAAAGCTGATCAATCGACAAGGGAAAGAGCACGTGGCACAGTTAGAACGGGTTGTAAGTCAAATATTGCACTTGTCAAGAAGCAGACTGGACCTAATTGGGTTGTCAGTAACTTCATAGAAATCCATAATCATCCACTATCAACTCCATCAAAAGTGCATTTGCTACGCTCACATCGTAATGTTTCGACAGCAAAGAAAATATTAACTAAACAATTTTCAGAGGCCAATATACCAACTTGTCAACAAATGCGATTATTGGAGATAGAGTATGGAGGACCTGAGGGTGTAGGTTGCACAGAAAGAGATATTAGAAATTTTGAGAAAAGCCTAAGGGATGAACAAAAGGGTATTGATGCAGAAACATTGATCGAGTTATTTACATCTGAGCGAGAAAAGAATTCAGCTTTTTTCTTTGATTATGAGACTGATTCAGATAACAGATTTAGTAGGTGTTTTTGGGCTGATCATGTATCAAGGAGGGCATACAGTGTATTTGGTGACGTTGTTGTATTTGATACGACATATAACACTAACAAATATGGTTTGATTTTGGCACCATTTGTAGGAGTTAATCATCACCACCAGACAATTGTTTTTGGTTGCGGGTTTTTAAGTGATGAGAAAACTGAGTCTTTTGTTTGGTTGTTTAATAAGTTCATAGAAGCTATGCATAAAGCACCACCAAACGTTATCATCACAGATCAAGATCCTGCTATTGCGAAAGCTATTGCACAAGTTTTCCCTCAAACAGTGCATCGATATTGTTTATGGCACATACTGAACAAATTCCCAGATAAATTACACCCTTTGACTTTTCAAAACCATTATCAAAGCATAAAAAATGTCATTGCAAATTCTATAACACCTTCTGATTTTGAGAAGTCATGGGAAGAGGTTATTAAGTGTGCTAACTTGGAGAAAAATGACTGGTTGTTGTTGATGTATGAATTGCGACACAAGTGGGTGCCAGTATATTTTAGGCATGTATTTTGTGCTGGAATGTCAAGTAGTCAGAGATCTGAAAGCTCACATTCATTTTTTAAGAGGTATATCTCTAATAAGAATTCATTGATGGATTTTATCACCCGTTTTAATAGGGCACTGAGACACCAAAGACATAATGAGTTAGTTGCAGACCATATTGATATGAATGAGCGTCCCAGAATTAAGACAACCTGGCCAATGGAAACTCAAATGGTTAAACTGTATACAAAAAATAAATGGTTGGAGTTTCAAAGTGAATTGAGCGAGAGTGATGGTTATTATGTGCAACAGGCATTTACAGAAGTTGACTTAGTGATTTACCATGTGATGAAATTTCAAAGTTGTTCTTCTTCAAAACCAAGGGTGCTCAAGCATGACAAACAAAAGGATTACATATCGTGTAGTTGTACTAAATTTGAGTTTGAGGGCATTCCATGCAGACATATGTTAGCATTTTTTCGTATCAACCAAGTGTTTCATTTGCCTGATATGTATATACTCAAACGATGGACACAAGATGCAAAGGTTGGAGCAATATATGCTTTGCAAGAGCAAAATTTGATCAATGATTCAGATCCAAAAATGTTTTTGATATCGAGACACTCGAGGTTATTCTATAAAGCTTCGGTATTAATTGATAATGCATCTTTGACTGATGAGGGGACAAACTTCTTGAATGACCAATTCGATTGTATATACAACAAAATTCAAGAGATGAACACTAGTACAAAATGCGGTGATGGAAGTCAAAGGAAGAGATCTATGGATGAGGGTATTGGTATTATTGATCCTTGTTCAGTGAGAACAAAAGGATGTGGGAAGAGATTCAAATCATCAAAGGAAAAGTCAACCTCAAAGTCTAGGATATGTCGCGGATGCGGACATCGAGGTGTGTCGCATGACAAGCGCAATTGTCCAATTTTACAACAAAGGTATGTCTTGATTAATTCTGCATCTCTATTATAATTTGACTTGTAAACTAAAATTTATTTTATTATATATTGTAAAAATGTGATGATTTATCGATTGTCAGATCAGCTGAAGATAATCATAATAACAACATTGACGACACATGTGAAGCAGATTTGACAACTATAGTTGGTACAATCAAAGATACATTTTAATAAATTATAGTGGTTTATTGAGAACATGAAGCTAATATTTATCTTTATTATTGTAGGTTCTAACAACATGTGCTAAGATATTTGTAATTATCAATGGTCAGTATTCATTTATTTCCTTTGTTTGTAGAATTGGAATGTAAATTTTATTTGCATTTATTGGGCTAGTTCGCTAATGCAAATATAAATTCTAATTTGCTCTTTTAAATTTTGTAGCTAGCTGGTGCTTCACTTTTTGCATTTTATCGAAATACAATTGAATGACGTGCTTGAAACTTACATACGGTATGACATTTTATTAACTTTGATTTATTTTGATGTGTTAAAATATTCTAATATCTATCGTTCAATTACTATGCAGTTGGAACAATATTGGATGCTTTCAGACAAGGCTGGAAAGTTCTTGCAAATTTGGCATGTTGACAACACTCCAGTGCTTGGATGAATGCTATGCTGTATTGACAACACACTCAGTGCTTGGATTTAATTTATCATCTACAAAATTCTCTAGTTATTTCTAGACATTCTGTTAATAATTTATCAATGTAATAGAACATTTTTAATGAATTTCTTGGTTTGCTTGAGAACAGAGACAAATATATATGTGCTACAAAATAAATATATGGGATTTTTGAAATTATTTTTTAAAATCTTTTCTGTTACCTTATGTTGCCTGTGGCATTTGTTGTTTCGAACGTAGATTTACAAAACTGTTGCTTTTTTGAAATCTTTTCTTGCAATAATGTACATATATAGTGTGTGCTTCTAGATCTTTTCTTTCTGCTGTTTTCCAGCTTTCAATTATGATACAAATGGATTTCCAGTTCTTATTAATGCATTGGACCTAAAATGTAATTTTCTTGAAAAGCTTAATCTTGGATTTCCAGTTCGTATTAATAATTGTCTTTTGGTCATTGCAAATTCCAAACATCACCCTTTATTGATTCCGTGTTTGTATGCTGAATAATACATCTGGTCCAACATCTAAGAAGCCCTTAGCTAGATGTTCTGATTCATTACCAATGCTAAAGTGAAAGATAAGATTGTATTGCTTCAAGTCTACTTATACGTACAATCTAACATTTTCTTCCAACATTCCAGTAGTCTAATGCACCACTACAACCTAACATTTTCTTCCTACATTCCAATAGTGTAGCATGAACTAAGTTAGTCTGGAAACTAAATGGTGCATGCCTCCTGGGTGTGTGGCTTCCAAAGAAGGCTTGTTGGATGTCGTACCGAGCTCTTATGCTTTCATATGTTATTTAGCTCTCTTGCTGATGCAACCTGGGCACTTGTATTGCTTGATATGCTCTGCCTTAGCAGGTGTTATCCTAACACACTTTCCATGGAACCACTTCTCGCAGACATCACAACAGATCCAGAACTCATCAGCTGCATAGTTGTCGCCGCACGCACCGCACAGGGTGTTCTCGTGCTCCTCTTCCTCGTCGTCGTCTCTGCTGTCTTGATCTGTGAGGACCTGCATCTTTGAGGGTTTTTGTGTCTCTGCGAGCTTTAGCTGCTCAGAGGCATCAAGGTAGGAGTACCTCCTAGATTAATTGCGTAAACGAGGAAAGTTAATAATAGTTGAGGAAATAGGCTCTACCTTCTTGGAACTAGACTTGCTGCTTTTGCTGCTTCCATTGGAAGTCTTCTCTCGCGATGGTTTGGCAGTTCTGGTTACGACTTCATATACGGTAGGTAGACTGTTGATCATACTGTGTAACCGCATCCTGCAGCATCATTAGGGACAAAAAAAAATCAATAAGTCAGTCAAGCCAGACTTTAATTTTAAGACGAACTCAGTTGGCAATGTTAACAGACAAAAGTAACAACGATATATTGGAACCACTACACTCGCAATATAATGGTTTAATAACTCACTATATCCACCATACAGTTTGTTTTTGAAATAGTTCTAAGAGAGGCTTGAATAAAACATCAGACCTCAGCCAAAATCGCAAGTAAATGACTCAATTAAACTCTGATTGGCCCAAGATTTTACATGCTGAATGTGATGACGACATAGCAAATCAGATCACCAGGTTCACAACAATGTGACTTTTTCATGAACCATAACTACTTGCCAAGTTATGAATTCTCAAGTGCTTGAGTTGGGGTACATGGATCTTACTAGCCCACTGAATACAAATTAAAAAAAAAAGACCTGCTGTCATCTCATATTTGGCATATGTGGGAGTATAAGATGAGTTTGTATTAAGTCACAGCAAAGGGTGCCACTAAACCAAATTTGGCTTGGATGGACATTAAATTAAAGAGTGCAAAATTTAGGTGCATGAGTTTATTGGCAATATGCCCGTATATGAGTAATTGAAAAGGGGGTGAAATTATGAATATAACATGTGAAATTCATGGCTTAAACCTTAGTAACATGCTACGACAGTAGAATAGAGACTTCAGATTCCAAAGGCTAGGGCTCCGATCCCTTCTTTGGTATCCGATATCTAACATTCAACTAGGTTTAAAATCAAACATACTTCACCGAGACCCAACTGCTACGACAGTAGAATAGAGACTTCAGATTCCAAAGGCTAGGGCTCCGCCGCGCTGCTGCTCCCCAACTGCCTCTTCTGTATGGGCGCCGCCGCACTGCTGCTCTCCAACTGCCGGAGGGATCGCAGCGGCGCCAATTACCGGCGACCGGGCGTCCGCAGGAGCCGACGACCGGCTGCTTGTTGCTCTCCACGCAGGCGGTCCGCAGGTTGCAGAAAATAGTCGCGGCGAGCGAAGAGGGACAGAGGCGAGAGAGGGAGGGGAGAGGGAGGGCGGTGAGCGAACAGAGAGGGAGGGGCGGTGCGAAGAGGGATAGAGGCGAGAGATTTCGACGAGGCACGGCGAGAGGGATTCGGGGAGAGGGAGGGGCGGCGAGATCAGAATAGGTTTTTCGAAGCCGAAGAACGGGTTTAATAAAAAAAAAAATTGACGTGGATGTGCCACGAGAGCAGTCCGTACGATTCCGGAAAAAATTGGTCCGTAATATAACAAATCTATATATATATATATATATATATATATTTCTATTTCCCTTTTTCCTTGCCCTCGGATTCTTTTCTCTTTCCTTTCTCTTACTCTTCCCTAGTCCCTACGGATTTTTTTCCACCATCAATTCCTTTCCTTCCCCTTTCCATCTTTTCGGAGTAAACATAGCCTTGCGGTTTACGTTTTCTACTTGAAGGGCGAGTGAGGGAGAGAGCGAGAGAGGGGTGGGCTTTGGCGATTAGTGCCGAATCTTGTTGCTGCTTTTCCTCCGACGGGCGGATCGATGAAATGCTCCAAGAGACCTGGCGATCCTACGGAGGAGGAAGGGTTGGCGGCGCTGGTGCCAGCGAAGAAGCAGCGGCAGGAGTGCCAAGAATTTGAACCCAGAATAAAGCCCAGGTGTCCAGGTATTTCTACCTTTCATTTATTTGCGCTGCCGGAATCGAAACTCATCCCACCACATTTTTGTTTTATTTAAAAAAAAACAGAGTTTCTTGTTCTAAATTTCTTCCAAGAAGAAGCAAGGAAAAATATTCCTTTTTTTGTTTTCATTTGGGCGTGGTGTATGTTTTGTATTCATTCTCCGAAGAAGTGTGGGCTTTGAATTCTCGAATTTGGTTGATTTTGTATCAGTTACCAAATTGCGGTCTACGAAGTGGAGCTGCAGCGGAACGTGATCGCAGTGCTGGACACGGGATCGGGGAAGACCATGATTGCTGTCATGTTAATACAACACTTTGGCGCTTCATTGTCTTTCTCGCCCCAACTGTACGCCTTGCCATGCAGGTACTGCTTCATGGTTTTGCTTCATTGTGGAAACTGGCTGATCTTTGTGGATTTCATTGTTTTTGCAAATTTGAAATAAGTGGTTAAAGAATCAATTATGAAAGCTAAGTATGGGCATCATGGTAAATTGCTTTTGCTGTTCTTTGCTCCATTTACATAATGTATTCCCTCTTCCGTTGTTTCATGATGTCTCTCCAGCATTTTTGTCCACTCACCTAAGCATTCCTCATTCTAGACCTTGTTTCGTGTCATCATCGCAACTCACCCAACGCCAACAACCTTCTTTATCCTACTATGCTTTTTCTTAGTACCCCTCCTCTTGCTCCTCTTCAGAGCGACCAATTGTTGACAAGGATGAGGCAAACAAAACTGTTTTGTTTCGGCCAGGGATGAAAACTTTAATTTGGGTTTACACTTTAAACCTTTGTGTAACTTTTGTTTTCAAAGTGCGTGCAGGTAGCATGTGGTTGACCTACTACACAACACATATACAATATGTGAGCCATATGGAGAATCATATGCTGTCAACATTAAAATACTAAAGAAAAATTTATATTGATACTTAATGTATCTATCACTTTAACATAAGTGTTTAAGTTACAAGCTACTAAAAGGATAATTCAACGTCTAAAGTCAATTTGATTTAGGTTTAATTTAAATTGTTTTAAATAAATCCAATGATTTTTTAATTGCATATTGCATATGCCATATATGTTGAAAGAGAACTTGTTGAAAGCTTCAAGGTTAGGTGAACAAACGATCAATTTCACTAAAATTGTATAACGATAAGCAGTAGATAACAATCAACATACTCAGTTGATTCAATAATTATATTTCTTTTTCCAAATCTAGACTTGATTCTTAATTTGGCAACACATGTTGGATTGGATCTTTCAACAGTTAGAAGTTGTATGACACATTAGCAGAGTGGTTGTATTCTCGCAAAAGAATAAAACTTACATGGATTCTTGTAAGAATTGCCAATTCCAACTTCCAAATCTGCAACAAGAACCTCATTTCCTAGGGATAGGAATAGGTACTGATTCTTCGTGTATGGCTTTATTGTTCAACTATTGATCCTTCCTGGTTGTTATTCTGTTGCCAATTACACTTTGAAACAAGAACTACACTTTGAAAAGCATAAGTGCAGTTGAGCCACTATATAAAGTATGTGGGATGGGACAAATATGTTTGCGGACAAGGTATTCTAGTTTTTCTTAAAAAAGAAATTAATTATGTTCACAATAATATACAATAAGAAAACTGTTAAGCTATGGATGCCCATGCCTTTTCCTTTGTGATGTTAAATTAGGTTGATCCGATCAATTTAAACTTGAGCATGATTTGAAAAGTTTAAGCATAGGAAAGTTTGCGATGTATTAAATACAAAAATAGAAAAAATTACCTTAACCCAATCATCAAAGACATCCTTTGTTGCAATGATACATTTCTCAACATCGTTCCACCCAAATCCACTACTATGATTCAATATGTCGTTGATAGCATGGAACTGCCTATTCAATAGCTTGTACCTTGACTCGATATGGGGGGTAGCTTTCAAATTGTTGGATGGCAATTTAGCAGTCATGACTTTCTCCAAATGCAGCAAATACCCAGTTTGAAAACCATTCTCGCTCTTCCAAGCTGAATCTTTGCTCAACTCAACAAGACAGTCAATTAATGCAGCATCTTGTTTTGCCCATAAGTGTTTAGCGCTTAGAGTTTTTCTTTTGAACTTTATTGGTATTGAACTTTCTACTTGTTCAACCGGTGCATCCTTAATCGTTGTTATTACTTTTATCCTCTTCTGGCTATTTCCTTCCATTGAAAACTAATATTAAACCATCCAGATAACACATTATTTTTGCATAAAACATAATCAAATTGTTTAAATGAATACTATACAAAACCTAGATATAATCAAATTGTTCGAACTTAATCAAACCCAGATACAATCAAATTGTTCAAACTTAATCAAACCCCGATACAACCAAATTGTTTAAACTATTCAAATGGATAATAAACCCAAATACAACATAATCAAAGAGTTTAAATAAATAGAAACCTAAATTTCAAGAAAGAATATTATATTTAATTAATCGATGACTGTTAGCTCGTGAACATATCATTCGCAAGCTTGTCTCTCCATTCAGTCCAAGCAAGGTTGGTCTCACAATGTCTGATCAAATCACCATCATCGTCGTCATTGTCGTCATCATCATCACTTCCATTTGACTCGAGAACATCAAGCTCACTCTATTGGATCAATTGTCATTTCATACTTTATGAAATTATGTAGGATACAACAAGCAGAAATAATCCTATATTGAGTCTTAATAGAATAAAATGACTTATCTCTCAATATAGCCTATCTAGCTATTAAAATGCCAAAAAATCTCTCAATGCAATTTCTAGCTTGAGAGTATTTCATATTAAAGTACTCTTTGGCTATTGCTGGTTGGTAACCTTTCCTCCATTCAATCAAGTGGTACCTTTGACCTTTATATGGTGTCAAAAATCCTTCCCCATTTGTGTATCCAACATCACACAAATAATAACAACCTACATTACAAGTGAACATGTGTTAATATATATAATAACAACCCATTTTGTATTAATTATAACTTAATTACTTTGAGGAATCTTCAAGTCATTCTTCCTACTAATAGCATCCCTTAAGACTCTACCATTTGCTGCAGATCCTTCCCAACCTGGACATAGCTAAATTGCATGTTCGGTGTGCACACACCCAAAACATAGGTTGCAATTTCACTTTTCTAGTTCGATACCTAGGTCTATCAACTGTTGGGACATTGACATTAATATAAGTCCCATCTAATGCTCCCAAACAACTCTACACTCAAAGAAGTAGCATAAATCATATTAATTTATTGTGTACATTAACATGATTAAAACAATAAATTTATAGAAGTTATATACTTGTACCTTAAATCATCTCCACCTCTCATCCGTGTAATTTTTTGGGATTGGTTCGGGCTTCTTAAGCAAAATGTTGTGTAACCGTAGAACATAATTCAAAACCGAATGAAATTGCCTACTAACTGTCTCACCGGATTTAGTTGTTTGACGTTTTTTTGACCCTATTCTTCACATTATGTACAATAATGTGAAGAAAAGATATTACAAGTTCACTAATTAACATATTTTTTTTTCCTTTCAGTTTTCCATGAGTCATTAGCAAAGAACAAAGTTTGTCTAAAGAACTTCTATCCATCCTACAATTATCAACACATTGTTGATCACTATGAAAAACCATCTCATTTAAGTTTATAGACTTAATATTGTATCTAGACAATGTCTGATAAGCATATGATATGCTCCTCCTAAACCTAGCACTCCTCTTGATAGCTAAGACAATTGTCAACAATAAAAGCATAAATAATTTCCTTTCCGTCCTCTTCTTGCGTTTAAGTACAGAAATTATCTTCATCTCCTGCCTTACTGCTAATCGGCCCATATCAGCCTATCATGAAAATAGGGCAACGAAAAGTAAATAGAAAGAAGCACATCAAGGTAGCTATCACAAAGTAAAGAATTGGGAGAATATGAGAAACTATTGATACTAAAAAATACAAAGGATAAAATAAATATAAAAAATTACAGCTATTAAACTATAAACACCAAATCAAGCATGAAAAATCAAAATAAACAGAGGAGTCTATATCATGCTAGTTTCAAGGAATCAACATGGGAACAAAATCAAAATAAACAAAGGAGTCTATATCATTTAACAGAGGAGTCCATATTAAAATACACAGAGGAGTCCATATCGTTTAACAGAGTCCATATCATTTCAAGCCTTTATGCGAACTCTATACCATTTAACGAAGTTCATATCAAAAAATCAAAAAATCAATAGAGGAACAAAATAAATGATAAAAACCAACAGAGCAACAAAGGAAATGATAAAAACCAAATCAAGTATGAAAAAATTGTCTTGAGATGGAAAGGACACGAAAATAAATACCTATGAAGAATGCTAGGGTTCTTTGGTGCTACTATGATTGCGATTGGAAAACCGGGAGGTGGGTTGCGATCGTGCGCTACTAGGGTCTCACGTGAGGTGGGACGAAGACTTCGAATCGCCGCTAGGGTTTCGCCATGGGTTGCATTCGCGTGAGTCGGTGCGTGAGTCATCAACGAAAAGATTTAAGTAGGGTGAAATGTAATTTAATTAATTGTTAAGGGTATTTCTATCATAAATAGTAAATAGTGAAGGTTAATTTTGGAAGAAAATTGTCTTAACTCCGAAATCAAGAAAAACCTAACTTTTCCTTGGTTTTCCAATTCCGAGTTAAATACCCCTTTTGCTGACGTGTCAGATATTAATCATTACTCGGAAATCGCCTATTATTTAAACCAAACAGAGTTTTCGTTGATAACCTTGGATGGATAGCCAAAATTATCAAGGAAAACCCTCAACTAAACACACCCTAAGTATTTTTATGATATTTCTTACTTCACAAGTTCTCTACTTTTCTTGGGTGAGTGCATAGTGCCCATGTGATACAAAGATGGATGCCAAACTAATCTATTATTGACACATAAAAGTTTCAGAAGCCATCATATTTTTGTGTCAACTTCAACTATTAATATGTTGTTATTGGGAACAAATTACAAGGCAAGACATATATCATTGGAAAGCTACGAATGTCTCGTTTCCAACAAAAAAATACTGCTCAAAAATAGTATTCCTATAGAAAGTTATGACCATTTTGCCTAAGTCTATTAGGCTTGGCAAGCTATTCGGGAAACTTTGATAACAGTGCTCACGAAAGATTAACCTGCTCGGGAAGGATGAACCTACTCTGGAGATTTATAATAGTGCTTTGGAAAGATTAACCTGCTCGGGAAAGATGAATCTAGGAGAAGATTTGTCATAGTACTCGGGAAAGACTAATCCACGACAAACAACAACAACAACAATAACAACAACCAAGTCTTATCTCACTATGTGAGGTCGGCTATATGGATCCTTTTGCGCCATTGGGCTTGGTCCTCTATTATATCATTATCTATGTTTAAATAAAATTTATCTTGTTTTATTGTTGTTAACTAAGTTTTTTTTGCCTTTCTTTTTCTCGTTTAATGTGCATATTTATTATAGTTTGACATTGCTTAACAGGGGCATTTATTGGACGTCTAAGTATATGCCCGTACCATCTTAAACGTGTCTCTCGAAGTTTTTTCTCAATAGATACAACTCCGACTTTCTCTCTAATGCTCTCATTCCTTATTCTGTCCATCCTTGTATGTCCACACATCCACCTTAACATCCTCATCTTTGCAACTTTCATCTTTTGCTCATGTGCCTGAGTCATAGTCTAACATTCAACATCATGTAACATAGCAGGTCTAATTGCCGTTTTGTAGAATTTCTCTTTAAGTTTTAGAGGTACTTTACGATCACATAAAATACCCGATGCTAACCTCCATTTCAACCATCCTGCTTATATTTTATGTAAGATATTTCTATCAATCCCTCCATCACTTTGCAAAAATAATCCTAAATACTTAAAGCTCTCAGTTTTAGACAATTTGTCATCTCCTATCTTAACAATTATCTTATTACGTCCAATATTGCTAAACTTAAATTCCATATATTCTGTTTTTACCCTACTAAGCTTAAAACGAACCTACTCGGGAATTGGAATGAATCAATCTGTGTTTGGTATTCTTGGTGACTTTTCATTCTCAAGGCTTAGGAAATATAAATCTCATTTAATGAGGCCTTAGGAAATCTAAATCTCATTTAAAGTAGTTTGACTCATCTTGGAGGGTTGTTCCCAGTGTCTCTAAAGGCTATCTTTTGTATTGTGGGAGAGGAGATTTTTTAGATTAAAATATATTGTGAGCTTTTAAGTTTGTTAGAAGATTTATTTTTTTGTTATTCCTCTAAACTCGTTGGTGGATTCCCTATAGCAGTAAGGATTGAGAGTGCCTTGTGTTATCTCCTATTTTTCCTGCACTTTCCGATGTGTGTTATGATGTCTTCAATTGATTTATTTGTTTGAGATGACCATACCTCCACCATCCTGACAATCATCAGTTGTATAATTCTTTGTTATCAGTGTTTCTCAAACAAATAGTTGTATAATTGTTTGTCATCAGTTGTCTTCAATTTGTTTTCTTTCTTTCATTTTATATACTTTGTTGTCTAAGTTCTCATAGATGCTTGATATATATATATATAATTTTCTACTTTCATGCACTTGATCTGACCAGGCACGGTTAAATTGACACTTCAATTTACAGAGGATTATCCCAATAAACCACCAACTGTTCGTTTTGTATCTCGATGTTCCATGAGTGGAGCTGCTGTCTTCTATTTTTCTTGAGTGTTTGTAGTATGCATTTTTTTTCATCTTAATTCACAATGGTCTTTGATTGCTTCTAGCTTATGAAAGAACAATGAGTAAAGCATGTGTTATATATATATATACTAAATTTCCTAACTTTCTTGCACTTGATCTGACCAGGCACGTTTAAATTGACACTTCAATTGACAGAGGATTATCCCAATAAACCACCAACTGTTTGCTTTGTATCTCGATGTTCCATCCTAATAGCGAGTGGAGCTACTGTCTTCTATTTTTCATGAGTGTTTCTAGTATGCATTTTTTTTTTCATCTTAATTCGCAATGGTCCTTGATTGCTTCTAGCTTATGAAAGAACAATGAGTAAAGCATGTGTTAGGAATAATAAAAAAGATTATTAGAATTTCTCATCAATGATAAACCTTTCGATTTATGTTGATTATTTATCAAATAAAATTACACCTTAAACCTTCTGTTATAGTGTTTACCGGTAATATCTAAAACGCCTCAAGCCGACTCAAATAGAAACCTAGTTTGTTACATCTATACTCAATTCTAGAATCTCTAGCAAATCCGCTAATAGATCATTAGAACTTACAAATGATAGGACAACTTTATTGGATTGCGCATTTTCTCTTATGAAGTAGCAACTAATTTTTATGTAGTTTGTCCTTTCATGGAATATTGGATTAGAGAGACTACGTGTCTTAAAACTTAGTTGTCACATTCTAGTTTCATCAACTCTTTAAGAGCTATGTTACTCGGATTCCCATACGAGTATTGCCAAGGGGGGTGGATATGAGTGTTTACATGACTTTTTAAAAATTCTACACTCGATAGAAATATTGAGTGGTTGCTTGGAATGTTAGCGTGTCTGAGTGTGAGTATCTAATACAGTTACAAAGGGAATAAGATGAAGAGTCCGAGTATCATAGTTTAAGAACATAGTCCAACTTGTTCACCAATTGATTTACCTAAAAATAAATAAATAACCAAGTTAGGTAACGTCAAACCTGGGGCGACCAACCAGTCCCACAGAAGTTTCCCAGAAGTCCAACATCCCACGGTTGCACGCTCTATTTGAAAGAAAAATTTCTATAAAATTTGTCATAGTCCATGACTACATGTCTACACCTCTGCATCGAAATGTAGATGATACATTACAGACTAAACACTTTTCCTTGCAAATAATAAATTTTCTAAAATTCAGTAGCATGTGTCAAGCGCCAAGCATCAAGTGCCAGGAGGCCCTCCCTAGTGCGATCGTTCTTGATTTCAGCGAGATTGACTTATAAAATATTAAAGAGGCTCCATGCCGTTCTTAATGACATTTAAGCATTAATAAACGTTTCTTATATTCTTGTTCTCTGATCTCATTGCGAGACTGACTACTGAATGATGCAAAATACCAATTAACATAAACTGCTCCAATATAATAAGAAGGTTCATGTGTAAAAAAGTCAATTCCATTTAGTTCTTTCACTTTTATTGATTCACGGACTTAGGATACTTTGCCCAAGCCTTGATGGGATTGAGTTATTGTAGGAAAAAAAATACAAAAGAGGCCCTCACACCATTCTTCAAGACACTCAAATATCAATACTCGTTTCTTATGCTAGCAGAGATTGAAATGACTGAGGCACATGATTCAACATGCATCACAGTTACTTCAACAATTTTTTTTTTTGGGCTATCTTAGGACTTATCAAGTGTGATTATGTTTCTGAGAAGTGTCACGTATGGTTCTTATTTCTAAGGAGTTTATTATTCATATGCATTACCCTGATTTATGTTTAGTTTATGCAGATGGAAGCGTATGCTTGGATATTTTGCAAAACCAATGGAGTACAATCTATGATGTGGCTGCAATCCTTAATTCTATCCAGGTATTATAATTCTCCAATTTCTAAGTTTATGGAAAAAAATATCTTATCCTTCAGCTTCCCTTTTTGAATGTTCTTATGGTTTGAACCCCATATTTATAAGTTCAGAACTTCTCTGATGTGTCTTTTCAAATATGAACTTGATTAAACAAGTTTATTCTCTGATGTTAGTTGTTATGATGCAACAACCAAGGGAAATTTTGCTTTATCCAATGGCGGAGCCTCTACGAGTTTTAATAAAGTGATGCTTAAAATATATTTCCATTCACTTTTCAATGTGTTTGTTAGTTCCAAGAGTTCTGCTTGTGTTGTATAAAGTACCTAAGGGTCATGTTAAGTATCTACTTGGAAAATTTGTTCCAAGAGGCTTTAGAAATAGGAGTCCAAAATGTTGGTGTAAGGCACTGGAAGCTGGAGCAATATAGAAGCTGTATCCCTAGGAGTGAAGTTCTAATCTTCTTCTTGTGTCCTCTGTATTCCTTTTCGGGTCGTGAGATTTGTCTAGTTTTGACGTGAGAGTGGTGATGCTTAACCTGTATCTTTTTGAATCTTGTGAATATTTTAGTCTTCTATCTCTTTTTTCCTTTGGATTCTTGTTTCTCCAGCTTGCCTGACATTTTGTTACCACTGTCCCAAGGACCCAGTTTATTATGTTGATTGAATATCCAATAGTTTTTTTCCTATTTAATCGATTATGCTAGAGATGTCGTGTTCATTCTGTACTACATCTTGGGAACTATTTAATGGTTCGTCCCAATGAGTATTGTAGTTTGACTCAGTAATTTCACTGGGATATCTCCAGTTTCGCCTCTCAAAAAGGTGCTGATGTCGTCTACAAATGGAGATCAAAGAAAGCAAGTACTTTTAAAATGCTTACTAGTTATGAACCAGTGTAACAATGAAATAGTTACTATCGTACAAGAATTGTATAATTTGGTGCCAAGACACCTATTCTGAAAGAAGCTTTGACCAATCGAGCATGAAACTATCAAGGTTACTTTTTCGGAAGGGAACAACGTGAATGATGGGTCACCAAAGCGCAACTCACAGGAATGATGACGGTGAGAAGATGATTACGTCATGCGAGATTAACACGAGCGTTAAAGGGAACATACCGGAAGATTTTTCGACGGAGCCCACTTCGACGCTCAAGTCAGAAGTCTTATCTCTTTTCGAAGGACAACGAGGAATCAGAATTTACTCCAAGTGTGAAAAATTTACCTCCTTTACCTAGATGTTGAGACATCTTATATTCCTAAGGTTTCGATCACACATATCCTCACGTTCTCCTCTATATCTCTTAATCATCGGTTACTTGATAGATATCATATCTTTTGGTAACGACCTCTGCGATTATTAAGGTCTTAATTGTCATGCGTTGCGGGTAATAATCATTCGATGACTTTTCTGTTCTGGAAAGAGAAACAACTACTTGACGTCGGGCCTTCTGACTCCTATTTTGATATTTGGGCTCCACTTTTCCGAGCCAATCTCGGAGTCTTGTCTCTCGAACTGACCTCAGAATCTTCATTTGTTTGACCGAGATAGTCTCGGGAGGCCGACCCTCGGTCTGACCTTGAGGGCTTTGATCTGCTCTCCCGAGGTGGTCTCGGGAGCTTGATAGTCGGTCTGACCTCGGGGCTCAGATTCACGCTCCTGAGATAGTCTCAATCTGACCTCGGAGCTCTGGCTCGGCGGGCCGGCCATATAGCTTTCTCATACCATGTATCCATCCCGGGATGCTTATCCCATCAATTACAATTCCAATAATTGAAGAGCCATATGTACCATTAATTTCTCCGTTAAAAAAGACATCCCACAGCTCGATGATGAATTCGCCGGGTGAAATCACATTTTAGGCTCGATCGGGCAGGAACATAAAATATCAAACAGCTTAGAAAAATCGGATATTATTCATACACCCTAATTATTTTGTTGGGTTATCTTGTTCTAAACTAATTATTTTAGGTGTTAAAATATTTTTGACTTTTCTCCAAAGAAAATAAATAAACCTGCCATGGGGCGCTTGCTTTGCAAAGCGGCGTTAGTCAAACGCAACCAACGGTCCTTGATTGATTTCACTCGTCTAACAGTGAGGATCGGCTAAAATATCCCTCCGCGGTGAAGATGAATGTTGAACGATCCTTACACATTAGTTTTACATAAATTTTTTAATATTAACTATTTTATCTATTACCTAAATTTAAATTTTATAAATAATATTTTTTTAAATTTGGAGAATAAAATTTATTTATTAAACATTAAAATATTATTTAATATTCTCGATTTCTTTTTTTTCACGTAGAACAAAAATATGGAGGAGAGAGAAAAATATATCAAGATATGATAAATTTTAATTCCGCAAATATCATGCAGCGGCCGTCCCATAGTGATTTATAGAAAAGTAAATTAAGAAATTAAATAGGTCATCGCATGAAAGAGTATTTTTTTCAACTTTATCAGGATTCTACTCTTACTTCATTCTATAATTTTACCATGTGATTACTAACTCAATCAAGTCCTGGGACAATATGATAAATTTTAAAGAAGTTGATGTATTATGTAGTAAAAAATAAATATATATGTTCATGAAGGAATCGACGCAGACGACGAGTCACCAGAGTCTAACCCACAAGGATGATGACGAAAGGAAGGAGATCGCACCCTGCAAGATCAACACGAGCGTTAATAGGAGCACGCCGGAGATTTTTCAACGGAGTCCACTCCGACGCTTATGTTGATCTCGCAGGGTGCCTTCCTTTCGTCATCGTCTTTGTGGGCTGGACTTTGGTGACTCGGGAAATCTTCTGCAGAGTAACGTATGTGAAAGAGGATTTCAACTGCTCATAAATGATTACATATCTCTGCAAGCGCTCACACTTTATTTCAAAGTCGCCGTTTATTTGCTGTGCCACAAGCTGAGAATTTGAATATACCACGACTCAAGCAACTCCCACAAGCTTGGCTGCTTGCAGCCCTGCTAGAATCGCCTCATATTCAGCTTCATTGTTGATGGCTCAGAAGTAGAGTCAAATAGATAAATATAACGTATCTCCCCAGGGGAAACCATTAGCACTCCGACTCCGCTGTGCTTGCTGTTGGAAGACCCATCGACATAAATCCTCCAAACTCCTTCGGCTTCGGGCTCAGGGACAGATTCGAACATGAAATCCAAAAGGGTCTGTGCCTTGATGGCAGTACGGGGTTGGTACTCAATCCCGTACTTGTTTAGCTCTGTTGTCCATTTGATTAGCCGACCTGAGGCTTACGGATTGGTGAGAACTCGTCCCAATGGGTTGTTGGTGAGAACCATAATTGGGTGTACTAAGAAATATGACCTGAGCTTCTGGGCCATTAAGACCAGAGCGTAGACCAACTTATCCATCATAGTGTAGCGTGTCTCTGCATCCTTCAAGAGATGCCCGAAGAAGTAAACTGGGTACTACACAATACCTTCTTCTCGGATAAGGGCAAAGCCGACCGCTTGCTCAGTTGCGGATAGGTAGACGAACAATGTCTCCCCTTCCACTGGCTTGTAAAGGATGGGGAGCTCGGCCAGGTAGGCTTTCAGATCTGCAAACGCCTTCTCACACTGGTCGTCCCAGTCGAACTTGACTATCTTTCTCAGAATTTTGAAGAAGGGCAAGGTCCTAACGGCAGACTTGGAGATGAATCTAGACAAGGTTGTAATCCGGCCGTTCAGCCTCTGTACCTCTTTGAAGTTGCGAGGAGAGGACATATCGAGGATGATCTTCACCTTATCCGAATTGGCCACGATCTCCCTTTCTGCTACCATGTAGCCTAGGAACCGACCACTCTTTACTCCGAACAGACACTTGGTCGGGTTCAGTTTCAGCCGGTTGGCCCTCAAAGTAGCAAAGGTCTCTTTGAGGTCGGCTATCATATCGTTCCCCTTGTCTGTCTTGATCAGGATGTCATATACATAAACTTCAATGTTCCCCCCGATCTCATGTCTGAAGACCTTGTCCATCATACGCTGGTAGGTTGCCCCAGCGTTGCGCAACCCGAAGGGCATGACGTTATAACAATATGTGTCATCTGCCGTCACAAAGCTAACCTTTTCTTGATCTTCAAGTGTGAGAGGCACTCGGTGATACCCCTGGTAGGTGTCCAACATGAAAATAAACTCACAGCCAGAGGTGGAATATACCAATCTATCTATCCGAGATAGAGGGTAGCCGTTTTTAGGGCAGACTTTATTTAAATCTCGAAAGTCAATACACACCCGTCATTTACCCCCGAGCTTAGGGACAAGTACTACATTAACCAACCAAGTTGGAAATTGAGCTTCTCTTATGTGATCGACCTTCAACAACTTGGCGACCTCCTCTCTGATAGTCTTGTCCTGTTCGGGCGCGAAATGTCTTCGACTCTGCTTCACCCGACCCCGGGGGTCACATGCAAATGATGTATGGCCAAGGCTAGGGGGACTCCTTGGATCTTCTCAGTAGCCCATGCAAACACATCCTAATAGCTCTGCAAGCAATCGATCAAACGACTTCTCAGCTCCAGCGTGAGGTCAACAACAATCTTGGTAACTCCCCTTGTCTGTCGAGGGTGTATCTGAACCTCTTCACTCTCGACCTCCCTCCGTTCTTCTCTGAGCTCTTCCTCATCTCGAGAGTTAGCAAGGTCAATTTGCAGAGCTTCATCAGCCTTTAGATTCTTGCTGGTTTCAGACCTGACCTCATCGTTATAACATCGCCAGGAAGCCAGTTAATCCCCCTTGACTTTGGCCACTTGCTCGCCCACCGGAAACTTGATCTTTTGGTGGTATACCGAGACCACCACCTGGAATACGCTGAGTATTGGGCGTCCGAGGATAACATTGTAGGAGGAGGGCGCATCTACGACCAGAAAAGGAGTCCTCCTCGTCCTCTCCAGGGTATCATCTACCAATGACAAGGACCGCCTTGTACAAGATATTCACAGATCTATCTGTATCCACAAAGACACGCTTAACTTCATAGTTAGCTATGCGCGCGAGAATTACCAAGGCGCCCTCGTGAGGGGTCTCCACATCCTCCACGTCATCCGGGCCGAAGGAGATGATGGGGCCTCTGCGCTGGCCACTGCTTGTTCCGATGGAGTAATTCTCCAGCCGCCGAGTATGGGCCTTCCTTGCCCGATTTGAATCCCCTCCGGTAGGACCTCCAAAAATCACCCCTACGTGCCCTGAAGGAGGGCCTCACACAAGAGCCTTGCCCTTCCTGGGGTGTAGCTCAGGGGAGAGAGATCGACGAGGCGCCACCTCTTGACTTCTTCCCCTGGACCGTGACCGAGATGGCCGCCGGGTTCCTTCCCCTCCTGACGGCCGCTTGCGGGGAGAAAGATTCCTTCGCGGGGACCTTCGGCGATACCCCAGTTTTCTTCCATCGCTTCCGGGGCTTGTTATCTGCTTCCTCCGCCATCCTTTTCTTCAAGGTGTGGCGCTCTTCTGTGGAGTGCGTGGGAATGCCACGGAAATCACAGTACTTCGTCGGCGGCTCTGGTTCTTGGGTATCTACCGTTTCTACGAGCCTTTTCTTACCAGCTCAGTGATCCTTCCCCGAATGAGAGTCCTTCGCCCGGACTGGTGCTGGCGGTTCCTTTCTCTCCGACCGGACCGTGATCGGTGGAGGGGCTCCGGCTGGTTCTTTACAACGGGCATGTTGTACTTCCTCGACGTTGACATGCTTGACGGAGCACCCCAACAAGTCATCGAAACTGGTGAGCAACTTCTTCACCAATGACCGGAAGAAGTCTCCTTCAGAGAGGCCCTGTGTGAAGGCGCTGACAAAGATCTCTAACGTCGCAGTTGGCACATCTCGCGCCACTCGATTGAACCTTTGTATATAATCCTTCAGAGGTTCTTTCGCCTTCTGCTTAAGGGCGAAAAGATTCAGCGTCATCTTCTGATATCGACGGCTGCTCGCAAAGTGATGCAAGAACGTGGTTCTAAACTCCAGAGAAGAGTTTATGGAACCTTGCGGCAGTCTCTGGAACTATCTCTGAGCGGGTCCTGACAGAGTGTTCAAGAACACTCGGCATTTAGCATCATCTGTGTACTGGTGCAAAAGGGTCGCATTCTCGAATTTGCAGACGTGATTCTCTGGATTTGTTTTCCCATCGTAGTCGGCAATTTCAGGTCCGCGGAATTGCTTCGGTATGAGGTCTTCCACAATCTCCAGTGAGAAAGGAGTAGAGGGTGCCTTCTGGAAGGCTTTGGGTTCCTCTCTCTTCCCGGTCCTTCTTCCTAGCTCAAGGCACTTGAGGCTACGGAGTTGGCCTTCTCCAAATCTCCCTGGGAATCCAGCCGATGTACAGGAATTTCTCCAGCGTGTCCCACCGGTGGTGAGACAGATCTCTGGTGTTGGGGGTGCAAGGTGGAGATCCTCGGGATCTCACCTTGCCCAGAGGTCGCTCGTCGGGAGGCGGCTTGCTCGATTTGGTGTTGCTCGAGCGCTCCTTTGATGGCATTGGCCACAAGGCGATCCAATTCTTCCTTTGTCAAAACGATGGATTGTCCTTCCGACTCTGTCATCGCAGTGCTCCTTCTGGCGCTTTGATTTGTTGTTCCCACAGACGACGTCAAACTTGTTCTGGAAGGGATCGATGTGGACGATGAGTCACCAGAGTCCAGCCCACGCGGGCGATGACGAAGGGAAAGGAGATCCCACCCTGCGAGATCAACACGAGCATTAATGGGAACACGCCGGAGATTTTCCGGCGGAGCCCACTCCGACGCTCAAGTCAGCACTCAAGCCGAGTGTAGGAAGAGAATTACGGAGGAGTTGTGAGTTTAGAGAGCGTAGTCGCTTACCTGGGGGTTGAAGTATCTTATATACCTGTAAGCCTGATCGCACGTATCTCCACGTTTTCCTCCATATTCCGTTCTTGTCGGTTACCTGATAGCTCTTAGGTAACAGCTCCTGCAATTATTGAGCCTTAATCGTCGCATATAAAGGATAATAATTATCCGCCACCTTTCCTGAACAAGAAATAGTAACATTTAGTGGAGTCGGACTATCAGATTTATGACCTTTTGGGCTCCGCTTTTCCGATAGAGTCTCGAGAGATTTCCTCTCCGGAAAGGGCCTCGAGAGTCCATCTTCCAGGGGATCGAGGTCTCGGGCGTATATTATCCCGAGTGAGTCTCGGGATCTACCCTCCGAGGTGATCTCGGGAGTCCGCCCTCCTGAAGTGGTCTCGGGAGTCTCCTCTCTCAAAAGGGTCTCGAGAGTCTGTCTTTCTGAAGAGGTGTCGGGCGCATGCTAATTAGTCTCGGATGTCTACCGTTTCGAGATGGTCTCGTGATTCCAAGATAATTATTCAGACTCGATGGATCCAAATATGAAACTTTTTCATTCCACGTATTAACCTGTATTGCTCAACCCCATTAGCGAAAAAAATAATCGACCATCAATGAGGCGATCGCTAAATATTTTCATTGCTAATATGATTCAGTTGTTTCCGACATATATCGCTGCGTTCCCGCTTGGATGCGGCCGGATATTCTGTCCCGGTTCACTGCGGACGGCATAATGTAAAGTCCTCGCATCGGACGGTGAGTCATAAATCAACGGATCAACGGCGCGCAATACGCAATCGGTCAAAAGTCGAATCCGCGACTTAAATCCGCGATCGGACGAACGTCGATACCCGCCACCCGAGAGCGATCACACGTCGATAAAAAACGAGAATATAACCTCCGCGATCGGACGAACGTCGATAAAAGACGAGAGCGATCGGACGAACGTCGATAAAAGAGCGATCGGACGGACGTCGATAAAAGACGAGAGCGATCGGACGGACGTCGATAAGAGACGAGAACGATCGGAATCCGCGATCGGACGGACGTCGATAAAAGACGAGAGCGATCGGACGGACGTCGATAACAGACTAGAACGATCGGAATCCGCGATCGGACGGACGTCGATAAAAGACGAGAGCGATCGGACGGACGTCGAGAACTCCAACCGTATAGTGCTTCTCCACAAATTTGGGTATTTAAACAGGTCATCGTTGTAACAACTCATGCCAACTCCGAGCTCTCATTTTCGAAGGCGAACCCAGCCAGGCTTCGATGCGCCATCTCCTCTCCATTCCTGCGGTCGGCCTCGCTTTGAGCACCGCAGTCTCGGTGTACATGGCCCTCGACGATCCGCCGCCCATGGCCTTCGTGCTGTTCTCCTTACTCGAGCTGCTGCTACTCTTCATTCTGCTCAGGAAGTTTCAGCGGCCGATGGGCTATGGCGCCGGCGCCGGCGGATCGCCAGCGGAAAGGGCGAGGGTGAGGGCGGCGGTTTGGGCGCTGTTCGCCTCGCTCGTGCTTGTTTTCGGCTGGAAAGCGTCAGAGATCGGGGCGTGGCCAGTTAAGTTGGCGATCCGGGCGGCGGCGACGGCGCTAGCAGGCGGTGGATTCTGTGGCCTCCTCCTGTTGTTCAAGAGGAATGAACCAACGAACGCAGTAGTAATTTACGTCTGATATGACTACGGGGAGCCATTTTTCATGGGTTTAATCGGATTTAAATTTTTATCAATTATAATAATGCCTGTATAAATATTGATTAATTTGACTAACGTTGAATTTGATAAAATTAAATGATTCTAAATATTAATGAAGAGATATCAATTCAAATTTTGAATTATCGAATGAGAGAGATATTAAGATAGATTAAGAATTCTCACTATATTGAACAAGTTTACATTGTGGAAACAGTGATCTTTGTCGATTTTTGGTAAATTTTACCTTTCTTTTTCAAGGAGCTTGTTTCTATGTATTTATTTACAGCAATACGAAGAAACAGAGGCTCACACAGATCTTGATGTATAATACTAGTGTG
>JAGFNQ010004216.1:63727-119646 GCA_024364735.1 Boesenbergia rotunda
CAGACTTCAGTTCAGCACAGCTTTCCATCCCCAGACAGATGGACAACAGAGAGAGTAAATTAGATTTTAGAAGACATGCTCAGGGCTTGTGCATTGGACTTTAAAGGTAGTTGGTGCAAATTTCTGTGCTTAGCTGAGTTTGCCTACAACAATAGCTATCAGGCCACCATCAGGATGGCACCTTATGAGGCATTGTATGGCAGGAAATGCAGATCACCCATATGTTGGCAGAAGCGGGTGAGAAAAAAGAGATGGAGTCAGGACTAGGCAGCCAACTGAGCTTATAGATGAGACCACTCAGGCTATCCAGACGATCCGCCAGAGGATTGAGACTGCCCAGAGTAGACAGAAAAGTTATGCTGACACACGCCGTAGGCCACTTGAATTCCAAGTTGGAGTTCAGTATTTCTCAAGGTCGCTCCTATGAAGGGAGTGATGAGATTGGCAAAAAGGGCAAGCTGAGTCCTCGCTACATATGACCCTACAAGATTATAAAGAGAGTTGGTAAAGTAGCCTATGAGCTGGACTTGCCAGAGGATATGTCAGCTATCCACAGTACCTTTCATGTCTCTATGCTAAAGAAGTGTATTCACGACCCTAGCCAAGTGATTCAGCCTCAGTCAGTACAGATCCAAGAAGATCTTAGCTATGAGAGCAGACCGACACAGATAGTGGACAAAGCAGTTAAAAGATTAAGAAACAAAGAAGTGCCACTAGTGAAGGTCATCTGGCAGAATCAAAAGCATGAGGAGGCTACTTGGGAACATGAGGACAACATGAGAGAAAGATATCCAGAATTATTCTAAGTTCGAGGACGAACTTTTTATAAGGTATGGGGGATTGTAACGCCCCAAAATTCCCATTTTTAGTTTTTAAAGTCCTTAGAATTATTTAAAAATGGTTTAGAAATATTCTAGATATTTTTAGAAATTTTTAGAATATTTTTATGGAATTTTCCGAGTCCGTTTAGTATTTTTAAAAAAGAAAAAACGTTAAAGGGCAGCTGGGGGTTCAAACCCGCGACCACCAGGAGAGCAGGCGCGCGGGTGACCGGCTGGGCTAGGGTATCAAGCACAACAAAAGGTGGAGAGAAATATATTTATAGAGTAGTTACGTTTTTTTTTTCATAAAGATAGTATAAATAGATAAGTTAAGAGAGGAAATTGGATTTTTGGTTTTCTCTCTTCCTCACCCTAGCCGCGCGACGCACGGGAATTCTTCCCCTCTCTTGTGCGCACGCCAACACCAAGCACCAAGACTTCCTCTCCCCTCTTCCAAGGGGCGCCGGCCAAGGAGGGATCAAGGAGAGCGGAGCGTCGTGTTCGTCTCGACGAGGAGAACACGTAGGCGCGAACGGTTCGTAGAGATTTCAAGCTTCTCCCGAGCCCTAGACGTCAATTTTGGTTGTAAGTTCAAGGAAACCAAAGTAAGTACTGCTCACCTGTGGTAAGAGGCGGTTTTTCCGCAAGTTTTTCCCGTTAGAAAGTTAAAAATGCGATTTTTCCATTAGATTGTGATTTATGCATGTAACCCTAGTTTAATTCATGTTTGTATGAGTTAATTATTTACCCTATATGAGTTTAGGGTCTAAGAAAGCTATAAGAAAAGAAAAGAAGATAAAGATAAGAAAAGAAAAGGCCAAGGCCTTAAGAAATCCCCAAAAGTCAAGACTTAGGGATTTGAGCACACAAGGAAAAATGCGTTTTTTCCATTAGATTGTGATTTATGCATGTAACCCTAGTTTAATTCATGTTTGTATGAGTTAATTATTTACCCTATATGAGTTTAGGGTCTAAGAAAGCTATAAGAAAAGAAAAGAAGATAAAGATAAGAAAAGAAAAGGCCAAGGCCTTAAGAAATCCCCAAAAGTCAAGACTTAGGGATTTGAGCACACAAGGTGCTCGTTAAATTGCCAAGGCATTTAAAGATAAGAAAGAAAAGAAAGAAAAGCTATTTTATTTTCTAAGGCCAGTACCCGGCGTCCAAGGGCGTCGTTAAAGAAATCCAGGTGTCCAATTCCAAGGTCTTGGCCCTGGTAGACCAAGGTCTGCTCTATTAGGATTGGTGGCTCGCTACCCCAACCTTTTAGGGAACGCGCATATCAGATGGTACTTACGTCTTCAGTGGATCCAAGTGATTATTATTTTCAAGTATATGCTTTAGCAAAGTTTTCTAAAGTTTCAGAAAGTTTTCAAAAGTTAAAGAATAGCTAAAGTTTCAAGTTGAGCCAAGAAAAGTAAATTGAGATTTATTATTGCTTGAGTATGCATGTTTTGAGTTATACATGTTCTTAGTTTCCTTTCAAGCATATTAGTATCTCATATGATTTTCATATTGTTCTAGAAGCATGTTTGCACATTCGAGATTTTGTGAGCTAGATAGTACTTACTAAGCTTTTGCTTATAGATGCATTTCCTCTTATTGCAGATAAAGGTAAAGGCAAGCAATTCTGAAGGAAGACGACGAGGCGGTGCTGAGTAGAGTGTGTGTGGTGGCTGATTATGGAGAGATCTTTGAGACGAGACATTTTAGTTATTTGAATTGCAATGTTTAAGTTTATTCAAATTTCAAGTTCTTGCTTTATGGAGATTATGGAGTATTTGAGTTTTGGATAGTTTTATATGCTAAATTTCTTAGAGTAAAGATTCCATGTCATTTCCTTTAGCATATATATCCCCATGAATGCATTGGATGAGTAAAAGTGTGAGTAGTTAGAAATATAGATACTTTGTTAGAAAAAAAGGTGTTTGTGCCAAGATAGTATCAATTTTCCTTTTGAATCGAGTTTTATTGCTTAAAAATGTTTAGAAAAGTTGCAATCACATTTCATAATGCTTTAGCAAGGTCGTAGAACATGTATTTGGTGTTATAAATTCATAGAAGTCAAGAGTGGTACAAACTCTATTGTTAAAGTTTATATAAACTTGTTTAGTTTATTTTCTTCCATAAAAGTCCTAAATTCAAGTTTATGGATTCGTTTGATTGGCTAAATTGTTTAGGAAACTGATATAGAGTATAGAAATGATGTCGTAGTTTGATATGGCTCGAAATTGAAGGAATGGTGGACTTGGAAAGCAAGGGCCGAAACCTGTAAAACTGATTACAGGCGTACCAGTCGACTGCCACGTCACCAGTCGACTGGTACAGGCAGTTTAAGAAGGGTAAGGCTGTTTTCAACAGGTATTAGCTATGGGATTTGAGAAGAAAGTATGGCATGGTATCATGCATGACTATTTAAGTTAGAATATCATTCTTAAATAGATTAAAAGAAAAAAAAAAGATTTCCGCAATTTTCTTTAGTCATGTATAAAAGTTGAGAAGTAGAGAAAAGTAACTATCCGTCTAAAGACAGTAAGAAGGCGGGTCGCTACAAATCCCTAGTCAAAACAGCATTTAATGCTTTTACCACGTGTCTTCCCCCGACTGGAGTTCCCTAGCAATGAGGCGTCATCTGTCAGACTCGTGCGGCGGCAGGGTATGTAGTCTCGAAGCATCGGTAATGAGCGGGAAATCGACGGTCGGGATTCCATCCCACCTTTTTCACTTCGCACATCCAACAGTCCTCCTGGGTTTCACGGCAGTATGAATAGGTGGGTTGCTGTTATTCTCCCCTTCCGAGTTTGCCTTTTCATTTTTACTTCTCCTCTTGCCCGATCTCCGCCGCCCGACCAACGCGCGTTCCAGCTCTCTGTGTTTTCCGGCGAACCCGACCGCCTGCCTTTCTTCATCCCCGGTTGCCCGAGCCCTAGGTATTCTTTTTTCTTCTTGATCTCATAGTTACAGCTTCTGACCCCGACTGTGACCTAATGGCCAAGTCAGCCTCTGCAGCTGGTGTGTGGTACACTACCACCATCTCAACCATGACCCTAGGCCATTTAGAAACCATCCGGTCGGACTTCCAAATTTCGGAAGACCACCTTTTGGCCCTTCCCAATCGCCGTGACCGACCCCATCAACCACCCTTAGGCTACTTTACTATTTTCAAGGATCACCTCCTGGCCGGGCGGAGATTCCTCCTTCACCCCTTCATCCGAGAAGTTTGTAGATATTTTCAAATACCTCTCTCTCAGTTAGCCCCCAACTCCATCCGAATCCTATGCGGTACCGTAGTTGTCTTCTCCACCTACCGTATTCCTCTTGACCCCCAAGTCTTTCACTTCTTCTACTACCCAAAAAACAAGAGATGGGCAATTTTTTCTTCCAGGCTCGAGCCAAGTCAACCTTCTTAGATAAAGTCCCCTCTTCCAATAAGGGTTAGAAGACCCATTTCTTCTACGTGCATTCGACCCCGCCCCCGACCTGGGCGACCGAGTGGGTAGAGGACCTACCCAATCAGCCACACATGCCCAAGAGTTATCGCTCGGAGCCGGGCTTCCAGCTAGCATTCTCCAAGATCGGGGGGCTCCGCTTCCACGCTGGTCGGCTGCTGAGCGAAACTGTTTTATATATCTTCCGGTTGAGCCATACTCCTACTGCTTTGCCCGGCACCTTCGGTAAGCTCTTATTTTTTTTTTGAACTTTTTAGCTCTAACTAAAGCTCTCTCTGTGTTGCAGCCGAAGCCATGTTTAACGCCCTCCTTGTTGACAAACTCGGTCTAGATGAGGCAGAATTGAACGCCCGAGCGGCAAAGGAGCTGCTGAACGGGGAAGTGCCCCGGCCCAGGAACAATCAAAGGATGCTGGGGACGACTTGGGAGCCAAGCCACTAGGGGGAGACTATGAGACGGAGCTCCAAGTGGTGGACTTAGAGACGGAGGCACAGGCGGATGCAGAGGCGGAACAACCGGCCTCAGAGGAACTGACAAGGAAACACCGCCGAGTGACCGTCTCCCCGAGTGTATCTCTGGCTCGGGAGCTGGTTGAGGAGTCTCACGACCTAACGACTCCTCGGTTAGGCCACCCTCCATCCGGTACCAGAGCTCCAGCCCCCAGCTCGGTACCACCTCACTCAAGGGCATCGACCGTCGGCTCGGCGTCGGCCGCCTCACTCGGGAGCCTCGACTTCCAGCCCGGCGCCACCTCGTTCAGCAGCCTCTACGGATCCTTCTGACACGGTGGCTACTCTTCTGGCAATGCAGTCTCCTCCTCAACTCTTGGTGGATCTGCAGCTTCCCTCGACAACCAGCTTGACCCAGATCGTCCAACCACAAGCGATCAACCTGCACGGTCGGCTGGTCGCGAGTTGGGATCAGGGGATGGCGACCACCCAAGAGAGGAGTCCGTTGAGTCTGGCTGATAATTTCTTCCTGGACGCCACTCAGGTATATCTTTTCTTTACTTTGTTACTCATGATTATACTTGTAACATTTATTTTTGTGTAGTTTTGGATCGCTTGTCGAGCAGTCGCCCAGTCCCTGGTCAACAACACCAGGGAACGCCGGGTCAGGGAGCCGAGGATAAAAGAACTGGAGACTCAGCTGACTCATCGCACTCTTCCCCCCGGCGAGGAGGGCATGGGGCTCCTCCGCTCAGAAATAACTGCTTTGAAGGCACAATTGGCAGCGGCTGATGCTCGGGCGGAGGAGGAGCATGCCTTACTGGCCACCGCCTCCCGGGAACTAGACCAGCTAGAGGTCCGGCTATAGGCTACGAAGGCTCAGAAGAAAATGACTCTCACCCGATAGGCCCGAGCCCGCTCTGACCTGGATAAGAAGACCACCGAGGCCAAGTCCCTACAAGAACAGTTGAAGGAGTCGGTGGTCACCCACAATCAGACCCAGCTGGCCTTAACAAACAAGGAAACGGAGCTGGCGGCTAAAACAGAGGCCTTTAAGACCCTGGAGGCTCAATTGGTGGCCAGGGATGCGGAGGTGGCAGAGCGAGATGCAGAGATTGCCCGGCTGAAGGGCGAGCTGGAAGCCTACAAGGCGGGAGAGTCAGCTCGGCTGGAGGAAAATCGACTAGCATATATCCAGTCGGAGCCTTCCTCCGACAGGTAGCTTGTCGCACGACCAATATGCTCAAGTATGGCATGGACGACACTCTGCAACAGATCAAGGAGGCCGGGCACATTCCAGCGGATCTGCCTCCGAACGTTGTGAAGCCCACTCGGATTCAGGCAATCATCCCGGAGGATGCTTCCCCCCCCCCCCCCCCCCCCTTCACTTAATTTGTAACTTGTTGTCCTTTTTGACTCAGTCAGTCAGTTTTGTAATGGTTTCAACAATCTTGGACGTTTACTTAATGTTAATTTTCCTTAGAATTTTCTCGTGCTGATGTGATTTTGTTCAGCCGCTCATGGCTTACATAGTAGAATTGATCTATTTGCACTGTTTTAGTCGGTCGCTCATCCCTCAACATTCTTCTTCTCAAACGATTATCGTTGGATGTGAGGTACTCGACCGATTGTGTCAGTTGGTCGGCAACTGTATCCCAAGGCCTTCACTCGGCTCATCCATCAGCAAGCTTTCGGGATTTAGCTCCTCCATGGCTAAAGCCCGGCGGTTAGGGGTGAGTATTCGGTTAAAACCGAACCGAACCGAATCGAATAAACCGAAAACCGAATAAACCGATTTTTTTCAAAATAACCGAATCGACCGAATTTTTGATAAAAACTGAGAAAACCGAACCGAAAAAATTTCGATTAATTCGATTTTCAACCGAATTAATCGAATTACCCGAAATTTTAAATTTAAATTGATTTTTTAATTAAAATAACCCGATTTTATTTAATTAATTATATTTTTAAATAAAAAAATAATTAAATTAAAAAGGTTAACGTAATTCTATATACGTTAATTAAAATAGTACATAGAAATATAATTAATTATTTTTTAATTACGTTAACCGAACCGAACCTTTTTATTCTCAACCGAAATTTTATTCGGTTTATTCGATTTAACCGAATTACAAAATTCAAAACCGAAACCGAACCGATTTAACCGAAAAACCGAACCGAATTATAAAAATAAAACTGAAAACCGAATTAACCGAACCGAATTTCAAAATTCGGTTAATTCGGTTCGGTTAATTCAGTTTAACCGAATTTTTGCTCACCCCTACCGGCGGTTACTATGAATAAGGATCGTTTGTGCCCTCTAACACACAAGTTCACTCGGGATCGATCATTCAGGCTGGCTCGCTCGGGATCGATCGTTTAGGCTCAATGAAAGTCTCTTTTTTTTCTTTTGTGAGTGTATTTTCGTTTGGCCACTCACCCGGCTACTCGGTCAGTCGAGCCATGACAACCACCCTTAGCTCATTGCTTAATTGTTCGGCGCATTGGTCTTCCCACTCACGCTTGGGATTTCTTAGAGATGCAACTTAGGCCGATTTACATTTCCCCAAACTGCTATCCCTGGCTGTCGGGACCTTAGGCCGGTCCCATCTACTGACCGACCTCAATGTTCATGAGTTCTCGCTCGCCCCTTTAGTCAGTTAACCTCCACAGCCTTGTTCATCCTTGACTAAGCCTCGGCTATCATTACAAAGAAATTACTTACGCCCTTCAGGTCCTAGGTTTACTCGGGACTGATCACTCAGGCTAGCTAAGAGTCTCGTTCTGGATCGGTCTCTTTTTCCCCTTTGCTCGAGTTAGCTAAGACTTGTTCAATTTTTTGATTTTTACTAGTCTTGTTCACAATCCAGTGGGTTGGGTCCCAATGTCCTTTGATTGCCTTGATTGGGCAGAGATGTTCATGCTCGACCAATTTCGAGGTCGGCGAATACGTGAGAGCAAACCCACTTATAACTCGTGTGAACGAGAGTCTGGACGCCACTCAGCTTACCCGACCGAGCGTGGTCAGCCATGCTTGACCGACACCGAGGTCGACGGGTGTGTGGGAGCATGCCCACTTGTAACTCGGGTGACCAAGAGTCTGGACATCGCCTGGCTTACCCGACTGAGCGTGGTCAGCCACGCCTGATCGGCCCCGAGGTCGGCGGGTGTGTGGGAGCATGCCCACTTATAACTCGGGTGACCGAGAGTCTAGACACCCCCTGGCTTACCCGACCGAGTGTGATCAGCCACGCCCGACCGACACCGAGGTCGGCGGGTGCATGGGAGCATGCCCATTTATAACTCGGGTGACCGAGAGTCTGGACACCGCCTGGCTTACCCAACCGAGCGTGGTCAGCCATGCCCGACCGACACCGACATTGGCGGGTGCGTGGGAGCATACTCACTTATAACTCGCCTGAGTGAGAGTTTGGATACCGAGTCACAGCAACCCTGATCATCATCCTCATATTTACAAATAACACTATTACAGGGTTTGCTCGAGTCTTAAGCATGATACAATTTTAAATGCGTTGCGCTCCAGGGTTTTCCCAGCCTCTTTCCTTGAGCATCTTGCAAGTAATATGCTCCTGACCCTAGCTTCTCGACCACCAAGAAGGGTCCTCCCAATTGGGGCTCCAGCTTGTCAACCTCCCCGACTGGCTTGACTCTCATCCATACGCGGTTGCCTACTTGGAAGCGCCGGGGTAAGACCTTCTGATTGTATCTTCACTGCATCCTTTGCCGATAATCAGTCATTCGGACCACTGCCCGATCCCAGATTTCCTCGATCAGATCCAACTCCAGACGCCTCTTCTCTGCATTATCTTCTCCATACAGCTGCCTTCGGTCAGACTCACACCCTACTTCCATTGGGACTACTGCTTTACTTCCGTACACCAGCTGAAAGGGGGTACAACCTGAGCCTTCTTTGGGGGTGGTTCGGAGAGCCTATAAGACAGTTGGAAACTCGTCGACCCATGTACCGGCCACATGATCCAGCTTGGTCTTGAGGCCCCGCAGGATTTCCCAATTGGTGACCTCTGCCTGACCGTTGCTCTGGGGATAAGCCACCGAGGTGAATGCTTGCTTGATTCCATAGGCTGTGCACCATTCATGAATCTTCTGACCCTAGAATTGCCGACCGTTGTCTGAAACCAACTTATGCGGTATCTCATACCGACATAGAATATTCTGCCATAAAAATTTGATGACTGTTGAGGCAATCTGTGGTCCGGAGTGACCAAGTGTTTTGATGTTTGGGCAAAGGGTTTAAGTTAGGTTTACCCTTGTGTTCTTATATGTGTATTTGAGTATGCAGGTTGTACAGGTACACATATTGACTTGACTGGACGGTCTCGATACGGTGAAGGGTGGCATAGAGATAAGCTGGAGGCTTCTGTGCACCCGAGGGACCTTGATGGAGCAGGGACGATGATCTGAGGGGCGTGGACTTCGAGGCATGCGTGAAGGATGGCATGGAGGCAGGCTGGAGGCTTGCGTGCATCCAAGGGACGGGAGCCGAAGATGAAGAGGAAACGAAGGTGATAGTCGAGGCTACGGATGAGGAGTCAGTCGAGTCGTGAGGGTACGAGTGTTGTATGATTGTACTCGGGAAATCCTAGGGTTTGAGTGCGGAGTGGAATGTACTCAGGAAGGGTAACCTTAGGTGAGTGAGTAGACCAGTCGACTGGCCTGGGGGCAGTCGACTAATGGAACTCACAGAAAGGTCTCAGCCCTGGGATCAGTCGACTGCCCCCACTGCCCTGGGGGCAGTCAACTGGTAGGTGGCTGGTGAGTTGGCTGAGAATTTGAATGTTGGGGTGCAACGGTCGAATTTCAGTGGCACCAGTCGACTGCCCTGGGGGCAGTCGACCGGTAGCGTGGGTTTCAGCCCGAGTCCTATTTAAAGAGGACTTTGTGGTGGCTGAGATTCTTGACGAATCTTGTCTTGGTTAAAGGCAAGATAGTAGTCTTTGTGCTCAAGTCTTCAAAAGGTGTTGTGGTGAGATTTCTCCACCCACAATGAGCGACAAGAGCTAGCCGGAGGTTATCCGTGGATTGATCCACCGACGGATTCTTGGATTAGTCACCCGTCCGGGGTGGATACCAAGTACATCTTCCGTGTTAGCATTGGTTAGTGTTTGTTTATTGTTTTTATTGTATATTCCGCTGTGCAACTAACCGTGTAGGAAGAAAAGAAGTTCGAAAAATGCTATTCACCCCCCCTCTAGCGGACACGATCGATCTATCAATGACTGCCTGCTCGGTGATCCAAGCCAGAGCCTCTGCTTCGACCCACTTGGATAAATAGTTTACAGCAACTAGCAGGAATTTCTTCTGAGCGACTGCAAGGGGGAAAGACCCTACTATATCCACGCCCCACTGATCGAAAGGGCATGACACAGTGGACGTCCTCAAAACGTCGACTAGCCGATAGGAAAGGCATTGGTGCTTCTGGCAGGAAAGACAGGAGACGACCATCTGATCAGCATCCTTTTGAAGTGATGGCCAGAAGTATTCAGCCAGCAATACCTTCCGAACCATAGACCGACCTCCCGCATGACTTCCACAAGATCCCAAATATATTTCTCTGAGTACATAATCTGCATCCTCTTCCCCTAGGCATTTGAGTAGTGGTCGAGAGAAGGCTCACTTGTATAAGGTATCCCCACCAAAGTGAATCGGGCTGCCCACTTCTTTAACAAGCGATCTTGCTCAAGATGAGTTGGAAGAGTCCCATTCTGCAGATAAGCTATGAGTGGAGGTCTCCAATCGCCATCCACTTCTATTTTCGTCTCCGTCTCGACTTGAGCCACTAGCATGATTTGAGGTGAGGGCTGAGTGAAGACTCACGGGGTGATGGCGCTGGCTAACTTAGCCAGCTCATCAGCTTTGAGGTTGTCTCCTCGGGTGACCTAGAGTATCTGAACTTCTTGAAATTCAGCTTTTAATCGCTCATAGGCATTCACATAGGTCTGTAACCGCTCACTGTTTATTTCAAACTGTCCAGGTAGCTGCCGAGTCACCAATTGGGAATCTGAGTGAAGCATGACCCGAGCAACTCCTACATGCCTAGCAGTTTGTAACCCAGCCAAGAGAGATCATATTCCGCTTCATTGTTGGTAGCTCGATATTCTAACCGTACAGCTAAGTGAAGATGGTCGCCCTTTAGTGAAATTAATAGGATCCCGATGCCACTTCCTGCCCGAGTGGCTGAGCCGTCAACATAGACCTTCCATGTCTCTTCTTCTTCCTCCGTGTGAAGTTCACTAAGGAAATCGGCTAATGCCTGAGCCTTAATAGCGGTCCGGGGCAGATATTAAATGTCATATTCACTTAGCTTAGTGGTCCATTTGATCATTCAACCGGATGCCTCCGGGTTGATCAACACTTTCTCGAGGGTGCTATTAGTCAATACCCGACTGGGATGAGTCAAGAAGTAAGGACGTAAATGTCTAGTCATCAATACAAGTACATAGGCCAATTTCTCGAGTGTATTATACTTACACTCGGCTTCCTTTAACAGATGCCCAAAGAAATAAATGGGTTGTTGCTCAGCCTCCTTTTGCTTTACAAGTACAACACTCACTGCTCCCTCAGTGGTCGAGAGGTAAACATACAAAATCTCTCCCTCCTCAGGCTTAGCTAGGACAGGTAGACTGAAAAGATAAGATTTCAATTCTTCGAAGGCTCGGTCGCATTCAGCATCCCATTGGAATTTAGTGGCCTTGCACAAGACCTTGAACAAGGGCAGATTAGGGTCGGTCGACCGGGAAATGAAGCGAGAGAGAGCGATGATCCTCCCGGTCAGCCGCTGCACTTCCTTCAGACTCTTGGGTGGTGGCATGTCCAGCAGGGCCTTTACTTTACCAGGGTAAGCTTCGATGCCCCTTTCAGTCAGGATGTATCCCAAGAACTTCCCACTTCTTTCTCTGAACAAACATTTGGCTGGATTTAATTTGAGACCATACTTTCTCAAAGTACAACAGGTCTCCTCCACATCTACTACTAAGTCTGCCGCCTTGAGGGACTTGATGAGGATGTCATCTATGTATACTTCAATATTCCTACCCAGCAGCTCCTTGAACACTTTGTTCATCAGCCTTTGATTGGTAGCCCCTGCATTTTTAAGTCCGAAAGGCATGACTGTGTAGTAGTAGGTGCCCTCGGATGTGATGAAGACCTTCTTCTAGTCGCTAGGGGAGAGCGACACTTGGTGGTCGGTATCCTTGGTAGGCATCCAGCATGCAGATATGCTCACTCTCGGCGATATAGTCCACCATCTGATCAATCCGAGGGAGCGAATAATAATCCTTGGGACAGGCTCTGTTGAGGTCCCTGAAATCAATGCAGACCCTCCACTTATTCTCAGGCTTGGATACCAGCACCACATTGGCCAACCAGGCGGGGAACTACACCTCTCGGATGTGTCCAGCCTCTAGGAGCCTTTCCACCTCAGCCTGAATTATCTTGTTTTGTTCGGGAATGAAGTCCCTCTTCCGCTGCTTCACCGGCCTAGCATCGGGGTGTACATGCAGCTTATGCTCCATGACCTCCGGTCGAATGCCTCTCAGATCCCGGGCTGACCATGTGAACACATCTTGATTCTCGGTCAAGCATTTCACCAATTGTTGTTTGAGGTTGGGCTCCAGCTCTGGTGCTATTTTCACTTTGGTTTCTTCTCGGTCGGGGAGGAGTTGAACCTCCTCCTTTTGCTCTCTCAGTTCATCCCAAGGAGATGGCTGCACCATGTTACAACTGGCTGGTGGGGCTCGAAATGCATTTCGTACTTCTGTTCGGACATCGTTGACATAGCATCGATGTGCCACCTTCTGGTCGCCTCTGACTTCTCCCACTTGGTTACCAACTAGGAACTTCACCTTTAAGTAGAAAGTGGATGCTATCGCTCTGAACTCATTGAGTGCGGGCCGGCCCAAGATGACGTTGTTAAATCTGACAATTTTGACGCGATCTAGAAAATTTTTCGAAAAATTTTACCGGAAAAGACTTATGGTTTTCTAGACCTAAACTGAAATTAGAAGGTGACTTTGCGTTGAAGCTTAAGTTTTGAGGGTTAAATGTGAAGAAATATAAACTAGAAAGGGTCAAAAGGCTTAAATCCTATATGTAAGGGTGTGGATAAAAAGAAAACTAAAGGTGGAGGACTAAAACGTAAAGTGGCACACCACTTTATCTACTCTTCGTTGTTGTTTTCGGCCGTAACCTAGAAGAGCTCGAGCGCCTCCTCACACACACGAGTTCTCATCTCCGCCTTTACTGCCGACTACGCCCGATACCGCTGGGTTTCTTTCCCCTTCTCGCGAACCCTAGCTCGAGCCTCGCGGATCGCCTGCGGTCGTCCAATCCAAGAGAGAGGGCCCCGAGCCAGCCTCTTTTGCTCGATCCTGCCCTTTGCTTCTCCACTGGGCGACGAGAGGAGGAAGAGTTTCGGGCGCAGCAAAGACAGGGCTGGCGGCGGGGCAGAGGGATTTCGTTAATCGGTTGATCTTACCTGGGTAAGCTCTCGGTTCTTGGTTTGATTTCTTTTTGTGAGGACGTCTGTTTTGTCCCCTCCGATTTATTGGTGACCTCTGTGCTTGTGGCTGATCTAGAGAGGCGTCGAAAATCCCCTGATATTTCGGGTTGTGAGGGCTGCCGGAGAAGTGGAGAATCACCAAGAGTGCTTGGCTGATCGAATCTGAGCAGGGATCCTCTAGTCGGCTTCAATCCCGGTAAGGAGATGGTTTATTCACAACATTAGGATTGGAACTTGTTGCTGTGAGTTCCACGTTTGAGTTTCTATCTGGTTTTGCTGGAATTGCTTATGGATTATTCAGATCAGTATTGGAATGAACTTGTTTCCCTGGATTGTAGATCATGGAGGAATCCTGATCTTGGAGTTGAGGAAAAGTCTGAGTTTCGGATCTCCTGGGATTGAGGTAAGGTACTGATATCTTTGGGCTTGAGTATGATTTGTTTTATCATAGATTGAGTTGTAGTTTAATTTTGGTTTTGGTTGGTGTGAGTGATCTGCCGTGTGCTTGATCTCCTGAACTCCCTTACTGTGGGCTTGGGGGAGTTTGTAAGTGGTTTTGTTGAGTTTTGAAACTGATCAGGAGTCCACTTTAATCATTGTGTTGGGATAGTCGTTGTTGTTTCTGGAGTTATGTAGCTCACTGAGTTCCTTGGATCGGTTGATCTTCTTTGCTAGGAGGTATGTGTATAGGTTTGTATTGGTGACCTATCTACTATGAGACAGTCTATTTGGTTTTGTGTTTTGGAGCGGTTTTGAATATGTTCAAGGATTATGTTAGGATCGGAGATTTATTTTGATTTCGTGTCTTGGGTTTGAGCTTTGAGAAGATACTGCGTGTGTTACATACTAAATCAGTGATATGATCTTTGTAGTTTGGATTGGATTATATGTTTGTTCTCCTCCTTGTGATCATTATCGTGAGAGTTTGAGTGACATTTGTTTCATGGAGCCCATATTGGATGGATGGTTGGCTAGATCTTGCAGGGATTGATCATGGTAAGTGTTTAAGCATTTGGTTTGAAATTGTGATGTTATTGATCAGATTTTGGTGTCCTCATTATGTTCTATTTTCTGGAATTTAGCTGTGGCTTTGTGTTGAAATGGATCATGGTTTTTGCTTTGATTTGGTTTGGGTTCTGTGATCATTGAATGGAATGGAGCTAGGTTAGTGAGTTATCTAATTTTTTGTGATGATAACTTTGGAGTTTGGTTTTGAAATTGATGTGTTGTCTGAGCTTTTAATCATGTTATTGGAATGTTTGATCTTGGTGGAAATCCTATGGAAAGAAAATGATTAGGTAAACCCTAATAGGGTTTAGGGATTTTCTGGCAAGTTGCTATTCTATTTTGTAATAGTTATTAAATATGTCCTTTGATACAGGACAATGATTTGGATGTTGAGTTGCGGAGTATCAGACGGGAGGTTCCCTTCGTATACAGACTTCTACTTGGAGGCGGGTACCCTTTGACTTATCTTTTGATATTGTCATTTGTTATGCATAGACTGTTATAGATAGCAGTAAGATCTACGCTATCCCTGGTTTATTTTGTCTGATTTGTGGTTACCCTGTTTTTATGTGTCCTGGATACTTTGTTTATCCCTGTTATTATGCCTGTTCTGGATCTTGTTTTACCTGAGTTATTATGCCTGTTCGCTGTTATTATCCCTGAGTTATTATGCTGCCATGGATACTTGTTAGTTATCCTGAGTTATGCTTTTGAATTGTCATCCTGAGTTATTGCTGTTTCCATACAGTCTCGGTATTGTCATATCATTTATGCTTAGAGATCGTGGTATGTCTCCTGCATTTGACCTTGAGGGTTGGTAGTTTTCCGGTCAGTATACTTTGTAAGTTACCAGTATTTCCTGTTATAGGATTTCAGACTGAGACTTAGTATACTGAGGACTTGGGAGGGAGGTATGTGTATCTATCATACACCATCCTTGCACTGTTGCATGCCGGCGATCCAGCGACCCTTGTGGTGAGCCTATCGTCTCCGGTACATGACGGCACACACGGCCACTCGGTTAGTGGATACCGTAGATGTGTGCATTTGCCTGTATGCTCCGTCGGCACTAGGAGGGTGAGCGCTGGCGTGTGCAGCAGGGTCCCTTTCTACTGCCACGAGGAGATGAGGCGAGCTCCCCATTACTTGGTAGATGTCCTTCGCATCCTGTCCACCCGGCACTCAGGACAGTGATGGAGGGGTACAGTTTGTCACAGCCCTACCCACGCCGGACGGTGTACGATATCCTGACTGGGTCAGGGGTGACACATGTCATTGCACCATGTGCATACTTTGCATCGTGCATTGTTTGCTGCACTTATTTGCTGCACTTGTTTGACATCGCATATTCTGGAGACTTGTTATCTGAGCTTATATGTCTATTGGTTTTCCTCTGGTATTTCTTACCCTCTATACAGGTTAGATGGATTCAGGTATATATCTACTTCGGTATGTTCAGTACTAGTTTTTCCCTACTGTCGATATGAGTCTGTACTAGCTGAACTCTTATTGTTGGTATAACCTTCTATACATATCTGTTTGGGTATCCGCTGAGCTATGGACTCACCCCGTTGCCATATATATTTATTTTAGGTTGATGTCTGCGAGGAGATCCCGAGCCGCCAGTCCCCAGCTCCCGAGGAGCCCTTTTTGGTTTTCCTTGTTTTGTTATGGACCCTGTAGCATTCCTATGCTTCCGCTGTATGTTTTGAACATGTATTCATGTTTTATTTGATGGTATTGTACTTTTGAGTCCTATGTTGGACTTCGATTGGTTTTGGTTTTGTTCCTGCCCCCTGGCAGCTCAGGTGAGCTCGGATTTGGTTTTTCGATAGTTATAATCATATAACTGTGGTTTCTGCTTATATCTGAGGCCTGTGGCCCTTTAAACTGCGTGGTTGTGCAAATATTTAAACTGCGTGGATTGTTATATATATTGTGTGTGTGTAAATTGTCCGCCGGACAGGGGAGGTGCTGTCCGATTTTATATTGGATCAGCGGCTCCTGGGTCTCGGGGCGTGACAACGAGAGCCAAAGACGAAGAAGACTTTAAGGCAACAGGTCGAGGCTGCTGGAGCAGGGATGATGAGCTGAGGGAAGTGGACTTCGAGGCATACGCGAAGGGTGGCATGGGAGACAAGACGCGGGCTTGCATGCATCCGAGGGACGAGAGCCAAAGTCGAAGAGGACTTGAAGATAACAGGTCGAGGCTGCTGAAGGAAGAGTCAACTGAGTCGTGAGGATTCGAGTGATGAGAGAACTGTACTCGGGAAGGGAAATCCTAGGGTTCGAGTGCTGAGAGAATTGTAGTCGCGAAGGGAAACCTTAGGTGGCAGTCGACTGATGCTTGATAAGTCGACTGAGGTAAAGCATGTTGGTGTAACACCCCAAAATTTCCCCATATGAAATATTATGAATTCATGAAACATTATTATTATTATGAAATTTCATGATGGGCTTGGCTTAATGGGCTTGGATGTGGATTAGTGCAAAATGTGATAAAAAGGAAATGTAGAAGGGAGGAAGCAAGGATTGAACCTTGAACCTCCTAGTTGCACTAATCATGTCATAACCAACGCACCAAGCCATGTTTCATGTAGAGAAACATGCTTGTTAAAGCTAGGGAAGTGAAGAGACATGTCTCTTCATGAGAAAAGTATAAATAAGAGAGGGAGAGGTTGGAATAACTTCTTCTCTTCTTCTTCCTCACTCTCCCCACCGAAACTCATCTTCTTCTCCCTTTCAATTTTCGAAAAAAATACACCCTAGGGTTCTAACCCTAGGGAATTGGAAGGAAGAAGACCATCCAAAGATCTTGCCCTCTACTAGGGCCAAAGGTTCTAGGGAAGTGCTAATAAGGAGAACACTCACCCTCCTTCAACCAAGGGTACTCTAAAGGTTTAGAGAAAGTGAAAGTCAAGCGAAAGGATGTAAGTATCCCCTCGCCTGCAGTGTAATAGTTGTTGTATGATTCTTCTTCTTGTTGTTTTCAAAATTAGGCCTTGTGTGACTTTCGGCCAACCCCTTAAGGGAAAGCCTTGGTTACTCCTTGATACAAGAGAAGACCCCTTGAGACTTAGGGTATATACGTATGTGGATTTTCTTCATGATGTTATGAACAAAAACTAGGGTTTTACCCTTGTGTAAGTTTCGGCCAAGGCAAGGAATTTAGGGGTTTAAGAGTTGAATTTCTCTAGGATGTATTTTATGTTTAGTGTATTATATGATAGTGTAGACAAGGTGTTTGTATAAATGTTTGATTACAAAAACCCAACTTTTTCCCTACCCTACAAGTTTCGGTCAACCCTAGAGGGATTAGGGTTTAGGGTTGCATAATTATCCTATGATGTAATCTATGTTTAATAAGTGGCATGATATGTATGTGAGATGTTTGTGTAAATGCTTGTATGAAGGTTGATTCAAAAACCCTAATTTCCCCTACCCTACACATTCGGCCAACACCCTAGAGTTAGGGTTTGCGAAGGTTAAAATACCTATAGGATATGCTTATGTTTGGGGATAATGATACGTATATGCATGTGATGTTTAAATGGAAGGTTTGATTTGAAAACTAAGTTTTTCCCTAGCATGATTTTCGGCCAAGGCATGATATATTAGGTTTGTGAAAGTTGATTACCCCATGATGTATGCTATGCTTAGTATGATACATGATGTATATATATATGATGTTTGTATGGGATGTTTGATGTCAAAAACCTAAGCTACCTCTACCCTTGACTTTCGGCCAAAACCTTAGGTTTAGGGTTAAGAAGAACTCAATTAACTCATGAAGCATGCTACCACTTCCTATGACATGAATATGATTTATGTGACCAATCTTGTCATATATAAGTATGTGTAAGTGGTTGAAATATGATGTATGTATGAGCATGTTAATATAGCCCATGGGGCACCCTTTATGAATTGCATGTGACGTGTATGATAAAATGCTTGAAAGGATACTCCACTAAGTATGGGATCAAGAGCACCCCTTATGTTGTGTGGTGTGTCCCTACGGGATCATGAGCACCCTTGAAGAGTGGTGTGTCCCTTAAGAGTGGATTGGAGTACTCCTTAGCATATATGTAAAAGCATGATAAGTATTTTACTTTAGAAGTTGTGTACCTGACACGGAAGGGGGTCGTTAAACAAATCCGGGGTGCATGTTAACGTAAGGTCATGGCTCCGGTAGGACGGAAGGGTCCTGCTCTAATTGATTGGTGGCTCACTACCCCAATTCATTAGGGAACGCGCAATAGGTAACGCGCGATATGTGGTACACAACTGGGCCCTATATGATATGGATGTATTTTTAAGTAATACCTTTATGGAATTGTTTTGAAAACATTCATTGAAAACATTTATTATATGTGAAGGGTATGCTTAAGGTACTTTATACTGCATGCTTAGAAACTTGGTTGTTTAGTATGCTTTGATGAACTCATGCTTATGATTTGTTATGTGTACATGTTGTATTCTTTCGTATGGATTTTGCGAGTAGGACAGGATCCTTACTAAGCATTTGTGCTTACTAGTTTATGTGTTGTCTTATGCTGTAGATAAGGGTAAGGAACACTTAAACTAAAGGAAGAGGCAGGAGGCTGAAGATGTGTGGGGTGGTGGCTCGGGAAAGAAAGATTCTTGTATCTACTTTATTATGCTTATGTTATACTCCTTGACAATGAATGTTAGTGATTAGGATTGATATTGCATGATGGTGATTACACTTGGAATTTTTATATACTTGATTTTGTTTGATTATATTATGGTTTGAAATAATATGTGAACCTATCATGTTATGGAATAACTCTTGATTAAAATATTTCAAATGATGTTCTAATAATTCAAGCATGATATTTGATTGACATGTACTGGCAAGTATGCTTAGCACTTGTAAATATCACTTGATAGTTTTAAACAAGCATGCTCAGCACTTAGTCCTTGCACTTGTGTTTTATTTTATGTTAAAATTATATGATTGATTGTTACGTAACCCCGCCCCAGAGTAGATGTAAGGGCGGGCGTTACAGTTGGGACCGGGTGCATGTTGACATAGATGCGGGTTCGTAATTTTAAAATTAATTACGTGCAGCGGAAGATTTAGCATAAATAATTTTCCAAATTATTTAACCACACATCTAAGCATGCAATCTTATATTGTGTAGACATCATCATACATTTAAAAATTTGCAGAAAGTAAACTAATTTACTTATTACCTCGCGTAACTCGAAGGAAGGGATGAGATCCAACCGTAAGCGTCCCTTAGAAGCTCCGCCTCTATTCGCGTCCACGCCGAGTTTTCTTCGGGATGACTTCGCAAAGCCACGAGTTTCGTGCCGACAAGAACTACTAGATTCTCCAAAGGGACGACAATAATACCAAGAGAGAGATGGGAAGACTAACCACCCAACGAAGAACGGAATCAAGATTCCGGGGAGGAAGGAGTCGCGCCCGCTTCTTCTTCTTCTAACGGTAGCTGCTTGGTGGATGAAGCTCACGGCAACAAAGGGAGAGCCTCTAGGGCCGGCGGCACTAGAGGAGGGAGAGAGAGAGAGGGAGAGAGAGAGGGCTTATTCTTTGATCTCTTAGATTAATTTCCAAGCCTTGCCTTGGTTCCTTTATATAGTGGCCTCTCAACTGCCAAGTCTCATTTTTATGGAATAAATTTTCATAAGAAATTTATCATATAAATTTTTCTATGATTTATTCCATCATGCCAAGTTTTTATCATAATTTAATTTATGATAAAAATAACCATGTCTCCCTTTTCTTATGGAATAAATTTTCATAAGAAATTTATCATATAAATTTTTCTTATCATGAAAAATCAATTCATAATTGATTTTATAAAATAAAATAAACTATTCAAAGTTTGTTTTAATTTCCATGAAAATAATAAACCAAACCTCGGTTTATAAAATTTATATTATCCATAATTTTATAAAATAAACCACACTTGGTTTATTTTATAACTTGAACCAAACAATTTGGTTTTCCCTTTTGTTGTGGCCGGCCAAGCAAAGAGGGTGGGGACCCTCTTTGGCCTGCCAAACCCAAGCCAAGACCTTATGAATTAAACTCATTTAATTTGTCCAATAAGTCTTTAAAAGACTTAGCCATTTTACGCTTCCGATGCGTCTCTGAAAAATTCAGATTCGATTTATCTCTCTTGATCAGAAAATCCAATTTTCAACTCGTTTTAAATCCCTCGGATTACTCGTAGTGCGTGTGACTAAATAGGCTTTCGATTTATGTTGGCTGTCTACAATTAACCAATTATAGAACGATCATGAGTGGCACCTAGTAGTACATCATGATCCCCAATTAATCGAAAGATCAACGGTTGACCTCAGAAATTATTCTGAAACCTTTCAGCAGCTATAATGAATCGTGCCCCATTCCCTTCACCATCTTATACCCACTTGGTTCAGGACACGGTCTATGTGTGTCAGTCCCCACTAGGCTGACTACGTCACACCTAGCCCAAGCAATATTTTTCTCGTCCTACGGATTCTAGTTACTCTCATGTTTCTGAGAGATTCATACTCTGAACATGTGATGCTCTGGCCAGAGGCTTCGAGTAACAATCCGACGATAGGCCTTGGGTATACATCTCCTCGCAAGGAGTGGTGAATCCTTTGTAGGCTGTTCAAACATCTTCGGGCACTTCGGCTTATACCCAACCATCCTGGGTCCACACCTCCTTAGAGATGCTTGCTTAAGATGTCAAAGTATAAGTCTCCATGACCAAGATGACTTGAACACCGCAAGTCAAAGGAACATCGCACTTAAGCTGCAGTATGAACTTCATTGGCATATCTATATGTAGATTACCATATGAAGTTTTACAACCAGTCACTCCAATGAACTAGTTCCCTTAACTAGCATTCATGTTTATCTCCTGACATCCCAATGTCTCCAGCCAGTGAGAATCAGCTGATTAGAGAATAACCCATGCTAGTCTCAACAGAATTAATAGTGTCCGTATTTATCAATTCATCGACTAGGGACAATTTCAATACTTCACAATTGCACATGTAGAGATAATCACTAGTTGTGAATTCATCACAAATTCTCTCATGCTGTGAATTGTATTGCGGACATTCAGTAAATGAGTTCAAGATCTCAATCAAATAGACAAGCATGTATACTCAAATAGTGAATATGCATTTATTAAAATAAATGATTACAATCATAAGGCGATTGCCTAAGGACACTTCTCTCACAATACTAACAAACTCCCACTTGGCCTAATGCCAATCGCTACGGTATCCAATACCACAGGATCTAACATGACCCTCAAACTTGCTTTGAGGCAAGGCCTTAGTTAAATGATCCACTAAATTCCTTTCAGTGGAAATTTTCTCAATTTGTATATCATTCCTACTTATAATCTCTCTGATCAGATGATAGCGGCGAAGCACATGTTTGGATCGCTGATGAGACCTTGGTTCCTTTGCTTGTGCAATAGCTCCATTGTTGTCACAATAAATCGGTATTGCTTCATCAATGGTTGGAACCACACCAAGTTCTGAGACGAACTTCTTGATCCAGACTGCTTCCTTTGCTGCTTCCGAAGCTGCAATATATTCCCCTTCCGTGGTAGAATCCGCTACGGTGTCTTGCTTGGAACTCTTCCAACTTATTGCGCCTCCATTCAAAATAAATACGTATCCAGACTGAGATTTGGAGTCATCCTTATCTGTCTGAAAACTGGCATCTGTATACCCACGTATTACCATATCACCTTCTCCATATATTAAGAACATATCCTTAGTTCTTCTTAAGTACTTGAGGATTGTCTTGACAGCCGCCCAATGATCCATTCCTGGATCAGACTGGTATCTGCTTGTGACGCTCAGAGCATACGATACATCGGGCTTAGTACATTACATAGCATACATGATAGATCCTATCGCGGATGCATAAGGAATCTTATTCATGCAAATCCTCTCGTCTTCTGTGCGCGGACACATAGACTTCAAAAGGTTGATCCCATGCCTGATGGGAAGGTAACCTTTCTTGGATTCCGACATGCTAAACTCTTTTAGCACTCGGTCTATATATGTAGACTGCAAAAGACCAAACAATCGTTTTGATCTATCTTTATAGATTCTAATCCCAATGATATAGGTTGCTTCTCCCAGGTCTTTCATGGAGAAAGTTTTGGACAACCAAATTTTAACTGACTATAAGACTGATATATCGTTTCCTATAAGTAATATGTCATCGACATATAACATTAGGAATACGACTGCACTCCCACTAACCTTCTTGTACACACAAGGTTCGTCAGGATTTTGTGAGAAATCAAACTCTTTGATTGTCTCATCAAAACGGATGTTCCAGCTCCTGGATGCTTGCTTTAGTCCATATATGGATCGTTGAAGCTTGCATACTTTGGTTTTATCAACCGTTGTGAAACCTTCAGGTTGTATCATGTATACATCCTCAAGCAGGTTTACATTAAGGAAAGCTGTTTTCACTTCCATTTGCCATATCTCATAATCATAATGAGCTGCTATGGCCAGGAGCATCCGAATGGATTTAAGCATAGCTACTGGCGAATAGGTTTCGTCATAATCAATTTCTTGTTTCTGACGATATCTTTTTGCCACTAATCTAGCCTTAAAGATAACAACATTACCTTCCATGTCTGTTTTCTTCTTGAAAACTCACTTGCACCCTATGGGCTTAATCCCTTCAGGTGGGTTAACCAAGTCCCATACTTGATTTTTGTACATGGAATCCATTTCCGACTTTTTGGCTTCAAGCCATTTATCCCTTTCTGAATTATTCAGAACATCTTCATAATTGATAGGTTCGTCATTGTTAATGAGTAACACGTCGTTCGATTCACTTATGAGAAATCCGTATCTCTCTGGAATATTGCGTGTCCTATCAGACCTACGAAGAAGTGGTTTTGTTTTAGGTTCAACTGATAGCTCATTATTATGAGTTATCGGTTGTGGGTCTAGACTAGGTGTCTCTGTAATGTCTATTGGAGATTCTTGAACTTCTTCAAGTTCAATGCTACTCCCACTGTTTTCTTGTAAAAGAAATGCCTTGAAACAAACACCTTTTGTTCCAAGGGATGATAGAATTGGTAACCCTTCGTTTCCTTAGGGTATCCAATAAATAGACATTTATCAGACTTAGCATCCAATTTGTCTGATATAGTCCGCTTTACATAAGCAGGACAACCCCATATCTTTAGGTGAGATAAATGAGGTTTCTTACTATTCCACGTCTCATATGGAGTAGTAGAGACTACCTTGGTCGGGACTCTGTTTAGCAAGTAAATAGCTGTCTTAAGCGCATAGCCCCAAAAGGATTTTGGAAGAGTTGCATGATTCATCATAGATCTAACCATGTCCATCAAGGTTCGGTTACGCCTCTCAGATACACCATTATGCTGTGGTGTATATGGCGGAGTCCATTGAGACAATATCTCATTGTCCCTATAATAATCTTGAAACTCTTGACTTAAGTATTCACCACCCCGATCGGATCGAAGTATCTTAATACTTTTGCCAAGCTGTTTCTCTACTTCACTTCTGAACTCTTTGAATTTCTCAAAAGCTTCAGATTTGTGTTTCATTAAGAACACATACCCGAATCGTGAGTGATCATCGATAAAAGTAATGAAGTAGCTATAGCCTCCTTGTGCAAGAGTTGACATTGGTCCACATACGTCAGTATGTATTAGACCAAGCAATTCTCCCACTGGTTTACCTTTTCCGGAAAAGGGTAATTTGGTCATCTTGCCTTTTAAGCATGATTCGCATGTATCAAATGAGCCGGGTTCAAATGATTCCAGAATTCCACATCGGTGTAATTTGGTCATGTGTTTCTTACTTACATGGCCAAGACGACAATGCCACGTATAGGAGTCTATTTGATTATCTATTCGAGCACATTTGTTGCTAACTTCGATATTGAAAACATCACCAGATAAATCTAACGTGTATATACCATTGCATAAAGTTCCGGTCCCATAAAGAACACCATTTAAAGTTATGTAACAGCAATTGTTACTAAAAGTTAAATGATAACCCTTTTCATTCAAGCATGAAATAGATACAATGTTCTTTATTAACGAAGGAACAAAATAACAATTATCCAATTCTAAGACAAGTCCAGTAGGGAGCTTTAGCAAATATGTTCCGATGGCAACAACAGTAATCTTTGCTCCATTTCCAACTCACAAATTTGCTTCTCCCTTGACGAGTCTTCTTCTATTCCTTAGCCCCTGTATGTCATTACATATATGTGAGCTACACCCAGTATCAAGTACCCAGGTGTACGAGGAAATAGAGTGGCATTCAATAATGAAGATGCCTGAAGATGATGGGGCATCGGATGCCTTCTTCTTCAAGGACTCAAGATAAACCTTGTAGTTTCTTCGCCAGTGGCCCTCCTTGCCACAATGATGGCAAGTGCCTTTTGGTGCTTTTTCAATCCTTTTGTCCTTAGTTAACTTATTGGTGTCCAAAATGGAACGCAAATTCAAAGAAGACATGATCAAGTGATTATCCTAGAAATACAAATTGAGGTTATGTGATGAGAATGATAAAGAATGCATCAATATACATTCATTAAATCCTATTTATTTTTTGAATTGAATAACCCTTTTTATCAATTCGGGAGATCGTAGGAACATCTCCAAATAGGTTGATATCCATCCATAGATAAGAACAACCATGGCTGGGGCCATCAAGTTATTCTTAGCTATGAAGGTAGGTAATTATACCGATTACATATTACATATATGTAACTATCACATTATGCTATCAACTAATTGAATGTTTGCATAAATCATTGGGTTGTTAACTCATTAACAAGTATGCAACAATATACATAGCACCCAACTGCACCTCTCTTTACATCGACCTTGGCTGTGGCACAACAAATCGATGCTCCAAGCTTAAGGCTGACCCATTAATCAAGAAATAGTTTTAATATAGTTGGAGCTCATTCAACCGTTTAGTCAGGCTTGGATGTGTCCAACAACCAAAACTAAGGATTGACCTCTGACTCCAAATATATTAATCATAAACTAATTCCATGGTTTGAACATGTCGAGGTTCAAGCCGGGCATGGATGTGTCCATCAACCCAAACGAGAAACAAAACTCCGGTTCTAACCATATTAATGGAAGGTGTTGGCCTTAATACTTTGTAAGGGGTTTTGAGTCTCATCCTTTTCTTTTAAGCACATTCATGACATATAATTATGTCATGTTCTAACGATTTCCTTAATAAAGTATGTATGTGACTTAATTTATCAAGTCTCATTAATTGAATTAGGAACAGGATTTCCTAATTCTAATTTCACACTTTATTCAAGGAATTGTTTTGGGAAACAATTTCCTAAATTGTCATAATCAATTTCGGAAATAATATGTTTAAGACTTTGATTTCTCTAAATCAAATCTTATTAAATTAAGAGACAGATTCCCTTAATTCAACCACATATTATTTTCATGAAAATCTTATTTAAGGAAATATACTCTATAAGAAATAATTTTCCTAATTAATTTTGGAGACAATAATATGTAATAGCATCATCTCATAAATCAAATAAGGAAATTATCGTTTGAGAATCACCTCAAAAATTTTCAAGATTTAATCACATATTTTATTTATGGAAAATTAATATCAATAAATAACTTAATTTGGACGGCTCCCCGAGGCTCAATCCAAAATAAGAATTTATTGATAATATAATTTGGACGGCTCCCCGAGGCTCAATCCAAATTAAACATTTGACAATTTAAATTCAATTTAGGAAATTTAATTATAACAACTAACTTTAAATTGGATAGCTCCCCGAGGCTCAATCCAAAATAAAGAATTTTGTAAATAATTTAATTTCCAATTATGAATTTAAATGCCAATTAATATTCCCATAATTTGTCTAGACTTTCTTGAAAGAAAGTGCCCAAAATTGCGAGCTTTCCATAAATGGAAAGTTTCCAAAAATAAAAATTTTCAGAATAATTGTAAGTTTCTCGTACAAAGAAAACTTACGTATTTCCAAGATTGAAAAATTTCTAAAATAGGAAATTTCCAAAATTGGAAAGTTTCCAAAAATGGAAAGTTTTCACAATTATCATAAAATTTCAGAAACAGGGATATTTCAAAAGTTTGAGAAATTTCATGAGAATTTCCAAACTTTGAAATTCCTAAATCTAAAATTTACCATAATTGGAAAGTTTCCATAATTAAAAATTTTTCCAAAATTGAGATAATGACAAAGTTTTCCGCAAAACAATTATATGATTATGTCGAACACTAACCGGCTCTGATGCCACTGTTGGGACCGGGTGCATGTTGACATGGATGCGGGTTCATAATTTTAAAATTAATTACGTGCAACGGAAGATTTAGCATAAATAATTTCCCAAATTATTTAACCACACATCTATGCATGCAACCTTATATTGTGTGGTTAAATAATTTGGAAATTATTTATCCTAAATCTTCCGCTGCACGTAATTAATTTTAAAATTACGAACCCGCATCCATGTCAACATGCACCCGATCCCAACAGTGGTATCAGAGTCGGTTAGTGTCCGACATAATCATATAATTGTTTTGCGGAAAACTTTGTCATGATCTCAATTTTGGAAAATTTTTCAATTATGGAAACTTTCCAATTATGGTAAATTTTAGATTTAGGAATTTCAAAGTTTGGAAATCCTCATGAAATTTCACAAACTTATGAAATATCCCTGTTTCTGAAATTTTATGATAATTATGAAAACTTTCCATTTTTGGAAACTTTCCAATTTTGAAAATTTCCTATTTTGGAAAATTTTCAATTTTGGAAATACGTAAGTTTTCTTTGTACCAGAAACTTACAATTATTCTGAAAATTTTTTAACAGCTATAATGAATCGTGTCCCATTCCCTTCACCATCTTATACCCACTTGGTTCAGGACACGGTCTATGTGTGTCAGTCCCCACTAGGCTGACTACGTCACACCTAGCCCAAGCAATATTTTTCTCGTCCTACGGATTCTAGTTACTCTCATGTTTCTTAGAGATTCATACTCTGAACATGTGATGCTCTGGCCAGAGGCTTCGAGTAACAATCCGACGATAGGCCTTGGGTATACATCTCCTTGCAAGGAGTGGTGAATCCTTAGTAGGCTGTTCAAACATCTTCGGGCACTTCGGCTTATACCCAACCATCCTGGGTCCCCACCTCCTTAGAGATGCTTGCTTAAGATGTCAAAGTATAAGTCTCCATGACCAAGATGACTTGAACACTGCAAGTCAAAGGAACATCGCACTTAAGCTCCAGTAAGAACTTCATTGACATATCTATATGTAGATTACCATATGAAGTTTTACAGCCAGTCACTCCAATGAACTAGTTCCCTTAACTAGCATTCATGTTTATCTCCTGACATCCCAATGTCTCCAGCCAGTAAGAATCAGCTGATTAGAGAATAACCCATGCTAGTCTCAACAGAATTGATAGTGTCCGTATTTATCAATTCATCGACTAGGGACAATTTCAATACTTCACAATTGCACATGTAGAGATAATCACTAGTTGTGAATTAATCACAAATTCTCTCATGCTGTGAATTGTATTGCGGACATTCAGTAAATGAGTTCAAGATCTCAATCAAATACACAAGCATGTATACTCAAATAGTGAATATTCATTTATTAAAATAAATGATTACAATCATAAGGCGATTGCCTTAGGACACTTCTCACACAATACTAACAGAGCACAGAGAGATTAGTCGACTGGTGGAGAACCAGTCGACTGATGCAGTCGACGGGTATCGACCAGAATGCGAATCATCAGGCCGTGATATTCAAATTTGCGAGGATCAGTCGACTGCCCCAGGGGCAGTCGACTGGTAACGGTCAAAACAGTATCGAGGTCTATTTAAGAGAGCTCGTGTTTGACTACTTTCTCTCGGCGAAACAAGCTTAGTTAGAGCCTGTTAGTAGCCTACAAGTGCTCAGTGTTTGTCCAAGGATTGTGGCAAGGTTTCTCCACCCACAAGGAGCGATAAGAGCTAGCCGGAGGTGTTCCGGGGAATCATCCACCGAAGGATCGGGATCGTCCACCTTACGGACAACCATGGAGTAGGAGTTTCATCTCCGAACCATGTAAATCAGTGTGTCTTTCTTAGTTGTTAGTTTAGTTTTTGTTATTCCGCTTACGCACTAACAACTTGTAGGAAGAAAAATCAAAAAGTAACTATTCACCCCCCTTCTAGCTAAATGACAAGGTCCCAACATCAAGGAGATGAGAGTGGAGCTCGCCTATTTGCTTTAGGGTAGGAGTGTGTACGTTGACAGCATCCTATCCACTCAGCCACTACAGAGAAGTGGCGGTAAAATGCGTACAGTTGTCAGTGCTCTACCCATTCGGTCGTTTACATATGACATGTGACACATGACATTGCATCATGTGGATATGATGCATCTTCGCATTTGTTTGTACTTGCTGTACTTTATTGAGTTATGTTTACTACATATATTTGACATACATGCACAGGAGGTATTATGCATATGGTATGGTGACCTTGCATTGCTCGTGCGTATGAGCTTATCCGTGGAGGGTTTTACTACGGATTTTTGATCTATATTCCCGTAAGATTGGTTGACTCTGTTATATACATTTTTATACAGTATTTTAGTTATGTTTCTGATACCTTTATGACACTATATCTGTTTTATTCTATACTGCTTGTATAGCCTGATGGATCGCTTGGTGTGCTAGAGGGGGGTGAATAGCACGTTTTCGATCGTTTCTCTACAAAGTGTTGCTGCAGGCAGCACCTAAGTCGAACCTGGGTTTTGATAATGGCAAAGGGTTCAAAAGTTAAGATGTTATTTTTGTCTAATGTGTTCACTGAGTGTGCAGAAAGAAGTCCTGGCGAAGGGCAGCTGGGCACCTAGCAAAGGACTGCTAGGCATTGAAACCCTAAACCTAGCGAAGGACTGCTAGGCACCTGGCGAAGGGATACTAGGAGTCTAAGACCTGGCGAAGGGCTGCTGGGCACCTGGCGAAGGACTGCTTGGTACCGAAGACCTGGCGAAGAACTGCTAGGCACCTGGCGAAGGGCTGCTAGGCACTAAAGGCCTGGCTAAGGGCTGCTAGGCACCTGGCGAAGGGCTGCTGGGCAAAAGTCCAACCGGAGGAGCCGGTTGGCAAAAGGTAAACTCTCCTGAGAGGAGTAGGTGAGGACGCGTTCCCCGTCGAGGGAACAGTAGGCGTCGGGTCGACCTAGGGTTCCATTTGGGAGACCCGAAGTCAGAACCAAGACAGCTACGACTGTAAAAAAACTAACTAACATTCTTGCCATGTTTGTTGTGGAACTAACCTTGGATGCAGGGACCAAAGGAATGTGTTTCTGTAGCTCAGAACACCTCAAAGGAGAGGGGTAGTAGCTGGGCTAGGGGCCCGGGAGGTCCCGGGCACCCAAGGTCAAAGCCAAACGAGCAGTTAAGCAAGAATCGCTTCGAAAGCTTACTAGGACAGGCGCCCAGATGGTCCCGGGCGCCTTGAAGGTCCCGGGCGCCCTAGATGTCCCGGGCGCCCTGGGTCAAAGCCAAACTGTGATCGAAGCAAACTCAGCCACGAAGCCAGCGGACCAAGTCAATCGGGGCGCCCCCAACGTCCCGGGCGCCCCCGTCAGCTCCGAGGCCGATTCTGGAGGGATAAGCACTGACCGAGCTGCGGATGAGGTTTCTCAGATCCGATGGCACGTGTTAGGCGCCCCCAGCGTCTAAGGCGCCCCCAGGAGCATTATAAAAGGGGCTCGACCCCTAAGGCTTCGACATCACTTTTTCCAACGCCTCTACGCTCTTCGTTCAAGCGCTCTGCTCCGGCAAACTCCGTTCTCGACATTCTAGCACCGACGATGACCCTCTGCTCCGAAGTGCGATCCACACCGGGAGTCGGTAACGAAGAGTATATTTGTTTATTTACTGCAATAATATTGTAACAATTTCTGTAAACTTTTGCGCTACTATAGAATTGCCCGCAGTAAACGGTCAAGGACCGCGAGCCTTGGAGTAGGAACCGAACGCGACTCCGAACCAAGTAAAACTACTTGAGTTCTGTGTGTGTGTTTTGTTTAAATTTCGCTGCGTACTTTCTCTTTTCAATCCGAAACATTTTCATGATATTCACCCCCCCTCTATCATGTTTACTCGATCCAACAAGTGATATCAGAGCGGGGAAGCTCAAATTTTGTGCAACTACCAATTTGGGAGTTTTTTCGAATTTTTTTTCAAAATTTTTAATTTTTTTTTGATCGAATTTTTATCGTTAATCGAGGTTGGTGCAACACCACTCGATAATTTTTTATATATATATCTTCTTCTCGCACTGCTAATCTAAGACCAAGTCTTGGGACAGTTTTTTTTAATTTTATTTCAGAACATCTAAATGGCCATGCAAGAAGGGTTCAGTACAGCGAAACCACCACTCTTCAGTGGGGAGGATTTCTCCTACTGGAAGAGTCGGATGGAAGTCCACCTGAAAACTCAGGTGGACATGTGGATAATTATCCAATCTGGACTGGAAATTCCAAAAAACACTGAAGGAGTGCCACAATCTTACACTGAATGGGATACCGCACTGAAAAGAAAGATCGAGGCCGATGCTAAAGCGACTCAAACACTCCAATGCAGCCTAACTAAAGAAGAGTTGAACCGGGTGGGACCATTCAACAGTGCAAAGGAACTCTGGGGTAAGTTATTTGAGTTGCACGAAGGAACCTCCGACACCCGAATTAGCAAGAGGGACCTACTGCTAAACAAGCTGTACACAATTAAGATGAACGACAGCGAATCTGCAGCCCAACTCCACGCCAGAATCCAGGAGCTGATGAACGGTCTACATTCAATTGGTCACAAGGTAGAAAATCGTGACCTGATCAGGTACACTCTTAACGCTTTCCCGAGAAACACTTTGTGGGCATCTATGGTAGATGCATACAAAGTTTCAAGGGATCTCTCTAGAATTAAATTAGATGAGTTGTTTTCTGAACTTGAATTACATGAGCAGACTAACTGCACCCTGGCCGAGAAAGGCATTGCTTTTGTTGCAGGCAAGACAGGAAAAATGGTGAAGAAGAAGCCTCAACCTCCACCCGAGTCTGACTCAGACTCAGACTCAGAAGACAGCGAAGGAAATTGTCCCAAGATGGTTCGGCTAGCCCGGGACTACTACAAGGAACTGAAAAACCAGACCAACAGAAGGAAAGCTAGCCGAAGAAAGGAAGAACCAGCTGATCCTTCAAATGAAAAGACCAAACCAAATGTGACCTGTTATGAATGCAAAAAGAAGGGTCACTACAAGACGGAATGCCCCAATCTGAAGGAGACGAAGAAGACAAGAAGGAAGAAGCCCTTCAAGCAATGTGGGACGAGTCTTCCTCTGAAAAAGAAGAAGAGGCCCCACAGTCGAACCTACTCGCCCTGACTGCTTCGGAAGAAATCGAGACCGAATCAGAATCGGAGCCGGACGACAGAAAGCTCACATTTTCAGAGGACGGCAAAATGTGAAGGCGATTGAGGAGAGAAGGCGATTTTAAGGCGTTTTGAAGGCGATTCCACGCGCGCAGCCATCTTCTGGCGGCTTCGGCCGCCGGTGTTCCTCTCTAACGCTGGCGATGATTCTTTCTTCATCGCCCTTCCTATCATCAACGTCGCATTTCCCTCCTCTGGCGATTACTCGAAATGCTGGGCATCAAATCTCGGGCATCAACGGAGCACCTCTGGAGTCGAAAGAATTACTACAACAATTTACAAACCCTAGCCAGAAATCTCCTGCGATTGTGGGCGCTTCTCTTACAACAACATCATCTTCTAGCTCCCAACAAATGGCAGCGCAGATTTCATCGTATGCTACAGCGGCTAAATCTGTATCACCTCGAGTATTGAAGAAAAGCTTCAATGACATCGGATCTAATTTCAAACCGATTATAGTTTGTGATAGCAAGCCAGGGATTTTCTATTCAGAGGAAGAAATTGAAGGTATGGCAATTCCTTATCAATATGCTTTAATTGGGAAATTTTCAGGACAGCGTCCAAAACAAGAGACCATCTTACAAACTTTCAAGAACATTGGACTATCAAGCTCCTATAACATTCGTTTATTGCGTGCTGGATGCATCTTTATACACCTATCATCAAACGAAGACATGGCTCGGGTTTGGGGTCGTGGTATATGGTATATTGGAGGTGTTCCTTTGAGGATTTTCAAATGGACGCCGCACTTTTCTTACGAGGTGGAATCATCAGTAGTCCCAGTTTGGATTCAGCTTCCGGATTTTCCAATACACACATGTTTAACAAACACAGTCTCTTCTCGGTTGGTCGAATTGTGAGGAAACCTATTAAAGTAGATGAAGGTACAGCAAATGCCTCTAAGCTTTTGACAGCTCGAATTTGTGTAGAACTTGATTTGTTAAAGCCTAAAGTAGAGGATTTTTGGATTGGTATTGGAGAAGAGAAACGGCTTCAGAAAGTGGTTTATGAAAAGATACCAAGATATTGTACTGATTGTAAACACTTGGGACATGTGGTTGATGAATGCTATATAAATGGAAATAAACCAAAACCTGCATGGATTTCTAATAAACATGATCCAAATCAAAGGGAAGAAGATCTGAGAATGTTTTTAAATAGAAGGAAAGGGAAAGATATTGCTCCGACATATGTTAGCACGCAAGAGGAGGAAATGAATCCAATACAAACGGGGAAAAAGAAATGGATACAGAAAAATTTCAGTGTAAAATCTGCTGATAATAGGCAAGATGTAAATGGAGGAATGAATCAGTTTCAGCCTTTAGCTGGTTTGGAAGAGGAGGATCAAGAAACAAAGGGAGATTTTGATAATCATGTTGTAATGGAGAGTATCCTAAATGATGAAATTGCAGTAGGGGTAAATGATGAGATGCAGGAAAATAAAGAGGCTAGTGATTCAGATGGCCGGTTGTTAAAAGAAAAGGAGAAAGTGTCAATTAAGAATAAGCAGAGTGGAAAACTAGTAATGACTGGTAGTAATCCACAGATGGAAAAGGAAAACAACATTTCTGACCCCTATGACTCGCAGATGATGGAAGATACTGAAAAAGAGGAAGAAGATAATCTATGGGGGGATCAAGAAGATCCAAATGAGCAGGAATTCTCAAAATCTTTTGAGGAAGAAGAAGATTCGAACAGTGGAGAGGAAATGCTGCAAAGAAGAGCTTCCTGTGAACTGCTAGTTAACTCAAACAAAAGGAAAATGCAAAGGGTTTTAAATATAGATAATTTGAAACAAAAAGATGTCAGGAGCAAACCAGTTCCGAGAGAACAAAGGAGGTTTAAGACAGCAATTTATACTAAAGCTGCAGTAACTTCAGATTTGGCAGCTGGAAAATTGATTGGGATTTCTGAGGTTCTTGCAAATAAAAATAAACAGTCTGCCATCACTGTCCAAATCCCAGCAGAAAACAGAAGGATAACTAGGAGTAAATCTCAATTCCAGAAGGCTTCTTCCTCACCCTTCTCTTAATGGCAGGTATGATATGGAATATTAGAGGTTTGGGCAATCTTGCCTCTTTGCGCAGAGTCCATTTCTTAAGGAAGAAATATCACTTAAGTTTCTTAAGCATCATTGAGCCGTTTATTATGCTAGATGAAGACTTTATTACTAGACGACTAGGTTTTGAAACTGCAATTTCAAACTGTTCAGGAAAAATCTGGTTTATGTTTGATGCTAGTATTAACTGTGTTGTCTTATCTGATCATGATCAGTTCTTGCATATGGAAATTAGCTCTCCTATTTTTCCTGTCAAAATGCTAATAACAGTCATCTATGCTAAGTGTAATCAAGCAGGAAGAGCAATCCTTTCGGAGAAATTACTGAAATTAAACCGATGGAAGATGATTATTGGCTAGTAGGAGGTGATTTTAACGTTATCTCCAACTCAAATGAACATTCCAAAGGTATCATTTCAAAGCTGGGCCCGGTGCAAGATTTCAATGATTTCTTATTGGCAGCAGAGCTTTTAGATGCAGGTTTTGTTGGTGATAGATTCACCTGGACAAATAATAAGATCTGGAAGCGTTTGGATAGAGTTCTTTTATCCTCTTCTTGGAATGCAAATGATTTCACAGTGCGCATAGAACATTTAAGCCGAGCTTGTTCAGATCATTGCCCTCTTCTTATTACCTTTCCAAAATTCTTGAAGCCAGCTGCTTCGTTCAGGTTTCAAAACATGTGGATAGCACACCACAATTTTTTGCAAACAGTTAGACTCAACTGGTTGCTACCGATTGCTAGTTATGGGCTGAAGAAATTGCAAGCTAAATTAAGAAGACTTAAGGAGCATTTGAAATGGTGGAATTGGGAAGTTTTTGGAGACATACATGTCAACATTATGAAGGCAGAACAAGGATTTGCAGAAGCAGAAAAAGCATACGATTTAAACCCTTCATAAGCTAACAAAATAGAAAGATCTCAAAAACAAGCAGTTCTCTTCAAAACATTGAATATGGAAGAAATATTCTAGAAGCAAAGAGCTGCTGTGAAGTGGGCAATGGAAGGGGAAAAAAATACAAAGTTCTTTCATAGCTTAGTGGAAAAAAGAAGAATGGTAAACAGGATTTTCAGAATTTGGGAAGATGGTGCTTGCTTAGAAAAGCCGGAACAGATACACATCTCTGCAGCTACCTATTTTGAAAAATTGTTATCTGGAGAGAATTATAATTGTCAAGGTGTTAACTATGAACATATCCCAATTTTGGTTAATTCTATTGATAATAATGGACTAATTGCATTCCCAGACATGGAAGAAATTAAACAAACTATATGGGGAATGTCAAAAAATAGCGCTGCGGGCCCAGATGGGTTTTCAGTAGAATTTTATACGGCTTGCTGGGAAATTATTAAGGAGGATATTCATGAGGCTGTCCTGGATTTTTTCCGAGGTGGTTTGATGCCAAAAGGCATGATGGCTACTACAATAGTTCTAATTCCCAAAGTAGATAATCTCCAACTTGTTATCTAAAAGATTGAGTCTTATCATGGATAAAAACATTTCTCCTTCACAGAGTGGTTTTGTTTCAGGAAGGTTGATTTCAGATAACATCTTACTAGCACAAGAGTTCAATCATAAGTTAAACTATCATGTGAGAGGTGGAAATTTAATATTGAAATTAGATATGGCAAAAGCATTTGACAGAGTTCAGTGGAATTTTCTTTTCAAAGTTATGGAAGCTTTTGGATTTTCGAATGCCTTTATTAGACTTATAGAGCATTGCATCACTGTATGTTGGTTTTCTGTTAAAATTAATGGGCACTTAGCTGGTTTCTTTAAATCTAAGCGTGGACTGAGACAAGGTGATCCTCTATCTCCTTTATTGTTTATTATTGCAGCCGAATTTCTATCTAGAGGATTGGACAATTTATTTGGCAAGTTCCCGCAATTATATTTTTCTTCAGGTTGTGATATTAAGCTTACACATTTAGCTTATGCTGATGATATTATGATTTTAATGAATGACTCAGCTAACAATGTGAAAAGGGTAAAGAAATTTCTAGATGAGTATGAAAAGTCTTCAGGCCAGACCATCAATGAGGGGAAGAGTATGTTCTATCCAGCTAAGAATATTACAAAGGCCCGAAAGAATTTGATTGCATCTGTTACTGGGTTTTCAGAGGGGGTTCTTCCTATTTTATATCTAGGCATTCCAATTATGGCTGGGAACCGAAAGATATGTCATTATCAGCCTTTAGTGGAGAAGGTAAGGAAGAAGTTCTTGGGATGGAATATCAAAAGGCTTACACATGGTCGTAGATTGCTTCTGATTCAAAGTGTTTTGGCATCGCTTCCGATTTATACTTTGCAGGTAATCCTTCCTCCAATATCAGTGTTACATCAAATTGAGATGCTGTTTGCAAATTTCTTTTGGGGTATGATAAATGCCAAAAAGAAGACGCATTGGGTAGCTTGGATGGATGCTTGCAAACCAAAGCTGGAGGGTGGATTAGGTATTAGAAAGTTAACAGATGTTGCCACGGCAACGGCAATAAAACTTTGGTTCAGATTCAGGGAGCAAAAATCTCTATGGGCTTTATTTTTATCAAAAATGTGTTGTGGAACTACTTCACCAAATGTTGTGTCAGTAAATTGGAGAAGTTCCCCATGTTGGCGCCGGCTGATAAAAATCCGTAATTTAGCTGAAAATAACATCGGATGGATCATTGGTAAAGGAGATTTGAAATTTTGATTTGATACTTGGCTTGACCAAGGTCCATTATTCAAAATATGTGATCCTAACTGCAAGGTTTCAGACTTCTTTAACAGCCAGGGATGGGATACCAATAAAATGCAACAGATTTTATCGCCCGAAATTATAGAGGAGATTAAGAAGATGGTAGTCCCCTCCTTAGCAAATTTAGACATTCTCACAATGAACCCTATGGGCAGTCAGGATTCGATTGTTTGGATACCCACAAAAAATGGTAAATTCTCACTTAAATCCGCTTGGAATAGCATAAGAAATGCTCAAGCCCCCATGGGAATATGGAAAGCTTGTTGGAGTAGACTGCTTTATCCGAGTGCCTCAATTTTCATATGGAGATTCTTGCGGAAAAGATTACCAGTAGATGAAATAATGCAACAAAGAGGAATACAGCTAGCATCCAAATGTCAATGTTGTGACTTCTTTAACAGCCAGGGATGGGATACCAATAAAATGCAACAGATTTTATCGCCTGAAATTATAGAGGAGATTAAGAAGATGGTAGTCCCCTCCTTAGAAAATTTAGACATTCTCACGATGAACCCTATGGGCAGTCAGGATTCGATTGTTTGGATACCCACAAAAAATGGTAAATTCTCACTTAAATCTGCTTGGAATAGCATAAAAAACACTCAAGCCCCCATGGGAATATGGAAAGCTTGTTGGAGTAGACTGCTTTATCCGAGTGCCTCAATTTTCATATGGAGATTCTTGCGGAAAAGATTACCAGTAGATGAAATAATGCAACAAAGAGGAATACAGCTAGCATCCAAATGTCAATGTTGTGACTCAATGGAAACATGGGATCATCTTTTCTTTGATGGAGTGGTTGCTAAAGAGACTTGGAAACATTTTGCTCAGCTATTTGGAGTGGATAGATACCAAATTCTTGATAATTGGAGGAAAGTGCCGGACTGGTCAAATGATGGTCATGTCAAGGAGATTATGCCTCTCTTAATCATTTGGAACTTATGGAGTGCTAGAAATGACTCAAAGCATAGAGGATTCAAGCCGAGTGTGAGCAAAGTTATTTGGAAGATAAAGGATTATATACAAGTATGCATGTCTGCGGGATTGATCAAGCAAATACATTGGAAAGGATATAAGAATACGGCAAAGATCTTGGGTTTTCAAATCAAGAATACGGTCAGGACTACTATCACTACGGTATTGTGGAGGAAACCAAGCCTTGGATGCTTTAAATTGAATACAGATGGCTGCTCCAAAGGAAACCCAGGTCCTGCTTCATATGGAGTTATTGTCCGTGATCATGAGGGTCAGATTATTCAAGCAAAAGCTGGAATCATTGGTATAGGAACAAATATTAAAGCAGAGTTAACAGCAATTCAAATGGGGCTTGAATTATGCATGAATAACCTATGGTTCCCTGTTTGGTTGGAATCGGGCTCGATTGTTGCACTGAGTACCCTCCAAGCTACATTTGTTCCATGGGAACTCAGAAACTTGATCTTAAAGATTAGAGGTATTCTAAATAATTTCCGAATTCAGGTTTCTCATGTTTTTAGAGAGGCTAACGCGGCTGCGGATTATCTAGCTAATCTAGCTTTTACCTTCTCTGAAGATAGAATATTTTCATCTGCTGATTTAAATAAAACATTACTTGGTATCTGCAAATTGGATAGAGTGGGTTTACCATATGTCAGAGTTTCCAGAAAATCAAGATAAACTGCTGGTCAATTATCAAAATGCAAGATGGACCGTCATATATTTTATCCATCTTCTCTGTTTTGTTTCTAGAGCGTAGCTTGAGGACAGAATTTTCAAGATTTGATTCCCCTGGAATTACTTCTCCAACTTGTAGATACGTTTATCTGCACTTCTTGTTTCAATTGTTACTATTTTGGTCGCAGCAGTTTATATGTTTCTCTACGGTTTAATTGTTTCAATTGTAATGAATGCTACAACCCTAGTCATAATTGCTTAAAGCGTGCTCTTCCTGAAGGCAGTTTATTTCTGGCAGGAACTTATTAAAATGTTTTGGTTCTCCCTTTCCAGAAGTTGCTAGAGGAACTTAACAGGTTCCTCCTTTCCAGAACCATATAAGGAGAACTTAGCATTTCTCTTTGCTGCTGCTGATGATATGTTTGGACTTCTCGTGCAATTATTAAATGTGTCTGGGAATCAAAATCCCTCTTTCTTGTGCCATGTCTCTAGCTACAACATCCAAAAATTTGATTTGGAAAGTTTTTGAGTAAATTCCTATATGGGGAACCACCCCTTCAATGATTGGTACTACAAAATTTACTCTCTAGTTGCTGATCAATGCTATTGCTCTTTTATTGGTTTTCTCTGGCTATGAAGATCCTTATATTTACTGGATGAATATGAGATTCCAATTGCCAGCTTGAAGGTATCTTGCTTCGATTCCTGAATAATTGATTTGGAAAAGACACTGAGTAATTTGGAAGCTTGGAAAGACGTATGAGTAAATCCTGATGGTTTGGAAGCTGTTCCAACATGGAAGCTGTTTACCAGAGAGATTATACGTGGATGGTTGCTGAATTTAAAGCTGGAAGTATGCTGTTGATCCGGAAGTCTAAATTTATAAATGCTCTGGTTTGTTGCATGGCTGGGTTCCTGATTTAGTTCTGGAGAAGGGGTTCTGAAGTAAATTTTGTATGATTGATATATGATACGGGATACATAGGCTGACTATTATTATGATATTGCAGTATTATTTGTGGTAGGCCATGTATCAAAATTGTGCAGGAAATATATTGGATGTCAAAATTGGATAATGATGTAACATCAGCTTCTGTTATTACATTGGTGGAAAATGTATGTATTGATAGAATTGCAAGAGAAGATTACATTGGTGGTTACTGAATTTAAGGTGTTCTAGTTCTGCTATTTTTGTAAATCAAGATATGTTGCTGGGCTTTGGCTTAGTTCTGGAGAAGCTGTTCTGAAGCAAAATTATATTATATATCAAATTGTTCTGGAAAATGATTTCAGATCAGTTTCTGGAAAATTGCTAGTAAAATTGCTGTGATCCGATGGGGCTGGAAATTGAAATGATTTTGCTTCTTAGCTTAAAGATGCAGTGAAATTGGTTGGAGGATTGGAAATCTCAGTGGTGTTTGAGGCAGTGATGGCTCTGACTTATTGTATAGAATTTCTTTCAGCAAAATTTTCGGTTTTGAGCTACAACTTGTAAATCATATTAAGTCCTTTGTAATTCTATATTAGAAGGTCAGGTTTGGTCCCCCTTCTAATATAGATTTTCTTTCTCCTTGAAATAAGATCCTTCTTTAAAAAAAAAAAAAAAAAAAAGAGGACGGCAAAATCACTGTAAGTGGATTTTCTAGAAGTCAATTATCCGAATTAATTGCCTATCTATCTCGTGATTTGGCGAAAGCCAAAATCCGAGTCGAGTCCCTCCGACAGGAAGTAAAACTCCTGAAAGAGGGAGCTGACTCTAGATCCTTAACTGAGAAGGTTCAAGAAGGAACCTCTACTCAAGTTGAAAAACTTGAGAAAGAGAACTCCTCCTTGAAAACTCAAGTCAAGGACCTTAGAGCAGCATTAGAACGATTCACTTTTGGTTCCAAGGGTCTTGACATGATCCTTGGAAAACAGAAGTCGGTTCTAAATCGATCCGGGTTAGGCTATCGAACCAAGGCTAGACAAAGGTCTTACTATGCTGTACTGAATCAGTCTAGACCCAAAGTTCAGGCATGGGTACCCAAACTATGCCTAAATAATCAAGCTGGATCAAATCAGTATTGGATCCCCAAGGACAAGATTCACATCTTGCCGAACCGTTATCGTGGCTTTAGTCAGGGGGAGCCAACTTAAAAATAATCTTTATAGTTAAATAAATTTCTTTTCTTGTTTAAAATTGCATGATTGCTTGTCTATTTATTTTCTACAATTCACCATGCTTAGACCTAGGACTGGTTAGACTAAGGACTAAACCAATTAACTGAAATTTGAAGAACATAGTATTGGGTGGCGGTGAGATGATAGTACGTTAGGGAAGCCTTTTCTAATAAGGTCAAGTATACACTACTTGGTCTCTTTAGACTGGTGGAACTAGCTGAAGCTACCGATCCAAGACCCAAACTAGTTAGACCAGAATTTTTTCAAAAAGTAATTTTGAACATAAAATTTCATGAAAAGGCTTTGTCAAGGAAAGGGTTGATGATCCAATAAGGCTACGGCCAAAGAAGGCCTAGTGCCTCGCCAAGACTTGGAAGCCAATTTTTGAAATTCAAATTCAATTTACTCTTTGTCAAATTCGAATCTAACACAAATTTTCAGTTAATCGTAGATTCAAACACTCTTTTTCAAAACAAATTCAAAACCAATTATTTTCAAAATTAATTTAACTTTTTCAAATTTAATCATGATTTTTCAAAATAACTTCTTACTTCTATTCAAAACCTGTCTCACAAAAACTCATAAGGATAACGTGATTGATAACTCTAGATTGGGTGAGACAGACTATGTTGTGAAAATCAATTTAAGCTATCCTTAATTCTAATTGGATCCAAATCAACAAAACTCTTTATGTGTAGGAACATAAAGATTTGGACCAATGGATGTTGGATAGCGGGTGCTCCAGACACATGACTAGGGATAAATTGAAATTCACCAAACTCAAGTTCAAGAACCTAGGCTCAGTAGCATTTGGCAACAATGCTACACTCAAAGTGATTGGGTCAGGTAACATTGAACTCAAATCTGACTTTGTTATTAAAAAGGTGCTTTTGGATGAAGATTTTAAATTTAACTTGCTTAGCATAAGTCAATTATGTGATACTGGCTATGTAGTTACCTTTACCAACTCTAACTGCCTGATTAGAAACTTGCAAGACTCAGAAATCATGCTTAAGGGCTCTAGGAAAAATAATGTTTACACTATAAACCTACCCTTAGTACCTAAATGCATGTTAACTCAGTTAGAAGAATCAAACCTCTAGCATAGGATATTAGGTCACACTAATCTGAGATTAATTTCAAAAATCACCCAACTTGGCCTAATTAAAGGTATACCTAAAATTAAGAACCATGAAAACTTAATATGTGAATCATGCAAACGAGGTAAACAAACCAAGTCTAATCACAAACTAATTCAATCTGATCTAACTCAAACCACACTTGAGCTCCTGCACCTTGACCTATTTGATTCACATGGAGCCAAGTCACTAAGCGGAAACCGGTACTACTTAGTAATTGTTGATGATTACTCTAGGTTTACCTAGGTTAGGTTTCTAAAGACCAAAGATGAAACCCTAAACCTATTTAGTGATTTTTGTAAGTTAATTGAAAATCAAAACGATGCCAAAATCAAAAGGCTTAGGAGTGATCATAGGGGGAGAGTTTGAAAATCACGATTCGAGGAGTTTTGTAAGATAAACGGGTATATACATGAATTTTCGTGTCCTAGAACCCCCCAGTAAAATGTGATAGTTGAACGGAAAAATAGAACATTACAGGAAGCCGCTAGGGCTATGCTCAATGAATTCAACCTAGCTAACCAATTTTGGGCAAAGCAATTGGTACGGCTTGTTACATCCAAAATAGGGTCCTAATTAACAAACGACACAATAAAACACCCTATGAATTATACTACCATAGACTTCTAAATCTACATTACCTAAGGATCTTTGGGTGCAAAGTCCATATCCTAAACACCAAAGACTATCTAGGTAAATTCTAGTCTAAGTCAACCCCAGGTATCTTCTTAGGATATTCAACAACAAGTAGAGCCTATAGGGTTTACAATAAACAAACTAAGAAAATTGAAGAAACAACAAATCTAATATTTGATGAAGAAGTTAATTCAAAATCTGATAATCCAGATCTAAATTCATCAAATACTGACCACAAAGATAATGAACAAACTATTGAACCATTAATTGAACCCCTAAATGAACTAACTATTGAACCAACTATTGAGTCAATTGAACCAACAATTGGACCAACCCAAGTAGTTGAACCAAATACTGAACCAAACTGACCGGCCAGACCTGAGGTTGAACCATGTTCTAGAAAAACTAAGAAACCCAGACTCAGTCACCCAACTGATCAAATTGTGGGTGATCCAACCTCAGGAGTCAAAACTAGGTCCTCCTATAGAAACCTTAGTCAGATTGCACTAATTTCAAAATTTGAACCTAAGACTATAGAGGAAGCCTTACCTGATCCTGATTGAATCATAGCGATGCAGGAAGAGTTAGCCCAGTTTGAGAGGAACCAAGTCTGGGAACTAGTACCTAAACCTGAGGACAAATCCATTATTGATACTAAGTGGGTTTTTAGGAATAAGCTAAATGATCAAGGAGAAATAGTAAGAAATAAAGCCCGCTTAGTAGCCAAAGGGTTCAGTCAAGTCGAAGGGTTAGACTATGATGAAACCTATGCCCCAGTAGCTAGACTTGAGTCCATCAGGATGTTGTTAGCCTTTGCATCCCATAAAGGATTTAAACTCTACCAAATGGATGTAAAGTCAGCTTTTCTAAATGGATTTATTAAGGAAGAAGTCTATGTAGGACAACCCCTGGTTTTGAGGACTTAGAAAGACCTGACCATGTTTACAAGCTCACTAAAGCACTTTATGGACTAAAACAAGCACCTAGGGCATGGTATGAACGTCTATCAACCTACCTCATTTCTAAGGAATTTAACCATGGACAAATTGACTCAACCCTATTTATTAAGACCTTAGAAAAAGACATCTTTATTGCACAAATCTACGTCGACGATATAATTTTTGGATCCACCAACTCAAACTTCCTAAAAGAATTTGTTAAAATAATGGAAAATGAATTTAAAATGAGCTTAGTTGGTGAGCTCAACTTCTTTCTAGGGTTACAAATTAAGCAAACTAGGGATGGAAACTATGCCCATCAATCCAAATATGCTAAGGAGTTAATAAAGAAATTTAAAATGAATAACTCTAAAAGCATAAGTACCCCCATGACCATAAATGTAAAAATAGATAGTGGCCATGATGGTAAACCAGTAGACTTTAAACTTTATAGAAGTATGATTGGTAGTCTACTTTACCTTACAGCCAGCAAACCCGATATCCTTTTTGCTGTAGGAATATGTGCTAGATACCAAACCTGTGCTAAGGAAACACACTTAGCAGCCCTAAAAAGAATATTAAGATACATTAAGGGCACCCTAAATGTAGGGATTTGGTATCCTAAGACCTCAACTTTTGACTTGTCAGGATACTCAGATTCTGACTATGCTGGTTGTAAATTAGATAGAAAGAGTACAAGTGGAGGCTGCCAACTTTTAGAAAATAGTCTAGTAAGTTGGTGCAGCAGAAAGCAACACTGTATAGCTCTATCCACAACTGAAGCTGAGTATGTTGCTTTAGGAGAATGTGTAGCACAATACTTATGGATGATGCACACTCTTAAAGGCTTCCAGCTCAACTACACCCAAACCCAAGTCTACATTGATAATATATGCTCAATTAATCTAACTAAGAATCCAATCCAACACTCTAGAACTAAACACATAGAAGTCAAACACCACTTCGTAAGAGATCATGTTGCCAGGGGTGAGATAGTTCTTAAGCATGTAGACTCTAAATCTAACTTAGCTGACATATTCACCAAACCCCTACCTGAGTCTGAGTTCAGCTCACTAAGAAGGCAGTTAGGGTTATGCTTAGTAGAATAGGTTTGCTCTACTTCTGTTTTTTTAAAACTGCTTTATTACTTGATTTTAAAATCAGTTCCTACTTAATTTTGAAGAATCATTTTCTTTATACATTTTTAAAATGATTTTTTTTCGACTTAGTTTTTTGAAAAATTACCCCCTTTCAAAACTAGGGCTTTTTCACAAATGGACTTAGCCTAGGCCCTAACCCTAGAACTGCATGCACTTATAGATCTAGAAGTCAGCATCTCACAAGCACCTTAGGGTACTTTTGATTGATAACCTAGAATGGGTTGAGATGCTTAGGTCTTTGCCTTAATTCAAGATGCTTAAGTCTGTGCATCTGGAGTAATTGGGGCACTAAATACTAATCAACAATAATCAGGTTAAGTGTCAAGCTTAGAAAATCTAACTTGAACAAAACACTTAACTTGACTAACCCTAGCGAAAACTACTGTTTATAACAGTTAGTAAGTAGTTAATTGAGTTAGACAGGACCCGAAAGAGATAAGTCAAATTGATTTGGTCCAGTTTATACCTTGAATTGGTTCAGTACAGCACCTTACTTCTTTTGCTATATTGTTTTACTATATTGGTTTTTTTGATATATGGCAAAGGGGGAGAGATTGGAAAGGAGAGAAGGTTTAAAATTTTTTTCAAAATTTAAAACTTTATTTATCTCCTTTTTCAAAAAGTAAAATTTCAAAAAGTAAAATCCCTTAAGTCTATTTTCAAAATTATTTCTAAGTTCTTGACTCAAACTATTTTCAAAATTTCTCTAAGTACTTATCTTAAATTTCTCTAATAGAAAAGGTTCTAAGTATTAACTTTTCCTTAAAAACTTTCTAAAGTACTAAAGAGATTGGAAAATTTTTTTCACAACTCAAAAATATGGTAGAAACTCTTTTTGTATTAAAACTTAAGATTTTCTAAGTATCAAAACTTCAGAAGAAGTTTAGAAAATTTTCTAAAGTGCAAAAATTAAGTAATTTACTTGAAAATTTTCTAAGTGTAAATTTTCCAAGTGCCCAACTCAAAAGATTTTTTTTGGAAAATGTTTTCTAACTTACATTTTTTTTGAAAATGTTCTAAGTATTGAAAAATCATTTCCCTTTTAGACTTAGAAACTTTTTCAAACCCCGCGAACCTTTGAAAAACCTAGGGGGAGATTCCTTCTAGGGGGAGGAAATTAAATTGGCATTTTACCTGCTTTTTGTTTAAACTTAACTTTTTGAACCAGGTTGCCATAAATCAAAAAGGGGGAGATTGTTGGTGCTGGCAGCACCTAAGTCGAACCTGGGTTTTGATAATGGCAAAGGGTTCAAAAGTTAAGATGTTATTTTTGTCTAATGTGTTCACTGAGTGTGCAGAAAGAAGTCCTGGCGAAGGGCTGCTGGGCACCTAGCGAAGGATTGCTAGGCATCGAAACCCTAAGACATGGCGAAGGACTGCTAGGCACCTGGTGAAGGGATGCTAGGAGTCTAAGACCTGGCGAAGGGCTGCTGGGCACCTGGCGAAGGACTGCTTGGTACCGAAGACCTGGCGAAGGACTACTAGGCACCTGGCAAAGGGCTGCTAGGCACTGAAGACCTGGCTAAGGGCTGCTAGGCACCTAGCGAAAGGCTGCTGGGCAAAAGTCCAACCGGAGGAGCTGGTTGGCAAAAGGTAAACTCTCCTGAGAGGAGTAGGTGAGGACGCGTTCCCGGTCGAGGGAACAGTAGGCGTCGGTTCAACCTAGGGTTCCATTTGGGAGACCAAGACAGCTACGGCTGTAAAAAAACTAACTAACATTCTTGCCATGTTTGTTGTGGAACTAACCATGGATGCAGGGAACAAAGGAATGTGTTTCTGCAGCTCATAACGCCTTAAAGGAGAGGGGCAGTAGCTGGGCTAGGCGCCCGGGAGGTCCCGGGCGCCCAAGGTCAAAGCCAAACCAGCAGTTAAGCAAGAATCGCTTCGAAAGCTTACTGGGCCAGGCGCCCTGATGGTCCCGGGCGCCCTGAAGGTCCCGGGCGCCCTGGGTCAAAGCCAAACTGTGATCGAAGCAAACTCATCCACGAAGCCAGCGGACCAAGTCAACCGGGGCGCCCCCAACGTCCCGGGCACCCCCGTCAGCTCCGAGGCCGATTCTGGAGGGATAAGCGCTGACCGAGCTACGGATGAGGTTTCTCAGATTCGAAGGCACGTGTCAGGCGCCCCCAGCGTCCAGGGAGCCCTCCCAGGAGCAGTATAAAAGGGGCTCGACCCCTAAGGCTTCAACATCACTTTTTCCAACGCCTCTACGCTCTTCGTTCAAGCGCTCTACTCCAGCAAACTCCGTTCTCGACATTCTAGCACCGACAACGACCCTCTGCTCTGAAGTGCGATCCACACCGGGAGTCGGTAACGAAGAGTACATTTGTTTATTTACTGCAATAATATTGTAACAATTTCTGTAAACTTTTGCGCTACTATAGAATTGTCCGCAGTAAACGGTCAAGGACCGCGGGCCTTGGAGTAGGAACCGAACGTGACTTCGAACCAAGTAAAACTACTTGAGTTCTGTGTGTGTGTTTTGTTTAAATTCCGCTACGTACTTTCTCTTTTCAATCTGAAACATTTTCACGATATTCACCCCCCCCCTCTATCATGTTTACTCGATCCAACATAAAGTCGTTAGCGCAGCGGAAACAATAATATGCAAAGAAAATATGAACAATGCTAACAACCAAACGTTTACTTAGTATCCACCCAGATGGGTGACTAATCCAAGGATCCGCGTCGTACACCACTTCCACTATCAAAAATCTCCTTCGGGTGGAGAAACCTTTACAGTGGTGATCTTCCTCTTTACAGAATGTAGTAGAATAAGAGAGAGGAAGTAGAGAACACTTTTCAGATGAGCATCACTTCATTGTCGTACAGAATCGTACCGCTCACGTGCAAAAAGGTGCTCCTTTTATAGGAGAACAGGACAAACTTGCAGTCTGTCCAGCCCCGCACCAGTCGACTTCCCCTGGGGCAGTCGACTAGCCTAGCATTAATTGCTAGCCAATGACTAGCCAACGGCTAGTTTTCGGGGTATACCAGTCGACTGCCCCTAGGGCAGTCGACTGGTAGAAGGCTGAAAACCTTCTGTGAGTTTTGGCAGTCGACTGCCCTCTGGCCAGTCGACTGCCCACTCATTCCTAGCCAGTCTTCACATAGACCTTCAGGTATGCCTTCAGGTTCACTCCTTGGTTCGCCCCTTGAAGTCATCTTCCTCTGGCTCTCATCCCTCGGATGCGCACACAGGCCTCCCTGGCTTGCCTCCATGCCACCCTTCACGTGTGCCCTTGAAGTCCACTTCCCGGCTTGCCCTTGGAGTCCTCCTCCCTCGGCTCTCGTCCCTCGGATATGTCCACCATGTGTGATTCTCCAAGTCCTGCAAACTCAATCACACACATCAAATACAACATAACACTCTAACCTTGAACATATTCACCCATACACATCAAAACCATGATATTCCAATCATTTAAGGGACAATTGCCTCAACAATCTCCCCCTTTTTGATGTGTGGCAATATGTTTAAGTTTAGAGATAAATAACAACCAACAATAACAATAGCAAAAGATAGCAATTGAAAAAGCATAAGACATAGTAACCCTAAGAGGTAACCCCCCCTTAATCCATGTCTTCTCCCATTTTCAATTCTAATCATAATCCAAATTAAGTTTCCACTTAACACTAAACAACATTAAAAATGTAAGACATATCAAAACCTAAGAGGTAACCTCCCCCTTAATCCATGTCTTCTCCCCATTTTTAATCATTCAAGGTCTAAGTGAGAAAGAAAACCTTAAACCATCCATTCCAAGTTAAAATTCTAACTTAAATCACTCATTCTCCCCCTTTGACACAATCAAAAGGATTGTCTCAAGCAACCCAACCCTATGACATCAAATGAGAGAAAATTGGATTTCTAAAAATTTCCACAGAAGCTGAAACCAGTCGTACCAGTCGACTGCCCATGGGGCAGTCGACTGATACTCTGTCAGTGGCAAATTTCAGCTTTTGTGCTGAAATTCAGAAACATCCAGAAAAATCCAGATAATTCCAAAAATTCTAAAAACTTGCATACATGTTTGAAATGATATACTCTATCAAGGAAAAATATTAGTCCATATAAAATTTCAAACATACATGACTTTTGATAAAAATCCAAAATCTTGAAAACCACTAAGTTTTGTATCAAACTTGCAATTTAATTTTGCAATCATATAACTTTTAAAAGCATGGCAAAGCATATAAAACATGAAATGGTTTTCAAAGGTTTAAAATGTCCAACTATGATCTTTGGGCAAAGTGTCCATTGATTAAACACTGGCCTTCCCCATAGTTGGTCTAGTTTTCATATTTTGATACTTCTAATGGTTCAACAATGTGTCACAAGCACAAGTGAGCCAAATGTATCACTCTAATGGATCAAGCACCATTTTTCAAATCTAATATCTCAAAGTTCATCCTACACTTCCATAAAACACATTCCAAGGCCTCTTCTTAAGGATGTAAACTCCGATTCGGGAAGAGGCTTGGTAAAGATGTCGGCTAGGTTCTACTTTGATTCAACATAGTGTAGTTCTATGTCTCTCCTTGCCACATGGTCTCTAATGAAGTGATGTTTCACTTCAATGTGTTTTGTCCTAGAGTGGTGAACCGGATTTTTGGTGAAGTTGATTGTACTTACATTATCACACAAGACTTTGACCTTGGTATAATGTAACTCATAATCTTCTAAGGTGTGTATGATCCAAAGGAGTTGAGAAACACACCCACCCATTGCCACATATTCCGCTTCCGTTGTTGATAGGGCAACGCATGGTTGTTTCCTACTACTCCAACTAACTAAGGAAGACCCAAGGAATTGACACCCTCCACTAGTACTCTTCCTATCTAGCTTACAACCTGCATAGTCCGAGTCGGTGTATCCAATAAGATCAACACTAGGAGTTCTTGGATACCAAAGTCTGGCATTGAGGGTACCTTTGACATACCTTAGGATCCTCTTGACTACAACCAAATGGGACTCTTTGGCACAAGATTGGTACCTTGCACACATACCTACCACAAAAAGTATATCGGGTCTACTAGCGGTTAGGTATAGTAGGCTACCAATCATGCTCCTATATTGCTTAGAGTCTACCAATTTACCTTCAAGGTCACTATCTATTTTTACATTGGTTCCTATGGGTGTAGATGCTACCTTAGCATTTTCTAAGTCAAATTTCTTTAACATTTCCTTAGCATACTTAGTTTGAAAGACATGTGTTCCTTCATTAGTTTACTTAACTTGAAGGCCTAAAAAGAATGTTAATTCTCCTACAAGACTCATCTCAAATTCATCTTCCATACACTTGATGAATTCTTGTAAGAAGTCATTATTTGTTGACCCAAAAATGATATCGTCTACAGAGACTTGGGCAACAAATATGTCCTTGTCCTTAGATTTTAGGAATAAAGTGTTGATGCAGTCTAACCCTGATTGTTGTTTTGGTGTTGACACTGATTTAAGTATTGATTTAAGTCTGGTTAAACGCATGGGGATTAAGTCCTAGTCGCGGACTGGGCATGAAAAGTCCTAACTTGGAGGGTTGGGTGAAAAGTCCTAGCTTGGAGGGCTAGGTGAAAAGTCCTAACTTGGAGGGTTAGGTGAAAAGTCCCAACTTGGAGGGTTAGGTGAAAAGTCCTAGCTTGGAGGGCTAGGTGAAAAGTCCTAGCTTGGAGGGCTAGGTGAAAAGTCCTAACTTGGAGGGTTGGGTGAAAAGTCCTAGCTTGGAGGGCTAGGTGAAAAGTCCTAACTTTGAGGGTTAGGTGAAAAGTCGCAACTTGGAGGGTTAGGTGAAAAGTCCTAGCTTGGAGGGCTAGGTGAAAAGTCCTAGCTTAGAGGGCTAGGTGAAAAGTCCTAGTTTAGAGGGCTAGGTGATGAAATCCTTGTGAGTGAAGCCAGGTCCTAGTGAGTGAAGCTAGGTAGAATGAAGTCCCGGTGAGTGAGATTGGGCATGGAGTCTTGGTCCGGGGGACTAAGAATGAGTCAGAGAAGGGCTGGAGGCTTGTTCTCGTGACTTAGAATGGATTTGACCTTGCCTGGATCGGTCTGGTGACCGATCAGGGAAGTTGGTACGAAGTTCACTTCTGGATCGGTCTGGTGACCGATCAGGGTACAACCTGATTGGTCTGGGGACCGATTTGGAGTGTGCAGCAAACTGCTGGATAGGTCTGTGGACCGATCTGGAGTGTGCAGCAGACTGCTGGATAGGTCTGTGGACCGATCTGGAGTGTGTAGCAGAGTGCTAGAACGGTCTGGTGACCGATCAGGGAGAGAACAGAAACCTTGGTTGGATTCTGTTCAGCCCCAGATCGGTCTGGTGACCGATCCAGAATGCCAAAACGGTTGGTGACCGATCCACGACCTAGGATCAGATGTCCGCGATTACGATTTTCTCACAGTGGACCGATCAGGCTTAAGCCTGATCGGTCAATGCCTATCCTGATCGGTCTGGTGACCGATCAGGCCTCACTCTGATTGGTCCGGTGACCGATCAGTAGCTGTAACATTAATTCGAAATCACTGTCAGACGCTCTGATCGCGTCTGTTTTCTCTACCGATTCTCTGATACACTGCTGATATGTTTTGATATGCATTGCTAAGCGTCTGTTGGAGTGTGCAGGTGATACAAGAGGATTCAAATACTCAAGGAGGGTCAATGGAGGACTTTCCATGGAGCAGGTTTGGATCTATTGTGTTTTCAGGTCTCAACAGCGTCTGGCGCAACTGGCAACTGACGAAGGCACGGCTGGCAACTGACGGAGGCTTAGCTGGAGGAGTGTCCAGTGGACTGAGTGCTCAGAGAGGTCAGTGGGTAAGGGTGTGAGTCAGTGGTGCTGATGGAGCTGGCGACGTTGAGCAGGAGCTTAAGAGACGAAGCTGGAAGCAGAGGAGCTGAGGTGAACGAGACAGAAACTTGGGAAGTTTGGCAGGGCTATGTTCGAGCTCTCTGTTGCTTTGTGCTTAAGCGTTCTACTACATCCTCGTCTTAGCGACTGTGTGGTTTGTTTTTCAGTTACTGCATTTCTATTTCTGCTGTTAAACTTGTATTGCTTCCGCTGCGGCTAACTTAAGTGCAGAAAGATTTCGAAGGGTGAGTTTTTGTGTCTGACTATATTCACCCCCCCCTCTAGCCATCCAAGTTCCAACACAAAGTAGGGTCAATTGTGTTGGATCGAGAGAAACGATAAAAGGGGGGTGAATATCGTAAAACATTCAGATTAATAAGTTAGAGAAATTACGCAGCAGAAATTTAAATCAAACACGCAAACACCAAGTTTTTTACTTGGTTCAGAGTCGCGGTCAGCTCCTACTCCAAGGCCCACGGTCGTTGACCGTTTTCTGTGGGCAATTCTATATTTTCGCAAAACTAGTTTACAAGATTGAATTACAAGTATAGTAATGTAAACTTTAAAGAAAGCTCTTCGTTACCGACGTCCTATGTAGATTGGATTTTTGATGCAGGAGGACGTCGTCGGCGCTTGTATCTCGAGTCGGGAGGTTTCCGGAGCCGAGCGTGGGAGCAGAAGAGCGTGAATGCGTTGGAAGAGTTGATTGTTGGAAGCCTTGGGGTCGAGGGCCTATTTATAGCCCCTGGGGGTGCCCGGAACGTCGGGGGCGCCCCCCACGTGTCAGCCGATCCGATTCCCTCTCGGTCAGCTCTGATCCCTTAAAACTCAGGATCAGGCTTTGACGGGGGCGCCCGGAACGCTGGGGGCTCCCGGGTTGACCGGGTCTCCTCTTATCCGTTGGCTTCGCTGGGTTCTGCTTCGTTAGCTTCAACTGGGGGCGCCCGGACCATCCGGGGCGCCCGGGAGCACGGGGGCGCCCTGCCCATAAGCTGTCGAAGCTCATTTTGCTTTACTTTGTTTTGTGTTCACCTTGGGGGCGCCCGGGACACTCCGGGCGCCCTACTCAGCTTCCGCCTCACTCCTTTGAGGCTCTCTGAGCTGCAGACACTCGTTCCTTCGGTCCTGCATCCAGGGTTAGTCCAAAACAACATAGAGTAATATTATATTAATTTTATACAGCTTTAGCTGTCTTGGTTCTGACTTTGGGCCTCCCAAATGGAGCCCTAGGTCGAACCGACGCCTACTGTTCCCTCGACGGGGAACGCGTCCTCACCTACTCCTCTCAGGAGAATTTACCTGATGCCAATCGGCTCCTCTGGTTGGACTTTTGCCTAGCGGTCCTTGGCCAGGTCTTGGATATCAAGCTGTCCTTCGCCCGGTGCCTAGCATTCCTTCGCCAGGTCTTCAATCCCAAGCTGTCCTTCGCCTGGTGCCTAGCAGTCCTTCGCTAGGGCTTCAGTACCAAGTTGTCCTTCGCCTGGTGCCTAGCAATCCTTCGCTAGGTCTTCGTCTCCTAGCAGCCCTTCGCTAGGTGCCCAGCGGTCCTTTGCTAGGTCTTTGTATCCTGGCATTCCTTCGCCAGGTGCCTAGCATTCCTTCGCTAGGACTTTTCCTACACACTTGAGTAACATGTTAGATAAATATTATACCTTATCTTTTGAACCCTTTTGCCATTATCAAAACTCAGGTTCGACTTGGGTGCTTTCTGCACCAACAATCTCCCCCTTTTTGATTTATGGCAACCCTGGTTCAAAAAGTTAAGTTAATCAGAGCATATTAAACGAAATTTTGTTTCCTCCCCCTGGAAGGAATCTCCCTCTAGATTTTTCAAAAGTTCATGGGGTTTTTTTGAAAATAAATTCTAAGTCTGAAGATGGATTTAATTTTACTTAGAATAATTTTCAACAGAAACTTTATATTTTCCAAAACATTTTGGTTGTGTATTTTGGAAAACTTGTAGAATATTTAAGTTTAAATATTTAGACAATTTTGAAAACTTAAGAAGGATTTTGAAAACTTAAGTTTGAGTACTAAAAAAATTTTGAAGCCTTAAGTTTAAAGTACTCAATAAGTTTTGAGAACTTTTAAGTTTTAAAGTACTTAGTAATATTTGAAAAACTTTAGTTTTAAGTACTTAGGAATGTTTGTATTTAGAAAGTTTGAGAAACTTAAGTACTTTAGTGAAGTTTTGAGAAACATAAGTACTTAGGGAAGTTTTGAAAAACTTAAGTACTTAGGGAAGTTTTGAAAAACATAAGTACTTAGGGAAGTTTTGAAAAACTTAATTACTTAGAAAAACTTAGTACTTTGAAAAACTTAGTACATTGAAAAACTTAGTACTTTTTGAATAAAGGATAGAGTTTGAAATTTTGAAAAAAAAAATTTAGAAATTTTTTTTTAAACTTTCTCCTTTCCTATCTCTCCCCCTTTGCCGTATATCAAAAACAAATAAATACAGTAGAAACAGGATAATTAAATTGCATAAAGGAAAATAACATGCATGATTTTGCTATACTGAACCAATTCGTGATAAGAATTAAACCAAATCAGTTTCAATTTTTTCTTTTAGGGACCTGTCAAACCCAATTGGCTACTAACTAACTGTTATAAACAGTAGTTTTCGCTAGGGTTAGTCAAGTTAAGTGTGTTGTTCAAGTTAGATTTTCTAAACTTGACATTTAACTTGATTACTGTGTAAGTTGTATTTAGTGTCCCAATTACTGCAGATGCACTGACTTAAAGCATCTTGAATTAAGGCAAAGACCTAAGCATCTCAACCCTTTCTAGGTTATCAATCAAAAGTACCCTAAGGTGCTTGTGAGATGCTGGCTTCTAAATCTATAGGTGCATGCAGTTCTAGGGTTAGGGCCTAGGCTAAGTCCATTTGCAAAAAAAACCCTAGTTTTGAAAAGGGGTAGTTTTGAAAATAAAACTAAGTCGAAAACTTTATTTTAAAACTTTTCAAAACTGAATAAAAGATGATTTTAAAAGCATTTAAACACTGCTTTAAAACTGATTTTAAGTAAGAACCCCAATAGTAGACTAGGCCTATTCTACCAAGCATAATCCTAACTGCCTTCTTAGTGAGCTGAACTCGGACTCAGGTAGGGGTTTTGTGAATATGTCAGCTAAGTTGGATTTAGAGTCTATATGCTTAAGTACTATTTCACCCCTGGCTACGTGGTCTCTTACAAAGTGATGTTTAACTTCTATGTGTTTAGTTCTGGAATGTTGGATTGGGTTCTTAGTTAGATTAATTGAGCTTATATTGTCAATGAATACTTGAGTTTGAGTGTAGTTGAGCTGGAAGTCCTTAAGAGTGTGCATCATCCATAGAAGTTGTACTACACATTCTCCTAAGGCAACATATTCAGCTTCAGTTGTGGATAGAGCTACACAGTGTTGTTTTCTGCTGCACCAACTTACTAGACTATGTCCTCATAGTTGGCAGCTTCCACTTGTGCTCTTTCTATCTAATTTGCAACCTGCATAGTCAGAATCCGAGTATCCTGACAAATCAAAGGTTGAGGTTCTAGGATACCAAATCCCTACATTTAGGGTGCCCTTTACATATCTTAGTATTCTTTTTAGGGCTGCTAAGTGCGTTTCCTTAGCACAGGTTTGGTATCTAGCGCACATCCCTACAGCAAAAAGAATGTTAGGTCTGCTGGCTGTAAGGTACAGTAGACTACCTATCATACTTCTATAGATTTTAAGGTCTACTGGTTTACCATCAGGGTCACTGTCTATTTTTATATTAGTAGCCATGGGGGTACTTATGCTTTTAGAGTTATCCATTTTAAATTTCTTTATTAACTCTTTAGCATATTTGGATTGATGGACATAGTTTCCATCTCTAGTTTGTTTAATTTGTAAGCCTAGGAAAAAGTTAAGCTCACCAACTAAGCTCATTTCAAATTCATTTTCCATTATCTTAACAAATTCTTTTAGAAAGTTTGAGTTGGTGGATCCAAAGATTATGTCATCTACGTAGATTTGGGCAATAAATATATCTTTTCCTAGGGTTTTAATAAATAAGGTTGACTCAATTTGTCCTTGTTTAAATTCTTTAAAAATTAAGTAAGTTGATAAGCGTTCATACCAGGCCCTAGGTGCATGTTTTAGTCCATATAGTATTTTAGTAAGTTTGTAAACGTGGTCAGGTCTTTCTAAGTCCTCAAACCCAGGGGGTTGTCCTACATAAACTTCTTTAATAAATCCATTTAGAAAGGCTGACTTTACATCCATTTGGTATAGTTTAAATCCTTTATGGGATGCAAAGGCTAGTAACATCCTAATGGACTCATGTCTAGCTACTGGGGCATATGTTTCGTCGTAATCTAATCCTTCTACTTGGCTGAATCTCTTCGCTACTAAGCAGGCTTTAATTCTGACTATTTCTCCTTGATCATTTAGCTTATTCCTAAAAACCCACTTAGTGTCAATGATGGATTTGCCTTCAGGTTTAGGCACTAGTTCCCAGACTTGGTTCCTCTCAAATTGGGCTAATTCTTCTTGCATAGCTATGATCCAATCAGGATCAGGTAGGGCTTCATCTATAGTCTTAGGTTCTATTTTTGAAATCATTGCTATTTGACTAAGGTTTCTATAGGAGGATCTAGTCCTGACTCCTAGAGTTGGATCACCCACAATTTGATCAGATGGGTGACTGAGTCTCGGTTTCTTAGTTTTTCTAGAACTTGGTTCAGTCTCAGGTCCGGATGGTCGGTTTGGTTCACTATTTGATTCAACTCTTTGAGCTGGTTCAATTATTGGTTCGACACTTGGTTCATTTGACTCACTAGTTG
>JAGFNQ010004217.1:0-23504 GCA_024364735.1 Boesenbergia rotunda
TCCTGTCTTCACTCCGCTCTTCGGCTTCACCGGATACCAAGTACAGCCGATGGGACAGATCTGATTGTCTTTGTTGCTCGGGGATGACACGCTATAGAGGATAAGGAGGACTTCCTTCATGATCGTGAATGCCCCATCATCCTACAACGCTATTCTGGGGGGACTGGTATTCAGCTTATTTCAGGCGGTGGTCTCAGTTTACCACCAGAAGATCAAATTCCTGGTGGGAGAGCAGGTGGTTGAAGTCAAAGGAGACCAACTGGATTCCCGGCGGTGCTACAGTGGGGAAGTTAGAATAAAAGCCCGCAAGAACCCGAGGACCCATGAAGTCTTGCAAATCGACCTGGCCAATCTCTGAGAAAAAGAAGGAGCCAAAGAGGAACGTAGGGATGATGAGAGCAAAGTGTTGGTGCAGGCAGCACCTATGTCAAACCTGGGTTTTGATAATGGCAAAGGGTTCAGAAGTTAAGATGTTATTGTGTTCTAATATGCTCACTGAGTGTCCAGGAAGAAGCCCTAGGTACACTAGGCAAGAAGTCCTGGCAAAGGGCTGGGCAAAGAAGTCCTGGTCAAGGACTGGGCAAGAAGACCTGACCGGAAGTCGGGCAAAGATGTCCTGGTCGAGGACTGGGCACGAAGTCCTGGCAAGGGGCTGGGCACCGAAGACCTGACCAGAAGTTGGGCACGAAAACCTGGTCAGGTGGATTAGGCAAAAGTCCAACCGGAGGAGCCGGTTGGCAAAAGGTAAACTCTCCTGAGAGGTGTAGGTGAGGACGCGTTCCCCGTCGAGGGAACAGTAGGCGTCGATTCGACCTAGGCTTCCATTTGGGAGACCCAAAGTTAGAACCAAGACAGCTACGACTGTAAATATTTACTAATATTCTTGCTTTGGTTGTTTTGGAACTAACCTTGGTTGCGGGACTGAAGGAGTGTGTTTCTACAGCTCAGAACACCCCAAAGGAGAGAGGCAGGCAGCTGGGCTAGGCACCTGGGAGGTCCCGAGCGCCCAAGGTGAAAGGCCAAAACTGTAATTAAACAAGAACGCTTCGAAATCACACTGGGCTAGGCGCCCAAGAGGTCCCGGGGGCCCAAGGTCAAAGCCAAAGAGGTAATCAAAGCAAATCAGCCACGAAGCCAGTAGACCAAGTCAAGCTAGGCGCCCAGGAGGTCCCGGGTGCCCCAGTCTGACCAGGGGTCGATTCAGAGGGGATAAGCGCTGACCAAGCTTCGGATGAAGGTTCTCCAATCTGAAGGCACGTGTCAGGCGCCCCCAGCGAATCAGGCGCCCCTAGGAGCACTATAAAAGGGGCTCGACCCCCAAGGCTTCAACAACACTTTTTCCAATGCTCAAAAGCTTTTCGTTCAAGCACTCTACTCTGGCAAACTCTGATCTCGAGATTCCAGCGCCGACGACGACCCTCTTCTCTGAAGTACGATCCACATCGAGCATCGATAACGAAAAGTGTAGTTTCTTTTATTTACTGTAATATTCTTGTACTGAAATCTGTAAACCTTTGCGCGATTATAGAATTGCCCGCAGTAAACGGTCAAGGACCGTGGGCCTTCGAGTAGGAGCCGACCGCGACTCTGAACCAAGTAAAATACTTGTGTTCTTTGTGTGATTGTTTTATTTCCGCTGCATTTTCTCTTATTCTTATCCGAAAATGTTTTAACGATATTCACCCCCCCTCTATCGTTTTCTCGATCCAACAAGTGGTATCAGAGCGGGGTTGCTCAAATTTGGTGCAAACACCAATTTGAGAGTTTTTCAATTTTTTACGAAATTTTCAATTTCTTTTTCTTATGAATTTTTCTCATTAATCGAGGTTGGTGCAACACCACTCGATCGTTTTTCTAATTATCTTATTCCCGCACTACTAATCCAAGACCAAGTCTTGGGACAGTTTTTTTCGGTGTTATTTCAGAAATTCTAAATGGCCATGCAAGAGGGTTTCAGTACAGTCAGACCACCACTCTTCAGTGGGGAGGTCTTCTCCTACTGGAAGAGTTAGATAGAAGTCCACCTGAAAACTCAGGTGGACATGTGGATCATAATCCAATCTGGTTTGGAAATCTCGAAAAATGTTGATGGAGTGGCACAACCTTACACAGAATGGGATGCCTCGGTGAAAAGGAAGATCGAGGCTGATGCTAAGGCGACCCAGACACTCTAATGCGGACTAACCAAAGAAGAGCTGAACCGGGTGGGACCCTTCGACAGTGCGAAGGAACTCTGGGGTAAGTTGATCGAATTGCACGAAGGAACCTTCGACACCCGAATCAGCAAGAGGGACCTACTGCTGAACAAGTTATACACCATCAAAATGAATGAAGGTGAGTCAGCAGCCCAGCTCCACGCCAGGATCCAGGAGCTGATGAACGGTCTACATACAATAGGTCACAAGGTAGAAAACCGTGACCTTATCAGGTATACCCTAAATGCTTTCCCAAGAAATACTTTGTGGGCATCTATGGTAGATGCGTACAAAGTTTCTAGGGACCTTTCCAAAATAAAATTAGACGAATTATTTTTTGAACTTGAATTACATGAGCAGACTAACTGCACCTTAGCCGAGAAAGGTACTACTTTTGTTGCAGGCAAAACAGGAAAGGTGGTCAAGAAGAAGCCTCAACCTGCACTCGAGGCTGACTCAGACTCAGACTCAGAAGACAGTGAAGGAGATCGACCCAAGCTAGTTCGGCTAGCCCGGGACTACTACAAGGAACTGAAGCATCAGATAAACAGAAGAAAAGCCAACCGAAAGAAGGAAGATCCAACCGAACCATCCAAGACCAAATCCAACGTAACGTGCTACGAATGCAACAAGAAGGGACACTACAAATCGGAGTGCCCTAATCTGAAAGAAGCCAAAAAGACAAGAAGGAAGAAGACCCTCAAACAATGTGGGGCGAGTCTTCATCCGAAGAAGAAGAAGAGGCCCCACAATCGAACCTACTCACTGATAAGTACCATTTTGTTGATTATTTTAGTTGCTAAAATCCAAGTTTGACCCATATTTTTCTTGCTTAATTGTGAATTTACCCTAGGTTCTAGAAATTATTGCTATTTTGGACTTAATTGCAAATTTATATATATTTGAATTATTTGGCCACTAAATTTTTGATCTATTTTTGTAGGCATGAAGGATCATGGACCTAGGGCATACTGGGTCAAACTTGAGTCGGAAGAGGACCCAGATCGAGTTATCAAGCTTCAGATTAATCTGGGCCGTCCGACTCAAAAGCGGCTAGATCTGAGCCATCCGGAACCATCTGAAGCAATCCGAGCTACGGTTAGGGCTGATCAAGCACTCTGATCAAGATCTGAAGGTTTCATCCAAATCTGAGCTCATTCAACCGTTGGATCAAGCTCAGAGGGTTCTAGATCATCCATTCAAAGATTAGGTTGATCTGGACCATCTGTTGTACATCTGGAGGATCCAAGCTACCACGAGGCAAATCCTGACCCCTGATCATCATCATCAAAGTTTGGATTAAATTAGAGCAAGATCAGCCGTTGGATTTTCTCAAATTGATCTGAGCCGTCCAATGCCAAGTACTTAATCAAATTTCCGCAGCTTCATTCATTGTCGCGTCTTCCTTGCCGCAACCTTCTTCTTCGTGTTCTTAGTTTTTTTTCTTCAGCTAGTTCTTCAATCCAAGGGGCGCGACCCCTCAATTTCTTTGTTAGATCAATTGCTAGGCCATTGGGAAGGTTTCTCGGTGAAATTCCAGCTCCGAATTGGCCAAAACAGAGCCGAGAGAGGGTTTCTTCGGTTCTTCTATTGATTGTTGGTGCAGAATGCACCTAAGTCAAACCTGTGTTTTGATAATGGCAACATAGGTCAAAAGTTAAGTCTGTCTTATTTTCTAACAAGTTAATCAAGTGTGCAGGAAAAGCCCTAGCGAAGGACTGCTAGGCACTGGCAAAGGAATGCCAGGAAAGAAAGCCCTAGCAAAGGATTGCTAGGCAACTGGCGAAGGACTGCCAGTATCAAGCCCTAGCGAAGGACTGCTAGGCTCCAGGCGAAGGACAGCCTGGGACTGAAGCCCTAGCAAAGGACTGCTAGACAACTGGCGAAGGACAGCCAGTATCCAAGCCCTAGCGAAGGAATGCTAGGCTCCGGGCGAAGGACAGCTCGGCATCCAAGCCCGACAAAGGACCGTCAGGCAAAAGTCCAACCAGAGGAACGGTTGGCATCAGGTAAACTCTCCCGAGAGGAGTAGGTGAGGATGCGTTCCCCGTCGAGGGAACAGTAGGCGTCGGTTCGACCTAGGGCTCCATTTTGGAGACCAAAGTCAGAACCAAGACAGCTAAGGCTGTATAAACTAATAATTAATTGTTTTATTATGTTTTGGACTAACCCTGGATGCAAGACCAAAGGAACGTGTGTCTGCAACTCAGAGAGCCTCAAAGGAGTGAGGCAGCAGCTAAGCAGGGCGCCCTGAGTGTCCAGGGCGCCCCCAAGGTGAACCAGAACCAAGTGAAGCAAAAAGGGCTTCGGCTGCTTACTGGGCAGGGCGCCCTCAGCAGCCAGGGCGCCCTCAGCAGCCAAGGCGCCTTGGGCCCAGGTCTGCGAAGCTTCATCTTTATCCACAGCCGAGATTTTTGCGCGGAAGAAGTCAGCCAAGGCGTCCTCTGCGATCAGGGCGCCCCCAGAGTCAAACTTATCCCTATTCGGATGGGATAACTGTTGACTGAGCTAAATCCGGATCGGCTGACACGTGGCAGGGCGCCCCCGACGTCCAGGGCGCCCCTAGGTGCTATAAATAGCACCCAACGCCCAAGCCTTCCACAACAACTTCGATTCAACGCCTCAAAGCTCTTCTGCTCTCGCGACTTGCTCCGGAAACCTTCCAACACAAGCCGACGACGTCCTGCTGCTCCGAGAAATTCGATCTACTTCGAACGTCGGTAAAGAAGAGCATGTTTTGTTTACTGCACTTAATTCTTTTAATCAAATTATTGTAAATTGTTTTGCGCCTATATAGAATTGCCCAAAGTAAACGGTCAACGACCGTGGGCCTTGGAGTAGGAGTCGACACAGGCTCCGAACCAAGTAAATCGAACTGTGTCTCTGTGTTTCTAATTTCCGCTGCGTACTTGCTCTAAGCTTTCCGAAAGAAAAACGATTTCCGATATTCACCCCCCCTCTATCGGTTTTCACGATCCAACAAGTGGTATCAGAGCGGGAAGTTCAAACTTGGTGCAACCACCAGTTTGAAAATTTCTTTTCGGATTTTCTTTATAATTTTTTTTAATTCGAATTTTTAAATATTTTTCCGTTCGAATTTCTTTCGTTAATCGAGGTTGGTGCAACACCCCTCGATATTTTATTTCCCTTATCCCGCACTACTAATCCAAGACCAAGTCTTGGGATATTTTTCTAGTAGTTTTCTTTTCCAGATTAAATGGCTATGCAAGAGGGATTCAGCACCGCCAGACCTCCGACTTTTCAGTGGAGAAGACTTTTCTTACTGGAAAAGTCGTATGGAGGTCCACCTGAAAACTCAGGTGGACATGTGGATCATTATCCAGTCCGGTCTGGAGATCCCCCGAAATGCTGATGGACTTCCTCAGAACTACTCGGAGTGGGACAACACCCTAAAGCGAAAGATAGAAGCCGACGCAAAAGCTACTCAGACTCTTCAATGTGGATTGACGAAAGAGGAGCTGAACCGCATGGGCCCCTTCAACAGTGTAAAGGAGCTGTGGACAAAACTGATCGAGCTGCACGAAGGGACTTCAGACACCAGGATCAGCAAGAGGGATCTGCTCCTGAACAAATTATACACTATCAAGATGGCAGACAACGAAACAGCAACCCAGCTCCACGCACAAATCCAAGAGGTAATGAACGGTTTTCATACAATCGGTCACAAGGTTGAAAACCGTGACCTAATAAGGTATACTCTAAACGCCTTCCCTAGAAACACCTTGTGGGCATCTATGGTAGATGCATACAAGGTCTCTAGGGATCTCTCCAAAATTAAATTAGACGAATTATTTTCAGAGTTAGAACTTCATGAGTAGACTAACTACAATATGGCCGAGAAGAGTATTGCCTTTTTTGCAGGAAAAACTGGAAAAGCGACAAAAAAGAAACCTCAACCTGAACCCGAGCTCAACTCTGATTCAGATGCAGAAGATGAAGAAGCAGATCAATCTGAGCTAGTCCGATTGGCCCGAAGTTACTACAAAAAATTGAAAAATCAAGCCAACACACGGAGAACCGGCCGAAGAAAGGACGAACCAGCTGAACCAGCGAACAAGCCTAATGTGACCTGCTACGAGTGCAAGAAAAAGGGTCACTACAAGTCAGAGTGCCCTAACCTAAAGGAGACAAAAAGGACGAGAAGAAAGAAGGCACTGCAAGCAACCTGGGACGAGTCTTCCTCAGAAGAAGAAGAAGAGGCACCCCAGTCCAACCTACTAGCCCTGACTGCCTCAGAAAACGTCGAGACTGAGTCAGAATCAGAACAGGACGACGGCGAGCTGACCTTCACAGAAGACGGAGAAATTAAGGTAACAGGTTTTAATAGATTGCAATTAACTGAATTGATTTCTTTTCTTTCTCGAGATTTGGCAAAAGCCAAACTCCGAGTCGAATCCCTCCGACAGGAAGTAAAACTCCTGAAAGAGGGAGCTGACTCTAAACCCTTAACCGAGAAGGTTCAGGAAGGAACTCCTACTCAAGTTGAAAAACTTGAAAAGGAAAACTCCTCCCTGAAAACTCAGGTCAAGGATCTTAGATCAGCATTAGAACGATTTACATCTGGTTCCAAAGGTCTTGACATGATCCTTGGAAAACAGAAATCAGTTCTAAATCGATCCGGATTGGGCTATTGAACCAAATCTCGACAAAGATCTTACTTTGCTGTACTGAATCAGTCCAGAGGTAAAATTCAGGCATGGGTACCTAAACTATGCCTGAACAAACCAACTGGATCAAATCAGTATTGGATCCCCAAGGATAAGATTCACATCTTGCCTAACCATCACCGTGGCTTTAGTCCAGGGGGAGCCAAACTGAAAACTATATTCATTATTAGATAAATTTTTCTTGCAATATGATTGTATGCCTGTTTATTTAATTTCTGCATTTTACCATGCTTAGACTTAGGCTAGTTTAAGGACCAAACAAACTTAACTGAAACTTGAAAACATAGTATTGGGTGGAGGTGAGATGATAGTACGTTGGGGAAACCAATTCTAATAAGATCAAGTTTACTTGGTCTCTTTAGACTGGTGAAACCAGCCGAAGCTACCGATCCAAAATCCAAACTAGTTAGACCAGAAATTTTTCAAAGAATAATTTTGAAAATGAAATTTCATTAAAAGACTTTGTCAAGGAAAGGGTGGATGATCCCATAAGGCTTCGGCCAAAGAAGGCCTAGTGCCTCGCCAAGACCTGGAAGTCAATTTTTGAAATTCAAATTCAAATTAATTTTTGTCAAATTCGAATCTAACACAAAATTTCAGTTATTTGTAGAATTAAACATTTTTGTTAAAATTAATTGTTTTCAAAATTAATTAAGTTTTTTTTGTTTTCAAAATTTAATTATTTTCAAAATAAACTGTCAAAATTATCAAAACATGTCTCACGAAAACCATAAGGCTAACGTGATTGATAACCCTAGATTTGGGTGAGACAGACTAGGCAGTGAAACTCAATTTAAGCTATTCCTGATTCTAATTGGATCCAAATCAAGAAAATTCTTTATGCGTAGGAACATAAAGATTTGGACCAATGGATGTTGGATAGCGGTTGCTCCAGACACATGACTGGAGATAAATTGAAGTTCACCAAGCTCAAACTCAAAAACCTAGGCTCAGTGGCATTTGGCAATAATGCTACACTCAAGGTAATTGGGTCAGGTAATATTGAGCTTAAATCTGATTTCATTATTAAGAAAGTTCTATTGGTTGAAAATTTTAATTTTAACCTGCTTAGCATAAGTCAGTTATGTGATTCTGGTTATATAGTTACTTTCAACAATTCTAACTGCCTGATTAGAAATGAACAAGACTCAGAAATCATACTTAAGGGCACTAGGAAAAACAATGTATACACTATAAACCTTCCCCTTGTACCCAAATGTATGTTAACACACTTAGAACAATCAAACCTCTGGCATAGGAGATTAGGTCATACCAATTTGAGAACTATCTCAAAAATTACCCAACTTGGCTTAATCAAAGGTATTCCCAAAATTAAAAATAATGAAAACCTGATATGTGAATCTTGTAATCAAGGTAAACAAACCAAATCCAATCACAAATTAATTCAATCTGATCTAACTCAAACCACACTGAGCTCCTGCACCTTGACCTATTTGATTCACATGGAGCCAAGTCACTAAGCGGAAACCGATACTGCTTAGTAATAGTCGATGATTACTCTAGGTTTACCTGGGTTAGGTTCCTAAAAACCAAAGATGAAACCCTAAACCTATTCAATGAATTCTGTAAACTAATTGAAAATCAAAACGACACTAAAATTAAAAGACTTAGGAGTGATCACGGGGGAGAATTTGAGAATCAACGATTCGAAGAATTCTGTAAAGTAAATGGGTATTTACATGAATTTTCATGTCCTAGAACCCCCCAACAAAATGGGATAGTTGAGCGAAGGAATAGAACCTTACAAGAAGCCGCTAGGGCTATGCTCAACGAATTTAATCTAGCAAACCAATTTTGGGCAGAAGCAATTAGTACAGCCTGTTATATCCAAAATAGGGTTTTAATTAACAAGCGACACAACAAAACCCCCTATGAATTGTACTACCATAGACTACCAAATTTACATTACCTAAGGGTCTTTGGATGTAAAGTCCATATCCTAAACACCAAAGACTATTTAGGAAAATTTCAATCCAAGTCAAACCCTGGTATTTTCCTAGGATACTCAACCACAAGTAGAGCCTATAGAGTTTACAACAAACAAACTAAGAAAATTGAAGAAACAACAAACCTAATTTTTGATGAAGAAGTCAACTCAACATCTAATAATCCAGACTTAACTTCATCAAACTCTGACCAAGAAAATGAACAAACTATTGAACCCTTAAACGAACTAACCATTGAACCAATTAATGAGTCAACTGAATCAAGTATCCAACCAACAAATGAACCAGCCCAAAGAGTCGAATCAAATAGTGAACCAAACCGACCAGCCGGACCTGAGGCTGAACTAAGCTCTAGAAGAACCAAGAAACCCAGACTCAGTCACCCAACTGATCAAATTGTGGGTGATCCAACTCTAGGAGTCAGGACTAGATCCTCCCATAGAAACCTTAGTCAAATAGCTATGATATCGAAAATTGAACCCAAAACTATAGATGAAGCCCTACCTGACCCTGACTGGATCATAGCTATGCAAGAAGAATTAGCCCAATTTGAAAGGAACCAAGTCTGGGAACTAGTGCCTAAACCTGAAGGCAAATCCATCATAGATACTAAGTGGGTCTTTAGGAATAAACTAAATGATCAAGGAGAAATAGTCAGAAATAAAGCCCGCTTAGTAGCCAAGGGATTCAGCCAAGTAGAGGGATTAGATTACGATGAGACATACGCCCCAGTAGCTAGACTTGAGTCCATTAGAATGTTATTAGCATTTGCATCCCATAAAGGATTCAAATTATATCAAATGGATGTAAAGTCAGCCTTTTTAAATGGATTTATTAAAGAAGAAGTTTATGTAGGACAACCCCCAGGGTTTGAGGACTTAGACAAACCTAACCATGTTTACAAACTAACCAAAGCATTATATGGACTAAAACAAGCACCTAGGGCCTGGTATGAACGCTTATCAACCTATTTAACTTCTAAAGAATTTAAACAAGGCCAAATTGACTCAACCCTATTCATTAAAACCCTAGGAAAAGATATATTTATTGCCCAAATTTACGTAGATGACATAATCTTTGGATCCACCAACACCAACTTTCTAAAAGAATTTGTCAAGATAATGGAAGATGAATTTGAAATGAGCTTAGTTGGTGAGCTTACATTTTTCCTAGGACTACAAATCAAACAAACTAAGGATGGTAACTATGTTCATCAATTCAAATATGCTAAAGAATTAATAAAGAAATTTAAAATGGATAACTCTAAAAGCATAAGTACCCCCATGGCCACTAATGTAAAAATAGATAGTGACCCTGATGGTAAACCAGTGGATCTTAAACTCTATAGGAGTATGATAGGTAGCCTACTGTACCTTACAGCCAGCAGACCTGATATCCTCTTTGCGGTAGGAATGTGTGCTAGATACCAAACTTGTGCTAAGGAAACGCACTTAGCAGCCCTAAAAAGAATTTTAAGATATGTAAAGGGCACCCTAAATGTAGGGATTTGGTATCCTAGAACCTCAACTTTTGATTTAACAGGATACACAGATTCTGACTATGCAGGCTGTAAATTAGATAGAAAGAGCACAAGTGGTAGCTGCCAACTATTAGGACAAAGTCTAGTTAGTTGGTGCAGCAGAAAACAACACTGTGTGGCTCTATCCACAACTGAAGCTGAGTATGTGGCCTTAGGAGAGTGTGTTGCTCAACTTTTATGGATGATGCACACACTTAAGGACTTCCAGCTCAACTACACCCAAACTCAAGTATTCATTGACAATATAAGTTCAATTAATTTAACTAAGAACCCAATCCAACACTCCAGAACCAAACATATAGAAGTCAAACATCACTTTGTAAGAGACCATGTAACCAGGGGTGAAATAGTACTTAAGTATATTGACTCTAAATCCAACCTAGCTGATATATTCACAAAGCCCCTACCTGAGTCTGAGTTCAGCTCACTAAGAAGGCAGTTAGGATTGTGCTCTGTAGAATAGATTATTTTTTTTCGATTTGATTTAAAATTGGTTTTAAAAATTTTCTTAATCTTTGAAAAACTGTTTTACATAATTTCAAAATCAGTTTTCATTTTTTTTACTTAGTTTTATTGCAAAACTACCCCCTTTAAAAATTAGGGCTTTTTCGAAAATGGACTTAGCCTAGGCCCTAACCCTAGAACTGCATGCACCTATAGACTTAGAAGCCAGCATCTCACAAGCACCTTAGGGTACTTTTGATTGATAACCTAGAAAGGGTTGAGATGCTTAGGTCTTTGCCTTAATTCAAGATGCTTTAAGTCAGTGCATCTGCAGTAATTGGGGCACTAAATACAACTTATACAGCAATCAAGTTAAGTGTCAAGTTTAGAAAATCTAACTTGAACAGAAACACTTAACTTGACTAACCCTAGCAAAAACTACTGTTTATAACAGTTAGTAAGTAGCTAATTGGGTTAGACAGGTCCCTACAAAGAAAATTGATTGATTTAGTTAAGTCTAATTATGATTTGGTTCAGTACAGCAAAATCTTACTTATTTCCATTATCTCTGCTATATTTATTTGTTTTGATATATGACAAAGGGGGAGAGATAGGAAAGGAGAGAGTAAAAAGTTTTCAAAATCTTATTTTCGTAACTCTATCCTTTATTCAAAAAGTATTCAAAAGTTTTTTAAACCTAAGCTTTCAAAATTTTGCTAAGTATTCAAGTCCTTCAAAATTATTACTTAAGCTATCAGAACTTTTTCAAAACTTCTTGAAAAATACTTAAGCCTTCAAAAGTTTTCAAAATTTTTCCTTTATTCAAAAAGGTTCAAAAACATACTTTTCCTTTCGTTAAAAGCTTAAACTTTTTGAAGAAGTACTTAAGTTCTTAAAGCTTTCAAAATTTTGCCTAAGTACTCTAGCTTTTCAAAGGATTCTTACTAAAGTTTTAAAATGTTGCTAAGTACTCTAGCCTTTCAAAGGATTCTTACTCAAGTTTTAAAATGTTGCTAAGTACACTAGCTGCAAGATTCTTACTCAAGCTTTCAAAATTTTTTCTTAAGTACTCTAAAACTTAAGTTTTTCAAAACTGTATAAAAACTGAAATTCCTACTTAAGCTAACATTTTTAAAAAGTTTTCAACTACAAGTAAAGTTTTTAAACCCCACGAATTTTTGAAAAATCTAGGGGGAGATTCCTTCCAGGGGGAGGGAACAAAACTTAAAACTTTTTCATGTTTTGCTTAAACTTAACTTTTTGAACTAGGGTTGCCATAAATCAAAAAGGGGGAGATTGTTGGTGCAGAATGCACCTAAGTCAAACCTGTGTTTTGATAATGGCAACATAGGTCAAAAGTTAAGTCTTTCTTGTTTTCTAACAAGTTAATCAAGTGTGCAGGAAAAGCCCTAGCGAAGGACTGCTAGGCACTGGCAAAGGAATGCCAGGAAAGAAAGCCCTAGCAAAGGATTGCTAGGCAACTGGCGAAGGACTGCCAGTATCAAGCCCTAGCGAAGGACTGCTAGGCTCCAGGCGAAGGACAGCCTGGGACTGAAGCCCTAGCAAAGGACTGCTAGACAACTGGCGAAGGACAGCCAGTATCCAAGCCCTAGCGAAGGAATGCTAGGCTCCGGGCGAAGGACAGCTCGGCATCCAAGCCCTGACAAAGGACCGTCAGGCAAAAGTCCAACCAGAGGAACGGTTGGCATCAGGTAAACTCTCCCGAGAGGAGTAGGTGAGGACGCGTTCCCCGTCGAGGGAACAGTAGGCGTCGGTTCGACCTAGGGCTCCATTTTGGAGACCAAAGTCAGAACCAAGACAGCTAAGGCTGTATAAACTAATAATTAATTGTTTTATTGTGTTTTGGACTAACCCTGGATGCAGGACCGAAGGAACGTGTGTCTGCAACTCAGAGAGCCTCAAAGGAGTGAGGCAGCAGCTGAGCAGGGCGCCCTGAGTGTCCAGGGCGCCCCCAAGGTGAACCAGAACCAAGTGAAGCAAAAAGGGCTTCGGCTGCTTACTGGGCAGGGCGCCCTCAGCAGCCAGGGCGCCCTCAGCAGCCAAGGCGCCTTGGGCCCAGGTCTGCGAAGCTTCATCTTTATCCACAGCCGAGATTTCTGCGCGGAAGAAGTCAGCCAAGGCGCCCTCTGCGACCAGGGCGCCCCCAGAGTCAAACTTATCCCTATTCGGATGGGATAACTGTTGACTGAGCTAAATCCGGATCGGCTGACACGTGGCAGGGCGCCCCCGACGTCCAGGGCGCCCCTAGGTGCTATAAATAGCACCCAACGCCCAAGCCTTCAACAACAACTTCGATTCAACGCCTCAAAGCTCTTCTGCTCTCGCGACTTGCTCCGGAAACCTTCCAACACGAGCCGACGACGTCCTGCTGCTCCGAGAAATTCGATCTACTTCGGACGTCGGTAAAGAAGAGCGTGTTTTGTTTACTGCACTTAATTCTTTTAATCAAATTATTGTAAACTGTTTTGCGCCTATATAGAATTGCCCAAAGTAAACGGTCAACGACCGTGGGCCTTGGAGTAGGAGTCGACACAGGCTCCGAACCAAGTAAATCGAACTGTGTCTCTGTGTTTCTAATTTCCGCTGCGTACTTGCTCTAAGCTTTCCGAAAGAAAAATGATTTCCGATATTCACCCCCCCCTCTATCGGTTTTCACGATCCAACATTGATTGCCTTGAATCTGGTTTTGTTCCATCCTTAATCAATCTGAGCTATCTGGAGGGGTTCTTGGGTAAGCTCGGATCATCCACAACCCATCAGCGCAAGTGGACAACGCCAGATTAGAGAAATTGAATGGGATTTCAGTTTGGATCAGAACGTGAGCTGGATTTGAATCGCAGAGCTGTTTTTCAATGGTTTGCTGAGCTTAGGGGTTCGAGGCAGCCCTTGCATGACGAACAAGGAGTAATTGAGCTAGGGGAGTGATTGAGGATTAGTTTTCTCTATGTTTTTCAGCTCTTAGTTATAATTTCGATTTCTGAAATCTATTCATGTCTGCACTTGTATCAGTTGTTTTAAGTTCGTTTTCTGAATTGCTCTACAGTTAGTAGCCTTTCAATTCTGTTTTAGGATCAGATAGGAGCTTGTTATTGAACTATTAATTTAATTTCAGTTTGTTTCATATTTTTTTGCTTGTGTGCCGTTTTGTTCAACTTGCGTATCAAGTTAGGCTCTGCAATTTTCAGTTTTATGTTTCTGAATTTGAGTCAAGTTACATTAGTTCTTCTTAATCTTTTCCAAACCTTGGTTTTGCACATTCGTTTTCAGTTGTTTAGTTTACCTTGCGTTTGATTCGAAGTTTCATTTCTGCAACCATCATTTCTGCATTTCTGAACTCCATTCCTGCACTTGGCTTCCAATTTTGCCATCCAGATTTAATTTCTGCAATCCCAAGCTTCTTGTTTCTGAAATTGTGTCAAGTGAGCTTAGTTCTCACTTATGAACTCACGTGCAGTTGGTTTAATTCCATAGCAATGGATATCAGATTCTGAATTTGGTTTCCAACTTATGTATCAGCCCTTCCTCGCGCATCAGACTCCATTTCTGCACAGTCCAATTTATTTCTGCAATTAGGAGTTGATAGGCTTCTGAATTATGTGTTAATGAATATCAGTTCTTCGAAATCATTTCATGAAACGTTTCATGTTGCGCCTTTGAATCTGAGTTTGATCAAATTGTTTCTGAGTTTGCTCTGTTGCTGAATTCTGCACCCTTGTTCTGCATTTCAGTTTTGATTTTTGCTTCAAGTTGTGTCTGATTTGGATCTGAACATGGATGCTAAATTTCTTCCTTCAACTCTTGCAAACTTATTCACTAATAGCCTTGCTTTCTAAGCTTAATGGACCAGCTTTAATTCTGAATTCTCAGTTTGTAGTGTCTGCAATTGGTCTCAATTCATGAAGCAATTTTTTGATTAATTCTTTTTTGTGTGCTGAGTTGGTGGAATTCTGCAAGTTATCAAGTTCAGCCTCAGCACTGTTTAGTATCAGGATTAAACCTATCTTCTAGTGCTGCGCTGTGATTGAAGTCAGTTGAATTCGAAATAGGATCGTTTCTGAATTGTAGTTCATGTCTACACATAAATTGTTTCTTTTGCATGCCAAGTTATTTCTTGGCTGCAATTTGGTATCAAATGAATGTTTCGGTTTTGAGTTGTAGATCTTGAAGTTCAACATGATTTGTAGAGTCTTTTTGCAATTGTTGGAAGTATTGGTTTTAAAATTCGTATAAGTGTTTTGGTTGATCAAGTTTATCATTGTTTGAACCATGAGTTGACATTTCCTAACTTAAACTTGCCTAGTTAATTTTCTTCTCTCTTTAATTGAATTTTCATTTCTAATTGAAGTCAAACCCAATTTCTACTCGAAACCCAAAAATAGTTGACGACACATAACTCGAGCTTGAATCAAACACCCTCTCAACTAGTCCTAGGAAAAATACGACCTGCGGCCCCTTTACTATGTTTTCATTCTTTGATTGCAAAAAGGGTTTCCAGCATTTATAAATATTCTAAATTTGAGACCCACATTTCGTGACAGCTCATTTGGGTCCATCAAATTTTTGGCGCCATTGTCGGGGAAACAACTAGTTGATTTGTTTGATTTTTGCTTGTGTGCTTATGGGCATATCATTTGATTCTATTTTCTTGTGCTTTATCTTTTGTATACGGTTGCTGTCCTTTTTCTTGTTTGCTTTATGACAGGATTGCCAGTTCAAAATGTTCTCATCTACTTACCAGTAGCCGTGTCCACAATTTCAGCAGAACCAACCTTTCAATCAACCACCAAATCAAGATTTCCAATAGTCTTGTGCGAATTTCCAGCAAGCAAATCAGTTTTTTCAGCCTAATTGTCAGACAAGTCAGCCTTTCCAAAATTTTTAGCCAAATCAACCAAATTTCCAACAATTTCAGAATGGGCAGCCACAATTTTCAGTTTTTGAGCAACCAATTCAGCAATACCAGCCACAATTTCAGATTTTTGTCTTGGCACAGCTTCTTGGATCTTCAATTGTTAATAAAGACTCTGGATGCTTCAATTGATTTCCATCCTTAACCACTTCTTCTTGCTCATTTTGGACACAAACTAAATTCAACTTGGCAAATGTATTTCTTTCCATCTCCTTTTGTTTATAACTGAATTTCTCAGCTTCCTTTTGCAAATTCTTGCTATTGCGTGCCACTTGGACTTGGCACATCTTCAAGTCTTCCCGGATTTGCAATAAGCACCTCCAATTCACAACTAAATACTTACTTCCTTGAGGCAAAGCTCAACTCAAATGGCAATTTTTTTTTTAAAATGAAGTGCTTCCTTGATGAAAATTCATTCCAAATCACTAATCACTCGCCTTGACTGCTTCCGAAGAAATCGACATCGGATCAGAATCGGAGTCGGACGACGGAAAGCTCACCATTTCGGAGGACGGAAAAATAACTGTAAGTGGTTATTCTAAAGCTGAATTAGCAGAATTAATTGCTTACCTATCTAGTAACTTGGCGAAAGCCAATATCCAAGTCGAGTCTCTCCGACAGGAAGTAAAACTCCTGAAAGAGGGCACTGACTCTAGATCTTTGACTGAGAAGGTTCAAGAAGGAACCTCTACTCAAGTTGAAAAGTCTGAGAAAGAGAACTCCTCCTTGAAAACTCAAGTCAAGGACCTTATAGCAGCTTTGGAATGATTCACTTCGGGTTCCAAGTGTCTGAACATGATCCTTGGAAAACAGAAGTCCGTTCTAAATCGATCCGAGTTAGGGTATCGAATCAAGGTTAGACAAAGGTCATACTATGCTGTATTGAACCAATCTAGACCTAAAGTTCAGGCATGGGTACCCAAACTTTTCCTGAACAACCAAGTTGGACCAGACCAGTATTGGATCCCCAAGGACATGATTCATATCTTGCCTAATCATTACCGTGGCTTTAGTCCAAGGGGAGCCAACTTAAAAACCATTTTTATAATTAAATAAATTCTTTTTCTTATTGTAAAATTGCTTGCTTGCTTGTTTATTAATTTTCTGCAATTTACCATGCTTAGACCTAGGACTGGTTAGATTAAGGACTAAACCAATTAACTGAAATTTGAATAACATAGTATTGGGTGTGTTGGGACCGGGTGCATGTTGTCAAGGATACGAGTTCGTAAAATTTTAAATTTTTACGTGCAGCGGAAGAATTTGCATAAAATAATTTCCTAAATTATTTTAACTTCATATCTAGCATGCAACCTTACATTGTGTTGACATAATCATAAAATAAAACTTTGCGAAAAAGTAAACAAATTTACCAAGTACCTCTCGTAACTCGAAGTAAGGGACGAGATCCAACCGTAGCGTCCCCTGGAAGCTCCGCCTCTATTCGCGTCCACGCCGAGTTCTCTTCGGGATGACTTCGCAAAGTCATGAGTTTTGTGCCGACGAGAACTACTAGATTCTCGGAAGGCACAACTAGATGAACAAGAGAGGAAAGACAGGAAACTAACCAACGAAGTAACGGAATCGAATTCCAAGAAGAGAGGAGTCGCTATCCGCTTCTTCTTCTTCGTGTTCGGGTTCTCCTTCTTCTTCTTGAAGCTCACGGCCTCCTCCAAGGAGTCCTTTGTGCGCCGGCCCTAATCCTCTAGGGTGGGCGCCGGCCCTAGGCAAGAGAGGGGAGAGGAGGAGAGATTAAGAGAGAGAGGGAGAGAATAATAACAATTACTCAATTGGGAATAAGGGCTAGCCTTTGGTTCCTTTATATAGTAGCAACTCTTTTGCTAAGTCTCCCTCTAAACCGAATTAACGGATTTAACGGAATTAGTTATAAGAAATTTATCTTATAAATTTTCTTATTAATTATTCCGTTTAAACCGAGTCTTTATTATAAACTAATTTATAATAAAACTAATTCTTCTTCTCTTTAAATTATGGAATAAATTTTTATAAGAAATTTATAAACTTTCTTATTATGGAAAAATCAATTCATAATTGATTTTATAAAATTAAAATAAACCAATTCATGGATTATTTTAATCTTCCATAAAAGAATAAATTTCTATAAATTTTATTTATATAAATTTCTTTATACAAATTTATTCATCCATAATTTATAAAATAAATAGCACTAGATTTATTTTATTAATTAAACCAAAATTAATTGGTTTTCTCCTCTTATTTGGCCGGCCACCAAAGGGGGTTTTGACACCCTCTTTGGCCGGCCAAACCAACCCGAACCGCCGCGAATTAAACTCATTTAATTCGCCCAAAAAGCCTTTAAAAGACTTAGCTATTTTTAGCTTCCATCGCGCCTCTGACTAACTCAGATTCGACTTATTTCTCTTGATCGGAAAATCCAATTTTCAACTCGTTTTAAATCCCTCAGATTACTCGTAGTGCGTGTGACTAAATAGGCTTTCGATTTATGTTGGCCGTCTATAATTAACCCATTAATTATAGAACGATCATGAGTGGCACCTAGTAGTACATCATGATCCCCAATTAATCGAAAGATCAACGGTTTGACCTTAGAAGAAATTATTCTGAAACCCTTCAGCAGCTCTAATGAATCGTGCCCCATTCCCTTCACCACCTTATACCCACTTGGTTCAGGACACGGTCTATGGTGTCAGTCCCCACTAGGCTGACTACGTCACACCTAGCCCAAGTAGTGTCTTTCTCGTCCATTGGATTTCTAATTACTCTCATGTATTTTAGAGACTCGCACTCTAAACATGATATACTCTGGCCAGAGGTTTTGAGTAACAATCCGACGATAGGCCTGGGTATACGTCTCCTCGCAGGGAGTGGTGAATCCTTTGTAGGCTGTTCAAACATCTTCGGGCATTTCGGCTCATACCCAATCATCCTGGGTCCACACCTCCTTGAGATGCTTGCTTAAGATGTTAAAGTATAAGTCTCCATGACCAAGATGACTTGAACACCGCAAGTCAAAGGAACATCACACTTAAGACGCAGTAAGAACTTCATTGACATATCTATATAGATAACCATATGAAGTTTTACAGCTAGTCACTCCAATGAACTAGTTCCCTTAACTAGCATCCATGTTTATCTCCGGACATCCCAATGTCACCAGCCAGTGAGAATCAGCTGATTAGAGAATAACCCATGCTAGTGTCAACAGAATTGATAGTGTCCGTTTTTATCAATTCATCGACTAGGGATGTTTTCAATACTTCACATTTGCACATTTAGAGATAATCACAAGTTGTGATCCCATCACAAATTCTCTTATGCTGTGAGTTGTATTGCGGACATTCAGTAGATGAGTTTAAGATCCCAATCAAATACACAAACATGTACACTCAAATAATGAATTATCATTTATTAAAATAAATGTTTACAATCATAAGGCGATTGCCTTAGGACACTTCTCTCATATCACTAACAGGGTGGAGATGAGATGATAGTACGTTTGGGAAGCTATTTTGGCGGAACTAGCCGAAGCTACCGATCCAAGACCCAAACTAGTTAGACCAAAATCTTTCAAGGAGTAACTTGAAGATGGATTTTCAATAAAAGGCTTTGTCAAGAAAGGGGTTGATGATCCAATAAGGTTACGTCCAAAGAAGGCCTAGTGTCTCGCCAAGACCTGGAAGCCGATTGTTGAAAACCAAATTCACTTTACTATTGTCAGATTTGAATCTAACACAGATTTCAATTAATCTTAGATTCAACCATTATTTTCAAAAATAAATTTAAAAGCATAATTAATTGGTTCTTCAAAATTAATTTAACTTTTCAAAACTAATCATGAGTTTTCAAAATAAATTTTTTTACCTCTATTAAAACTTGTCTCACAAAAACTCATAAGTTAACGTGATTGATAACTATATACCTGGTGTGATAGTTAGGACTTAACTTAACTCAAAATCTAGTTTCTGTAATGTTGTTAAATAAAAACATTGATTTTAGAGCTGAATTGACTTGATTGTTGGATGGTCATTAGAGTCAAACCAGGTCAAAAGAGTCAAACTTGGTCAAATAGTCAAACTGGTCAATAGTCAAACAATGACCAGCTCGGGCGCCCGTGACCCCTCGGGCGCCCCCCACTTTCTCTTCGACCAAGATAGCAAAAGCTGTCAAAACAACCTAGCTAACCAATTTTGGGCAGAAGCAATTAATACGACTTGCTATATCCAAAATAGAGTCCTAATTAACAAACGACATAATAAAACTCCCTATGAATTATACTACCATAGACTTCCAAACCTACATTACCTAAGGGTCTTTGGGTGCAAAGTCCATATCCTAAACACCAAGGACTATCTAGGCAAATTCCAGTCTAAGTCAACCCCAGGGGTCTTCTTAGGATATTCAACAATAAGTAGGGCCTATAGAGTTTACAATAAGCAAACTAAAAAAATTGAAGAAATAATAAATCTAATATTTGATGAGGAAACTAATTCAAAAACTGATAATCCAGAATTAAATCCATCAAATATTGATCATGAAGATAATGAACAAATTATTGAACCACTAGTTGAACCTCTAAATGAACTAACTATTGAACCAACTACTGAGTCAATTGAACCAATAATTGAACCAACCCAAGTAGTTGAAGCAAATACTGAACCGAACCGTCCAGCCGGACCTGAGGCTGAACCAAGTTCTAGAAGAACCAAGAAACCCATACTCAGTCACCCTACTGATCAAATTGTGGGTGATCCAACCTTAGGAGTCAGAACTAGGTCCTCCTATAGAAATCTTAGTCAGATTGCACTGATTTCGAAAATTGAACCTAAGACTATAGAGGAAGCCCTACCTGATCCTGATTGGATCATAGCAATGCAAGAGGAGTTAGCCCAATTTGAAAGGAACCAAGTCTGGGAACTAGTACCTAAACCTGAGGGCAAATCCATTATTGATACTAAGTGAGTGTTTAGGAATAAGCTAAATGACCAAGGGGAAATAGTTAGAAATAAAGCCCGCTTAGTAGCTAAAGGGTTCAGTCAAGTCGAAGGGTTAGACTATGACGAAACCTATGCCCCAGAAGCCAGACTTGAGTCCATTAGAATGTTGCTAGCCTTTGCAGCCCATAAAGGATTTAAACTCTACCAAATGGATGTAAAGTCTGTCTTCCTAAATGGATTTATTAGAGAAGAAGTCTATGTAGGACAACCCCCCGATTTTGAGGACTTAAAAAAATCTAACCACGTTTACAAACTCAATAAGGCACTGTATGGACTAAACCAAGCACCTAGGGCATGGTATGAACGCATATCAACCTACCTCATTTCTAAGGAATTTAACCAAGGACAAATTGACTCAACTCTTTTTATTAAAACCTTAGAAAAAGACATCTTTATTGCCCAAATCTACGTTGACGATATAATTTTTGGATCCACCAACTCAAATTTCTTAAAAAAAGTTGTAAAAATAATGAAAAACGAATTCGAAATGAGCTTAGTTGGTGAGCTCAACTTCTTTTTAGGATTACAAATTAAGCAAACTAGGGATGAAAATTATGTCCATCAATCCAAATATTCTAAGGAGTTAATAAAGAAATTTAAAATAGATAACTCCAAAAGCATAAGTACCCCTATGGCCACAAATGTGAAAATAGATAGTGACCCTGAAGGTAAACCTGTAGACCTTAAGCTATATCAAAGTATGATTGGAAGTCTACTGTAACTTACAGCTAGCAGACCTGATATCCTTTTTGCTGTAGGGATGTGTGCTAGATACCAAACCTGTGCTAAAGAAACGCACTTAGCAGCCCTAAAAAGAATACTTAGGTACATTAAGGGCACCCTCAATGTAGGAATTTGGTATCCTAGGACCTTAACATTTGACTTGTCAGGATACTCTGACTCTGACTATGCTGGATGCAAACTAGATAGAAAGAGTACAAGTGAAAGCTGCCAACTTTTAGGAAATAGTTTAGTTAGTTGGTGCAGTAGAAAGCAACACTGCGTAGCTCTATCCACAACCGAAGCTAAGTATGTTGCTTTAGGAGAGTGTGTAGCACAACTCCTATGGATGATGCACACTCTTAAGGACTTCCAGCTTGACTACACCCAAACCGAAGTCTACATTGATAATATAAGTTTAATTAATCTAACTAAGAACCCAATCCAACACTCTAGAACTAAACACGTAGAAGTAAAACACCACTTCGTAAGAGATCATATAGCCAGGGGTGAGATAGTCCTTAAGCATGTAGACTCAAAATCTAACTTAGCTGATATATTCACCAAACCCCTACCTGTGTCTGAGTTCAGCTCACTAAGAAGGCAGTTAGGGTTATGATTGGTAGAATAGGACTGCTCTATTTAAGTTTTTCTTTAAAAAAAAATTGGTTTATTTCTTATTTAATTTGAAAAATCATTTCTTTATTTTCATAATGTTAAAAACTTAGTTTTATTAAAATAATTTTCTGACTTAGTTTTATTTAAAAACATACCTCCTTCAAAACTAGGACTTTTTCGAAATGGACTTAGCTTAGGCTCTAACCTTAGAACTGCATGCACCTATAGATCTAGAAGCCAGCATCTCACAAGCACCTTAGGGTACTTTTGATTGATAACCTAGACTGGGTTGAGATGCTTAGGTCTATGCCTTGATTCAAGATGCTTTAAGTCAGTGTATCTGCAGTAATTGAGGCAATAAATACCAATTAATAGTAATCAGGTTAAGTGTCAAGCTTAGAAAAATCTAACTTGATCAGAACACTTAACTTGACTAACCTTAGCGAAAGAAACTATTTATAATAGTTAGTAAGTAGCTAATTGGGATAGACAGGACCCGAAAGAGAAAATTTGAATGAATTTGGTCCAGTTTATACTTAGATTTGGTTCAGTACAGCACCTTTGTAACGACCCCGCCTTCTCTACCTTAGACGGACCGTTACTTTGTCTACTTCTTGACTCTAATGCACGACTAAAAAGGCGGAACTTTCTTTATTTTTTTTTGTATTCAATCTAACTAAAAATGATATTCTAACTTTAATAGTCATGCATGATACAATGGCACATTACTAGCAATTCTAACTATTTAAACTCATCACACAAGGTTCTATAACATTTCTAAAGCACTATGAAATATGCATGCAACTTTTCTAAGCATATTTAAAGCAATAAGACTTAATTCGAAACTAACAACATCTTGGCACATGCAATAATATTTCTAGAACTTCATAGAATGTAAATCTTACTTTTCTACCGAATTTACAAGCATTTTAAGCACAATTAGGACTTAGTCCAAAAGGGAATAATAATAAGCTCAAGAATAAGTCTAAAATGCAATGTATTCACATGTTAAACTACTCATGCCCTTGCTCATCTAGTGCATTCACAAAAGTATGGATACTAATTGAAATAACATGGAATCTTCATTCTAAAAATTGAGCATGTAAAACTATCCGAAGCATAAATGTTTAATAAACTCCATAACACAATAACTTGGAATTTGAAATCTTAAACATTGCATTTCAAATAGGCTAAACTGTCTCATCCCAAGGATCTCTCCAAGGTCAGCCACCACACACACGTCACTCAGCACCGCCTCGTCGCCTTCCTTCAGAATTGCTTATCTTTACCTTTACCTGCAGTAAGAGGAAATGCAACTAATAAGCATAAAGCTTAGCAAGTACTATCTAGCTCACAAAATCTCGAAATGTGCAGGCATGCTTTTTAAACAATATGAAATCACATG
>JAGFNQ010004217.1:39280-76339 GCA_024364735.1 Boesenbergia rotunda
AGCAGAATGCACCTAAGTCAACCTGTTTTTGATAATGGCAACATAGGTCAAAAGTTAAGTCTTTCTTGTTTTCTAACAAGTTAATCAAGTGTGCAGGAAAAGCCCTAGCGAAGGACTGCTAGGCACTGGCAAAGGAATGCCAGGAAAGAAAGCCCTAGCAAAGGATTGCTAGGCAACTGGCGAAGGACTGCCAGTATCAAGCCCTAGCGAAGGACTGCTAGGCTCCAGCGAAGGACAGCCTGGGACTGAAGCCCTAGCAAAGGACTGCTAGGACAACTGGCGAAGAACAGCCAGTATCCAAGCCCTAGCGAAGGAATGCTAGGCTCCGGGCGAAGGGACAGCTCGGCAACCAAGCCCTGACAAAGGACCGTCAGGCAAAAGTCCAAACCAGAGGAACGGTTGACATCAGGTAAATTCTCCCGAGAGGAGTAGGTGAGGACGCGTTCCCCGGTCGAGGGAACAGTAGGCGTCGGTTCGACCTAGGGCTCCATTTTGGAGACCAAAGTCAGAACCAAGACAGCTAAGGCTGTATAAACTAATAATTAATTGTGTTATTGTGTTTTGGACTAACCCTGGATGCAGGATCGAAGGAACGTGTGTCTGCAAACTCAGAGAGCCTCAAAGGAGTGAGGCAGCAGCTAAGCAGGGCGCCCTGGACACCAGGGTGCCCTCAAGGTGAACCAGAACCAAGTGAAGCAAAAAGGGCTTTGGCTGCTTACTGGGCAGGGCGCCCTTAGCAGGCAGGGCGCCCTCAGCAGCCAGGGCGCCCTCAGCAGCCAAGGCGCCTTGGGCCAGGTCTGCGAAGCTTCATCTTTATCCACAGCCGAGATTTCTGCGCGGAAGAAGTCAGCCAAGGCGCCCTCTTGCGACCAGGGCGCCCCCAGAGTCAACTTATCCCTATTCGGATGGGATAACTGTTGACTGAGCTAAATCCGGATCGGCTGACACGTGGCAGGGCGCCCCCGACGTCCAGGGCGCCCTAGGTGCTATAAATAGCACCTAACGCCCAAGCCTTCTACAAAAACTTCGATTCAACGCCTCAAAGCTCTTCTGCTCTCGCGACTTGCTCCGGAAACCTTCCAACACGAGCCGACGACGTCCTGCTGCTCCGAGAAATTCGATCTACTTCGGACGTCGGTAAAGAAGAGCGTGTTTTGTTTACTGCACTTAATTCTTTTAATCAAATTATTGTAAACTGTTTTGCGCCTATATAGAATTGCCCAAAGTAAACGGTCAACGACCGTGGGCCTTGGAGTAGGAGTCGACACAGGCTCCGAACCAAGTAAATCGAACTGTGTCTCTGTGTTTCTAATTTCCGCTGCGTACTTGCTCTAAGCTTTCCGAAAGAAAAATGATTTCCGATATTCACCCCCCTCTATCGGTTTTCACGATCCAACAAGTGGTATCAGAGCGGGAAGTTCAAACTTGGTGCAACCACCAGTTTGAAAATTTCTTTTCAGATTTTCTTTATAATTTTTTTTAATTCGAATTTTTAAATATTTTTCCGTTCGAATTTCTTTCGTTAATCGAGGTTGGTGCAACACCCCTCGATATTTTATTTCCCTTATCCCACACTACTAATCTAATACCAAGTCTTGGGATATTTTTCTAGTAGTTTTCTTTTCCAGATTAAATGGCTATGCAAGGAGGGATTCAAGCACCGCCAGACCTCCACTTTTCAGTGGAGAAGACTTTTCTTACTGGAAAAGTCGTATGGAGGTCCACCTGAAAACTCAGGTGGACATGTGGATCATTATCCAGTCCGGTCTGGAGATCCCCCGAAATGCTGATGGACTTCCTCAGAACTACTCGGAGTGGGACAACACCCTAAAGCGAAAGATAGAAGCCGACGCAAAAGCTACTCAGACTCTTCAATGTGGATTGACGAAAGAGGAGCTGAACCGCGTGGGCCCTTCAACCAGTGCAAAGGAGCTGTGGACAAAACTGATCGAGCTGCACGAAGGGACTTCAGACTCCAGGATCAGCAAGAGGGATCTGCTCCTGAACAAATTATACACTATCAAGATGGCGGACAACGAAACAGCAGTCCAGCTCCACGCACGAATCCAAGAGGTAATGAACGGTCTTCACACAATAGGTCACAAGGTTGAAAACCGTGACCTAATAAGGTATACTCTAAACGCCTTCCCTAGAAACACCTTGTGGGCATCTATGGTAGATGCATACAAGGTCTCTAGGGATCTCTCCAAAATTAAATTAGACGAATTATTTCAGAGTTAGAACTTCATGAGCAGACTAACTGCAATATGGCCGAGAAGAGTATTGCCTTTTTTGCAGGAAAAACTGGAAAAGCGACAAAAAAAGAAACCTCAACCTGAACCCGAGCTCAACTCTGATTCAGATGCAGAAGATGAAGAAGCAGATCAATCTGAGCTGGTCCGATTGGCCCGAAGTTACTACAAAAAATTGAAAATCAAGCCAACACACGGAGAACCGGCCGAAGAAAGGACGAACCAGCTGAACCCGCGAACAAGCCTAATGTGACCTGCTACGAGTGCAAGAAAAAGGGTCACTACAAGTCAGAGTGCCCTAACCTAAAGGAGACAAAATGGACGAGAAGAAAGAAGGCACTGCAAGCAACCTAGGACGAGTCTTCCTCAGAAGAAGAAGAAGAGGCACCCCAGTCCAACCTACTAGCCCTGACTGCCTCAGAAAACGTCGAGACTGAGTCAGAATCAGAACAGGACGACGACGAGCTGACCTTCACAGAAGACGGAGAAATTAAGGTAACAGTTTTAATAGATCGCAATTAACTGAATTAATTTCTTTTCTTTCTCGAGATTTGGCAAAAGCCAAACTCCGAGTCGAATCCCTCCGACAGGAAGTAAAACTCCTGAAGAGGGAGCTGACTCTAAACCCTTAACCGAGAAGGTTCAGGAAGGAACTCCTACTCAAGTTGAAAAACTTGAAAAGGAAAACTCCTCCCTGAAAACTCAGGTTAAGGATCTTAGATCAGCATTAGAACGATTTACAACTGGTTCCAAAGGTCTTGACATGATCCTTGGAAAACAGAAATCAGTTCTAAATCGATCCGGATTGGGCTATAGAACCAAATCTCGGCAAAGATCTTACTTGCTGTACTGAATCAGTCCAGAGGTAAAATTCAGGCATGGGTACCTAAACTATGCCTGAACAAACCGACTGGATCAAATCAGTATTGGATCCCCAAGGACAAGATTCACATCTTGCCTAACCATCACCGTGGCTTTAGTCCAGGGGAGCAAAACTGAAAACTATATTCATTATTAGATAAATTTTTCTTGCAATATGATTGTTTGCTTGTTTATTTAATTTCTGCATTTTACCATGCTTAGACTTAGGCTAGTTTAAGGACCAAACAAACTTAACTGAAACTTGAAAACATAGTAAGGGGTGGAGGTGAGATGATAGTACGTTGGGGAAACCAATTCTAATAAGATCAAGTTTACTTGGTCTCTTTAGACTGGTGAAACCAGCCGAAGCTACCGATCCAAAATCCAAACTAGTTAGACCAGAAATTTTTCAAAGAATAATTTTGAAAATGAAATTTCATTAAAAGACTTTGTCAAGGAAAGGGTGGATGATCCCATAAGGCTTCGGCCAAAGAAGGCCTAGTGCCTCGCCAAGACCTGGAAGTCAATTTTTGAAATTCAAATTCAAATTAATTTTTGTCAAATTCGAATCTAACACAAAATTTCAGTTATTTGTAGAATTAAACATTTTTGTTAAAATTAATTGTTTTCAAAATTAATTAAGTTTTTTTGTTTTCAAAATTTAATTATTATCAAAATAAACTTAACTATCAAAACCTGTCTCACGAAAACCATAAGGCTAACGTGATTGAAAACCCTAGATTTGGGTGAGACAGACTAGGCAGTGAAACTCAATTTAAGCTATTCCTGATTCTAATTGGATCCAAATCAAGAAAATTCTTTATGCGTAGGAACATAAAGATTTGGACCAATGGATGTTGGATAGCGGTTGCTCCAGACACATGACTGGAGATAAATTGAAGTTCACCAAGCTCAAACTCAAAAACCTAGGCTCAGTGGCATTTGGCAATAATGCTACACTCAAGGTAATTGGGTCAGGTAATATTGAGCTTAAATCTGATTTCATTATTAAGAAAGTTATATTGGTTGAAAATTTTAATTTTAACCTGCTTAGCATAAGTCAGTTATGTGATTCTGGTTATATAGTTACTTTCAACAATTCTAACTGCCTGATTAGAAATGAACAAGACTCAGAAATCATACTTAAGGGCACTAGGAAAACAATGTATACACTATAAACCTTCCCCTTGTACCCAAATGTATGTTAACACACTTAGAACAATCAAACCTCTGGCATAGGAGATTAGGTCATACCAATTTGAGAACTATCTCAAAAATTACCCAACTTGGCTTAATCAAAGGTATTCCCAAAATTAAAAATAATGAAAACCTGATATGTGAATCTTGTAATCAAGGTAAACAAACCAAATCCAATCACAAATTAATTCAATCTGATCTAACTCAAACCACACTTGAGCTCCTGCACCTTGACCTATTTGATTCACATGGAGCCAAGTCACTAAGCGGAAACCGATACTGCTTAGTAATAGTCAATGATTACTCTAGGTTTACCTGGGTTAGGTTCCAAAAAACCAAAGATGAAACCCTAAACCTATTCAATGAATTCTGTAAACTAATTGAAAATCAAAACGACACTAAAATTAAAAGACTTAGGAGTGATCACGGGGGAGAATTTGAGATCAACGATTCGAAGAATTCTGTAAAGTAAATGGGTATTTACATGAATTTTCATGTCCTAGAACCCCCCAACAAAATGGGATAGTTGAGCGAAGGAATAGAACCTTACAAGAAGCCGCTAGGGCTATGCTCAACGAATTTAATCTAGCAAACCAATTTTGGGCAGAAGCAATTAGTACAGCCTGTTATATCCAAAATAGGGTTTTAATTAACAAGCGACACAACAAAACCCCCTATGAATTGTACTACCATAGACTACCAAATTTACATTATCTAAGGGTCTTTGGATGTAAAGTCCATATCCTAAACACCAAAGACTATTTAGGAAAATTTCAATCCAAGTCAAACCCTGGTATTTTCCTAGGATACTCAACCACAAGTAGAGCCTATAGAGTTTACAACAAACAAACTAAGAAAATTGAAGAAACAACAAACCTAATTTTTGATGAAGAAGTCAACTCAACATCTAATAATCCAGACTTAACTTCATCAAACTCTGACCAAGAAAATGAACAAACTATTGAACCCTTAAACGAACTAACCATTGAACCAATTAATGAGTCAACTGAATCAAGTATCCAACCAACAAATGAACCAACCCAAAGAGTCGAATCAAATAGTGAACCAAACCGACCAGCCGGACCTGAGGCTGAACTAAGCTCTAGAAGAACCAAGAAACCCAGACTCAGTCACCCAACTGATCAAATTGTGGGTGATCCAACTCTAGGAGTCAGGACTAGATCCTCCCATAGAAACCTTAGTCAAATAGCTATGATATCGAAAATTGAACCCAAAACTATAGATGAAGCCCTACCTGACCCTGACTGGATCATAGCTATGCAAGAAGAATTAGCCCAATTTGAAAGGAACCAAGTCTGGGAACTAGTGCCTAAACCTGAAGGCAAATCCATCATAGATACTAAGTGGGTCTTTAGGAATAAACTAAATGATCAAGGAGAAATAGTCAGAAATAAAGCCCGCTTAGTAGCCAAGGGATTCAGCCAAGTAGAGGGATTAGATTACGATGAGACATACGCCCCAGTAGCTAGACTTGAGTCCATTAGAATGTTATTAGCATTTGCATCCCATAAAGGATTCAAATTATATCAAATGGATGTAAAGTCAGCCTTTTTAAATGGATTTATTAAAGAAGAAGTTTATGTAGGACAACCCCCAGGGTTTGAGGACTTAGACAAACCTAACCATGTTTACAAACTAACCAAAGCATTATATGGACTAAAACAAGCACCTAGGGCCTGGTATGAACGCTTGTCAACCTATTTAACTTCTAAAAATTTTAAACAAGGCCAAATTGACTCAACCCTATTCATTAAAACCCTAGGAAAAGATATATTTATTGCCCAAATTTACGTAGATGACATAATCTTTGGATCCACCAACACCAACTTTCTAAAAGAATTTGTCAAGATAATGGAAGATGAATTTGAAATGAGCTTAGTTGGTGAGCTTACATTTTTCCTAGGACTACAAATCAAACAAACTAAGGATGGGAACTATGTTCATCAATTCAAATATGCTAAAGAATTAATAAAGAAATTTAAAATGGATAACTCTAAAAGCATAAGTACCCCCATGGCTACTAATGTAAAAATAGATAATGACCCTGATGGTAAACCAGTGGATCTTAAACTCTATAGGAGTATGATAGGTAGCCTACTGTACCTTACAGCCAGCAGACCTGATATCCTCTTTGCGGTAGGAATGTGTGCTAGATACCAAACTTGTGCTAAGGAAACGCACTTAACAGCCCTAAAAAGAATTTTAAGATATGTAAAGGGCACCCTAAATGTAGGGATTTGGTATCCTAGAACCTCAACTTTTGATTTAACAGGATACACAGATTCTGACTATGCAGACTGTAAATTAGATAGAAAGAGCACAAGTGGTAGCTGCCAACTATTAGGATAAAGTCTAGTTAGTTGGTGCAGCAGAAAACAACACTGTGTGGCTCTATCCACAACTGAAGCTGAGTATGTGGCCTTAGGAGAGTGTGTTGCTCAACTTTTATGGATGATGCACACACTTAAGGACTTCCAGCTCAACTACACCCAAACTCAAGTATTCATTGACAATATAAGTTCAATTAATTTAACTAAGAACTCAATCCAACACTCCAAAACCAATCATATAGAAGTCAAACATCACTTTGTAAGAGACCATGTAACCAGGGGTGAAATAGTACTTAAGTATATTGATTCTAAATCCAACCTAGCTGATATATTCACAAAGTCCCTACCTGAGTCTGAGTTCAGCTCACTAAGAAGACAGTTAGGATTGTGCTCTGTAGAATAGATTATTTTTTTTCGATTTGATTTAAAATTGGTTTTAAAAATTTTCTTAATCTTTGAAAAACTGTTTTACATAATTTCAAAATCAGTTTTCATTTTTTACTTAGTTTTATCGCAAAACTACCCCCTTTAAAAATTAGGACTTTTTCGAAAATGGACTTAGCCTAGGCCCTAACCCTAAAACAGCATGCACCTATAGACTTAGAAGCCAGCATCTCACAAGCACCTTAGGGTACTTTTGATTGATAACCTAGAAAGGGTTGAGATGCTTAGGTCTTTGCCTTAATTCAAGATGCTTTAAGTCAGTGCATCTGCAGTAATTGGGGCACTAAATACAACTTATACAACAATCAAGTTAAGTGTCAAGTTTAGAAAATCTAACTTGAACAGAAACACTTAACTTGACTAACCCTAGCAAAAACTACTGTTTATAACACTTAGTAAGTAGCTAATTGGGTTAGACAGGTCCCTACAAAGAAAATTGATTGATTTAGTTAAGTCTAATTATGATTTAGTTCAGTACAGCAAAATCTTACTTATTTCCATTATCTCTGCTATATTTATTTGTTTTGATATATGGCAAAGGGGGAGAGATAGGAAAGGAGAGAGTAAAAAGTTTTCAAAATCTTATTTTCATAACTCTATCCTTTATTCAAAAAGTATTCAAAAGTTTTTTAAACCTAAGCTTTCAAAATTTTGCTAAGTATTCAAGTCCTTCAAAATTATTACTTAAGCTATCAGAACTTTTTTCAAAACTTCTTGAAAAATACTTAAGCTTTCAAAAGTTTTCAAAATTTTTCCTTTATTCAAAAAGGTTCAAAAACATACTTTTCCTTTCGTTAAAAGCTTAAACTTTTTGAAGAAGTACTTAAGTTCTTAAAGCTTTCAAAATTTTGCCTAAGTACTCTAGCTTTTCAAAGGATTCTTACTAAAGTGTTAAAATGTTGCTAAGTACTCTAGCTTTTCAAAGGATTCTTACTAAAGCGTTAAAATGTTGCTAAGTACTCTAGCTTTTCAAAGGATTCTTACTCAAGTTTTAAAATGTTGCTAAGTACTCTAGCCTTTCAAAGGATTCTTACTCAAGTTTTAAAATGTTGCTAAGTACACTAGCTGCAAGATTCTTACTCAAGCTTTCAAAATTTTTTCTTAAGTACTCTAAAGCTTAAGTTTTTCAAAACTGTATAAAAACTGAAATTCCTACTTAAGCTAACATTTTCAAAAAGTTTTCAACTACAAGTAAAGTTTTTAAACCCCACGAATTTTTGAAAAATCTAGGGGGAGATTCCTTCCAGGGGGAGGGAACAAAACTTAAAACTTTTTCATGTTTTGCTTAAACTTAACTTTTTGAACTAGGGTTGCCATAAATCAAAAAGGGGGAGATTGTTGGTGCAGAATGCACCTAAGTCAAACCTGTGTTTTGATAATGGCAACATAGGTCAAAAGTTAAGTCTTTCTTGTTTTCTAACAAGTTAATCAAGTGTGCAGGAAAAGCCCTAGCGAAGGACTGCTAGGCACTGGCAAAGGAATGCCAGGAAAGAAAGCCCTAGCAAAGGATTGCTAGGCAACTGGCGAAGGACTGCCAGTATCAAGCCCTAGCGAAGGACTGCTAGGCTCTAGACGAAGGACAGCCTGGGACTGAAGCCCTAGCAAAGGACTGCTAGACAACTGGCGAAGGACAGCCAGTATCCAAGCCCTAGCGAAGGAATGCTAGGCTCCGGGCGAAGGACAGCTCGGCAACCAAGCCCTGACAAAGGACCGTCAGGCAAAAGTCCAACCAGAGGAACGGTTGGCATCAGGTAAACTCTCCCGAGAGGAGTAGGTGAGGACGCGTTCCCCGTCGAGGGAACAGTAGGCGTCGGTTCGACCTAGGGCTCCATTTTGGAGACCAAAGTCAGAACCAAGACAGCTAAGGCTGTATAAACTAATAATTAATTGTGTTATTGTGTTTTGGACTAACCCTGGATGCAGGACTGAAGGAACGTGTGTCTGCAACTCAGAGAGCCTCAAAGGAGTGAGGCAGCAGCTGAGCAGGGCGCCCTGAGTGTCCAGGGCGCCCCCAAGGTGAACCAGAACCAAGTGAAGCAAAAAGGGCTTTGGCTGCTTACTGGGCAGGGCGCCCTCAGCAGCCAAGGCGCCTTGGACCCAGGTCTGCGAAGCTTCATCTTTATCCACAGCCGAGATTTCTGCGCGGAAGAAGTCAACCAAGGCGCCCTCTGCGACCAGGGCGCCCCCAGAGTCAAACTTATCCCTATTTGGATGGGATAACTGTTGACTGAGCTAAATCCGGATCGGCTGACACGTGGCAGGGCGCCCTTGACGTCCAGGGCGCCCCTAGGTGCTATAAATAGCACCTAACGCCCAAGCCTTCTACAAAAACTTCAATTCAACGCCTCAAAGCTCTTCTACTCTCGCGACTTGCTCCGGAAACCTTCCAACACGAGCCAACGATGTCCTGCTGCTCCGAGAAATTCGATCTACTTCCGACGTCGGTAAAGAAGAGCGTGTTTTGTTTACTGCACTTAATTCTTTTAATCAAATTATTGTAAACTGTTTTGCGCCTATATAGAATTGCCCAAAGTAAACGGTCAACGACCGTGGGCCTTGGAGTAGGAGTCGACACAGGCTCCGAACCAAGTAAATCGAACTGTGTCTCTGTGTTTCTAATTTCCGCTGCGTACTTGCTCTAAGCTTTCCGAAAGAAAAACGATTTCCGATATTCACCCCCCCCCTCTATTGGTTTTCACGATCCAACATTTTGTTCTCTGAATCTAAACCATAGTTTAACCGCCATTGCAAGAATAATATTTGCAAGCTTCCTTAATCCTAATCCTCCTTCTATTTTATGCTTACTGATATCCGCCCAAGCCACCCAATGAACTTTTTTATTGTTATCCGTGGAGCCCCAAAAGAACTTAGCAAAAATCATCTCCAAACTATGAAGAATAGAGAATGGGGGAAGGATCACTTGTAACAAATATAGAGGCATGGATGCTAACACACTCTGAATTAATAGTAAGCGTCCTCCATATGTCAACCGTGTCAAATTCCATCCCATTAGCTTTTTCCTTATCTTTTCTAGCAGGGGTTGAAAATAAATTAATTTCCGGTGTCCAGTATAAAGAGGACTCCCCAAATATTTCATAGGCCATGAACCTTCCAGAAAACCTGTCTCAGCCAGAATTAAACCCTTACGCTTATCCGATATCCTACTAGATAAATAAATCAAACTCTTCATTGCATTTACAGCTTGCCCCGAATGTTCTTCATACATATTCAAGAAATTCTTTACCAATTTTATACAGTCAATAGATCCATTCAGGAATATTATCACATCATCCGCATATGCAAGGTATGAAATCTTCATATTGCAACCTGTAAAAAATCCCAACTTAGGATTATCATAATAAAGCTTCTCTAGACCCTTGGATAAAAATTCAGAAGCAATAATGAACAAAAAAGGAGAAATAGGATCCCCTTGTCGTAGCCCTCTCTTTGATTGAAAGAAACCTGCCATCTGACCATTGATGCGAATAGAAAACCAAACTACAGAAATACATTTTTCAATCATATCTATAAAATTTTTTGAAAAAGCAAAGGCTACCATAATTCTGAATAAAAGGCTCCACTGAACTCTATCAAAAGCTTTAGCCATATCCAATTTCATTATTACATTGCCCCCTCTAACATGATGATTTAATTTGTATGTCAATTCTTGTGCTAATAATATATTGTTTGATATCAATCTGCCCTCTACAAAGCCACTTTGTGTTGGTGATATTATCTTATTCAAAATTTGCCGCAATCTATTTGCCAACAATTTAGATATAATTTTATAAGAAACATTACACAAACTGATGGGTCTGAATTCTTGCCAAGTTTGCGCATTCTCTGTCTTTAGAATTAGAGTGATAGTTGTTGCAGCCATACCTTTTGGTAATATTCCTCTCTTAAAAAAATCCAGCACTGCCTGAAAAACATCATCTTGAATGATATCCCAACATGATATATAAAATGTTGCAGAAAAACCATCCGGTCTAGCCACACTTTCTTGATTCATCTCCCACACAACCTGTTTTACTTCTTCTTTAGAAGGTAGGGGTGTTAAAGCCATATTTTCTGCTGTGTTAATCAACTCTGGTATGTAATCAAGATCTACCATGTGGCCATTAAAGGGTTCACCTGTCAATAATTACTCAAAAAATTTGACACCCGAAGCTCTAATCAATTCTGGACTCTCCAAACACTCTCCATCATCCCATATTCGAAATATTCTATTGACTATCCTTCTTGATTGCACCATATTATGAAAAAAATTTGGTATTCCTATCACCCTCCTCCATCCATTTTACTGTAGCCCTTTGCTTCCAGAAATCCTCCTCCATTTGTAAAGTTTTAAAAAGGTGAGCTTGAAACTTATTTTTGTTGACTCTATTTGTCTCCGAAGGCACACTATCAAAGAGTTTTTCTGCCTCTTTATACTGTTCTTCTACTCTTTGTATGTTGTCATGTATATTCCCAAAGACCTCCTTATTCCACGATTTCAGATGACTTTTCAACCTCTTTAATTCAATTTGCAAATTAAGCATTCCACAACTAGAGCTCGACAAGTTCCAATTTAATCTAACAGTTTGTGAGAAACCATGATGTCTTAACCACATGTTTTGGAACCTGAATGAAGACACCACTTGTTCAACAATTGGAAAAGAAATAAGCAGAGGGCAATGATCTGAGGCAGCTCTACTCAAATGCTCAACCCTAACTGAAATCCCATTACTCTGCTAAGAATTAGAGATCAAAATTCTGTCCAACCTCTTCCATAATCTATTATTTGTCCAGGTGAACCGATCACCTACAAATCCTGCATCAATCAACCCTGTTATTATCATAAAGTTATTAAAATCTTCTATAGCACCTACCCCTGTTAAAATACCAGTTGAGAGCTCTGACTCATTAGCTATTACATTAAAGTCTCCACCTACCAACCAAAGCTCCTCATTTAAGGGTCTAATAATTTCCAACTGCTCCCATAAATCATATCTATCCACTCTAGAGCATTTAGCATAAACTATTGTAACCAATATATCCAAAGGAAGCATAGTATATTTCAACTTTAAGTGAAGAAACTGATCATGATCCTTCAAAACTGTACATACAATATTCGCATCATGGGTAAACCATATTTTACCTGAGCAATTAGAAAAAACCGAAGAAAAGCCAAATCTTCTTGTAATTAAATCGCCATCAAGAGCTATCATTAGCTCCAAGATACCCAAAAAATTTAGATGATAATGATTCTTTAGATATAACAATCTCCTAAGCAAGGGAAGATTTCCTATCCCCCTAATATTCCACACAAGACCTGACATTATAATAAAGAGGAGTTAGAAAACCTTTGAGCTTGAGACTTACTTCTAGTAACCCTTTGAGGTATATCAGGAGGAGCTTTTGGTCTTGCTTTATTCAAAGGAATTTTTAAAGAAGAAGGAAAAGATGAAGATCTTTGCAGCTGTCGCACTTCCACTTGATCTGATACATCTTCTTCCATAATAGATTTTGCAATCTCAGCTTCCGTTGAGTCATTGAAATTGACTTGAAAGAGTTCTTCATCCTGAACAACTAGGTCCGGATCTTCCACAATGTGCATTTCAGCAGCTATTTTTTCTGCATCATACCTAACCTTCTGTCTATTCTCTAAGCCTGGTAAATTAGAAACTAGCAACTCAACTGATGAACTTTTTGCTGGAATTAATCCTTCGGAAGGAGGAATATCAGCTGAATTTGGAACCACCGACACAAATTGCACATTCTTCTCCTGAACAGAATTCTGCACAACCTGATCAGAACCACTGATTAGGTTCTGTTCTTCTATGATTTCATGCATATCAACCTTCCTGTTAGTCATGCCACTTGTTCCCCTTACCTTTTCCTCATCCATCTTTCCTTTCAGTTCTTGAAGCTCATTCAATTCTCCTTTTTCTTCCCCTTCCAAAGAAGCCAGAGTTTGATACTTGTTATCATTAACGAGTTGGTTGTCTATTCTATCTTTTTGTATCCAAGCATGTTTTCCATCTCTGTATTTATCTCTTTTCCTTGTAAAATTTGTGGTATCACCAATCTCCTTTCTAGCCTCCCTTCCCGACTTATCCTCTGAATCCATAGCAACCATATCATTCTTTTTCCAGGTAGGAAGAGATTGGCTTCCATTGACATAACATTCTTCAACCGAGTGCCCAAATGAAAACAAGAAGTACAATACTTGGGGCATTTCTCAAATAAGACTCTCTGCAACCTCTTTTCTTCCTCAATTCCAATCCAAAATTCATTCACCCTAGGCTTGAGCAAGTCGATTTCAACACATATTCTCGCCATGTATAGCCTTGAGCCATCAGCCGTAGCTTCGTCAATCTTTATTGGTTTCCCCACAATACGAGCGGCAGAAAATAAGCTCTTCTTGTTAAACATATGTATGGGAAAGTCTGGAAGTTGAATCCATACCGGGGCTATCGAAGATTCGGCATCATAAGAGAAATTAGGTGACCATTTGAATATACGCAGAGGAACACCACCAATGTACCAAACTCCCTGTGCCCAGATTCTTGCCATATCCGCATTGGATGTCAGATGCAGAAAGATGTGTCCCGAGCACAGCACTCGGATGTTGTAAGGGCTAGATAGCCCTAGGTTTTGAAAAGCTAGCATGATAACTGAGAAGATTGGGCGTTTGCCCGAAAATTTTCCAACTAGAGAATACCGGTAAGGATCAGCCATAGATGTCACTTCTTCCGTAGTGTAGAAGATCCCGGGCTTATCATTATAGATCATCATCTCTTTGAAATCTTCTCCGATCTCATCAAATGTCTTTTTAGATGCCCTTGGTGAAGATGGTCTCAGCGTCGCAGCGTAAGAGATTGAGGTCTCAACCATTGCTCCTTGTGGATTCAGCAAGCTCTCAGAATGTAGAACTGCATTTGATAGAGGAGGAAATGTTGAAGGATCTGGCGCCAGATGTTTGCTGACGCCGGCGGACATCGCCGCTACGGGGGGAGGCCGCGCGTGAGAAAACCAGTCGCCTTCAAAATCGCCATGTAGCAGACCTGCATCCGCGATCTCCTGCTGATATGCGCTGCAGGACCATATCAGACGACCGCCTCGATAGCCATGACGCATCGAGATGGGGGTCCATCGCCGTCCATGTGCCTTGCCCCCATTATACGCACAAGGGCGGCTTCTCCCCTATAAAAAGGGGACGCGAAAATATCCGGCCGCCTTCTGGCATCGTCGATTAGCAACGTTCGCAGACATCATTCTCGTCTTCTTCCTCTAATGACTCTCTCCCACGCGTAAGTCTTCTTCTTTGTTCTCACCTTCTTCCTTAAAAACCATGAGTAAGGAGAGCAAGAAGGATCGGGGTAAGAAGGAGACCCCAGCAGAGGGATACCAACCGAAGTGGTATGATTCCACGTCTTCTAGGGTTAGGCTGGAAACCCTCCGAGTGGTCTGTGAGGTGTTGGGACTGGGTGCATGCCGACGCGGACACGTATTGTAATTGTTACATAATTACATGCAGCGGAAACAAAAAACATGAATAATTTCCTAAATTATTCTAACACATATCCTAAGTGTTGAAAACCGAAAGTTTCAAAGGGCTTAGTTGTAAATTTTTCAAACCTGCTGGGTTTAATTGCAAAATGACAAAACAAATATAAAAAACAAATCCCCTAAAGCCCTAAAACTGCTCGCCTCATTCAATCTCCTCCCCGTTTTCGGTTTCCGCCGATCTCCCCACTCCGCCCGACGTTGCAGCCCTAGCCCCCTGCTGCCGCAGCAGTTCGCGAGCGAGAGAGCGCCGTCGCCGCCCTCTGACTTCCCCTTCCTTTCTTCTTCTTCTCCTGTCTTCTCCGGCACGCACGAGGAGAGCACCGAGTGCTACAAGTTGCGCCGTCCATTGGACTTCTTCGACCAGCGCTACTGCCACGGGTTGAAGAAGCATCATCTTGGCTTCTTGTCCTTGGTTTTTCTCTCCGGCCGAACTTAGGGTGAGGTTTTTGATTAGGGATTGTTTTGATAGAATTTCTTCCATCTTGTTCGAAATTGTTGCCACTTGCAATATTGTCATGCAGTATTCTATAAGGAGAAGAATTGTTCAGTTCTTTATTTGCTACTTTGATCTGAAGTTTAGTCTCAGATTTCTGTTAGGTTTTGCTGTTTTTCTTGTGAACAGTAGCAGGGATAATCTTTGACGCATCCATTTTAGGAGGGCAGTGGAGTGGGGATGACTGAAGCAGTTTTTTTTTATATATATTGGTGCAAAACTGTCTTCCGATTTTGGCCATGTAACTTTGATAATTTATAGGATTCTTTTAGGAATTACAAGCCACACTATAAGAATTTTTGGGGCATTCGAATGAGTCACCAGACCAGGGTTCTTGGAGAGAAAAAGATGAGCAGTGATCTTCTTAACAGGGGATATAAAGGAGAATAGTGGATAAAGAGGAAATTATTTGTGGTTTAACTAATTGATATAAATGGATGTATAATTATAATCATGCTTAATGTGGTTCAACTAGTTTATGATTATATACATAGCTAAACTTTATTCTCAATACAGGACTCTGACTTTGGACTCGATCGGTTGATCGTGAAGAGGTTATTACGGTCACGTCCTACAATTAAAAGGCGGGTACTTCTCCTTTGTGCTCTTATAGTTCCTTTACCTTAAAGCATGGCTAGTTTATGTCTTATAGGGTGCTTGACCTTGTTCTTTGTCGTTATTTAAAAATCGCCGTTGAGACTTACTCTTCGTTGATCTTTGAGTATTCCTAAATTCGTATCTGTACAGTCCTCGATTGGTTTTCTGTTCTGTAAAGTACCGCTTGTACGCGAGTACTTAGAAGTCCATTAAACACAGATAGGTTTATTTGGCATTAGAAATACCTACCTAGTAGTGTAGGTGCATAATCGTTGGTTTTCGGTTTCTGATTGGTTGTATCGATGCATGTTTTACCTGTTGGAAAGGTTGATCCCATGCCTGATGGGAAGGTAACCTTTCTTGGATTCCGACATGCTAAACCTTTTTAGCACTCGGTCTACATATGTAGACTGCGAAAGACCAAGCAACCGTTTTGATCTATCTCTATAGATTCTAATCCCAAGGATATAGGTTGCTTCTCCCAGGTCTTTCATGGAGAAAGTTTTGGACAACCAAATTTTAACTGACTGTAAGACTGATATATCGTTTCCTATAAGTAAAATGTCATCGACATATAACACTAGGAATACGACTGCACTCCCACTAACCTTCTTGTATACACAAGGTTCGTCAGGATTTTGTGAGAAATCAAACTCTTTGATTGTCTCATCAAAACGGATGTTCTAGCTCCTAGATGCTTGCTTTAGTCCATATATGGATCGTCGAAGCTTACATACTTTGGTTTTATTAACCGATGTGAAACCTTCAGGTTGTATCATGTATACATCCTCAAGCAGGTTTCCATTAAGGAAAGCTGTTTTCACATCCATTTACCATATCTCATAATCATAATGAGCTGCTATGGCCAGGAGCATCCGAATGGATTTGAGCATAGCTACTGGCGAATAGGTTTCGTCATAATCAATTCCTTGTTTCTGACGATATCCTTTTGCCACTAATCTAGCCTTAAAGGTAACAACATTACCTTCCATGTCAGTTTTCTTCTTGAAAACCCACTTGCACCCTATGGGCTTAATCCCTTCAGGCGGGTTAACCAAGTCTCATACTTGATTTTCGTACATGGAATCCATTTCCGACTTCATGGCTTCAAGTCATTTATCCCTTTCTGAATTTATCAGAACATCTTCATAACTGATAGGTTCGTCATTGTTGACGAGTAACACGTCTTTCGATTCACTTATGAGAAATTCGTATCTCTCTGGAATATTGCGTGTCCTATCAGACCTACGAAGAAGTGGTGTTATTTTGGGTTCAACTGATAGCTCATCATTATGAGTTGTTGGTTGTGGGTCTAGACTAGGTGTCTCTGTAATGTCTATTGGAGTTTCTTGAACTTCTTCAAGTTCAATGCTACTCCCACTGTTTTCTTGTAAAAGAAATTCTTTTTCCAGAAATACAGCATGCCTTGAAACAAACACCTTTTGTTCTAAGGGATGATAGAATTGGTAACCCTTCGTTTCCTTAGGGTATCCAATAAATAGACATTTATCAGACTTAACATCCAATTTGTCTGATACAGTCCGCTTTACATAAGCAGGACAACCCCATATTTTAAGGTGAGTGATGAACCCGCTAACTAGGTGTCACGAATGTGGGTCTCAAAATTTAGATATGTATAAAGCTGGAAACCCTTTTTGCAATCAAAGAATAAAAGCGTAGTAAAGGGGTCACAGGTCGTATTTTTCCTAGGGCTAGTTGAGATTGCTTGATTCGAGCTCGAGTTTATGTGTCGTTTATGAATTTTGGGTTTCAAATAAAATCTGGGTTTAGTTTCAATGAGAGATAAAGAAAACAAACTTGATTTGAAATGCAGCAATGAAACTTCTTGCTACGTAAAGGAAACAACCTTATGTGCCGAAATGATACTAAGTGCAGGAACTATACATGATTGATTTAGCTTGGAAAGCAAAACTATCAATGAAGTGATATACAAGAATAAAGGAAGAGATTTGAAACCTAAATACTGATCAATGCAGGAATAAGCTGACATAGAAGTTAATGCATAAATGATACAACAACTCCAATGCAGAAATGTACCAACAAACTCAATGCAGATTTAACATGCAAGATTTCAGAACACGAAGTCAGAAATTCAGCAATGAATCAAATGCAAAAACAAATGAGCAAACGGAGATTAATTGCGCAAAACTAATGCTCAGATAAGATTTAGAGACACTACTGTTCCATCGATACAACTTTAGAGATGATGAACCGAAACATTTCAGCCACAAATCTGAAATTGTCAAATGCAGTAATGAATTCAGAAATTCAGAAACTGAATGAAGGGATGCAGCAGCAATTCAGAGGCAGAGTCTAATAGAGTGAACTGAGCATGAAGACACTAATCCAAAATTTAGAAAAACTGAAGAAGTTCCAATGATTACTTGACACAAGACCGAAACTTGCTGAAAAGAAATCAACTAGCAGAAATGGAAGCAGGAAGAATTGATACGCAGCATGTGCAGGAAATGTAGAAATACCAAGCTGAACAAAACTCAGAAATGAAGCTAAAGGTGAAACAACTTAGATCAACTAATTTAACACACTAAATGTGAAATAAACTAAGGAATTCATAAACTAAAATGAATTTGCAGAAAAGAAAGCTGATACGCAGCTGAGCAACTGAAACACAGCCACAAATCTGATACGCATGCACTAAACCATAAAGTAAACTGAAATTGAGATAAATTGTTCTCTAGACAAGCTCCCTAGCTAACTACTTGCTGGATTGAAACACTAATTAGAGCAGATAACAATGCGGAAAGGTAAACTACAGCAGCTGAAACAAAATTGAGAAACAGAACAGACTTCAGAAATCGAAAACTACAGCCAATTCAATGAAAATTAACTAAGTAAACTAATCCTCAATCACTCCCTTAGCTCAAGTACTCCTTGTTCGTCACACAAGGGCAAGCCTCGAACCCGTAAGCTCCACAAATCACTGGGAAAACTCAATCTGCGATCAAATCCAGCTCAGCTTGCTCAAATCTGAAATTTCCATTCGAATTCCTTCAATTCAGTTGTGTCCGACTGCGCTGCAGCTTGTGGATGATCCAAGCACTCCAGGGAACCCCTCTGAACTGCTCGAGTGGATGAAATTGACGCACAACTGATCCAAAGGAAGCAAACGGCAGAGCCAACAAAACCTCACATCAACTCTGTTTCTTGGGCAAATTGAGGCTGGAAACTTCACCGAGAGACCTTCCCAATGACCTAGCACTTGATCTAAACAAAGAATTGAGGGGTCGCGCCCCTTAGATGAAGAAAAGCTGAAGAAAAATGAAGAACAACGAAGAAGGAAATGTTGCGGCGAAGAAGACGCGACACTGTTCAACCTGGGGAGAATTTGATTAAATACTAAGGAATGAACGGCTGAGATTGTTTTGGATGAATCCAACGGTCGGATCTTCTCCAATCTGGACCAAACTTTGATGATGTTGATCAAGGGTCAAGATATGCCTCGGGGTACCTCGGATCCTCCAGATTTGCAATGGATGGCCCGGATCAACCTGATCTTTGGATGGACAGTCTAGAACCCTCTGAGCTCGATCCAATAGTTGAATGATCTCTGATTTAGATAAAAATCTCAGATCTTGACCTGAGTGCTTGATCAGCCTTAACCCTAGCTCGGATCGCATCGGATGGTCCCAGATGGCTCAGATCTAGCCATTTTTGAATCGGACGACCCAGATTAATCTGAAGCTTGATCACTCGATCCGGGTCCATTTCCGACTCAAGTTTGACCCAGCCTGACCTAGGTCCATGATCCTTTCATGCCTACAAAAATAGATCAAAAATTTAGTGGCCAAATAATTCAAATGTGTAAAGATTTGCAATTAAGTCCAAAATAAAAGCAAGTCCTAGAACCTAGGGTAAATTCACAATTAAGTAAGTAAAATATGGGTCAAACTTGGATTTTAGCAACTAAAATAATCAATAAAATGATACCTATCAGTGAGTTAAATGAGGTTTCTTACTATTCCACGTCTCATATGGAGTAGTAGAGACTACCTTGGTCGGGACTCTGTTTAGTAAGTAAACAGCTGTCTTAAGCGCATAGCCCCAAAAGGATTTTGGATGAGTTGCATGATTCATCATAGATCTAACCATATCCATCAAGGTTCGGTTACGCCTCTCAGATACACCATTATGCTGTGGTGTATATGGCGGAGTCCATTGAGACTCTTGACTTAAGTATTCACCACCCCGATCTGATCGAAGTATCTTAATACTTTTGCCAAGCTGTTTCTCTACTTCACTTCTGAACTCTTTGAATTTATCAAAAGCTTCAGATTTATGTTTCATTAAGAACACATACTCGAATCGTGAGTGATCATCGATAAAGGTAATGAAGTAGCTATAACCTCCTTATGCAAGAGTTGACATTGGTCCACATACATCAGTATGTATTAGACCAAGCAATTCTCCCACTGGTTTACCTTTTCCGGAAAAGGGTAATTTGATCATCTTGCCTTTTAAGCATGATTCGCATGTATCAAATGAACTGGGTTCAAATGATTCCAGAATTCCACATCGGTGTAATTTGGTCATGCGTTTCTTACTTACATGGCCAAGACGACAATGCCACATATAGGAGTCTATATGATTATCTATTCGAGCACGTTTGTTGCTAACTTCGATATTGAAAACGTCACCGGATAAATCTAACGTGTAGATACCATTGTATAAAGTTTCGGTCCCATAAAGAACACCATTTAAAGTTATGTAACAGCAATTGTTACTAAAAGTTAAATGATAACCCTTTTCATTCAAGCATGAAATAGATACAATGTTCTTTATTAACGAAGGAACAAAATAACAATTATCTAATTCTAAGACAAGTCCAATAGGGAGCTTTAACAAATATGTTCCGATGGCAACAGCAGCAATCTTTGCTCAATTTCCAACTCGCAAATTCGCTTCTCCCTTGACGAGTCGTCTTCTATTCCTTAGACCCTGTATGTCATTACATATATGTGAGCTACACCCAGTATCAAGTACCCAGGTGGACGAGGAAATAGAGTGACATTCAATAACGAAGATACCTGAAGAGGATGGGGCATCAGATGCCTTCTTCTTCAAAGACTCAAGATAAACCTTGCAATTTCTTTGCCAGTGGCCCTCCTTGCCACAGTGATGACAAGTGCCTTTTGGTGCCTTTTCAGTCTTCTTGGCCTTTTTCTTCCTTCCCTTATTCTGTTCTTTGGGCTTCCTCTTAGAGCCTTTCTTTGAGGAACCAACTAACAGTACCGTCGTCTGATTCTACTTTACAGAAGGCTCTACAGTCTTCAGCAGGTTGAGCAACTCAAGAATGGTAGTCTCCAGCTTGTTCATCCGATAGTTCATCACAAATTGTGAGTAACTCTTGGGCAAACAATGCAGAATTAAGTCAACACTTAGTTCATGATCCATTGCAAATCCGAGTGTGCCTAATCGCTCAATGTACCCCAACATCTTCAACATAAACTGTGAGACAGAAGTGCCTTCCTGCATCTTAGAGGTGAAGAGGAGTCTGGAGACCTCGAACCTTTCGGATCTCGCCTGCTCGTCAAACAGCTCATGAAGATGGAAGATGAGGGTATGAGCATCCATATGCTCATGCTGCTTTTGCAGCTCAGGAACCATAGCGGCCAGCATGATGCAACTCACAAGTTCAGAATCGGCCACATGTTTCTGATAGGCCACTAACTGGTCTGGAGTTGCATCTTCTGGAGGATGGTTGGGAAGTTGTTCTTCAAGGACATAAGCAAGCTTTTCTGCCTTGAGGACTATCCTCAGGTTTCGAAGCCAGTCCATGAAGTTTGGCCCAGTCAGCTTATTGGTGTCCAAAATGGAACGCAAATTCAGAGAAGACATGATCAAGTGATTATCCTAGAAATACAAATTGAGCTTATGTGAGAAGCATGATAAAGAATGCATCAATATACATTAATTAAATCTTATTTATTTTTCGAATTAAATAACCCTTTTTATCAATTCGGGAGATCGTAGGAACATCTCCAAATAGGTTGATATCCAACCATAGATAAGAACAACCATGGCTAGAGTCCATCAGGTTATTCTTTGCTATGAAGGTAGGTAATTATACCGATTACATATTATACATATGTAACTATCACATTATGCTATCAACTAATTGAATGTTTGCATAAATCATTGGGTTGTTAACTCATTAACAAGTATGCAACAATATACATAGCACCCAACTGCACCTCTCTTTACCTCGACCTTGGCTGTGGCACAACAAATCGATGCTCCAAGCTTAAGGCTGACCCATTAATCAAGAAATAGTTTTAATATGGTTGGAGCTCATTCAACCTTTTAGTCAGGCTTGGATGTGTCCAACAACCAAAACTAAGGATTGACCTCTGACTCCAACTATATTAATCATAAACTAATTCCATTATTTGAACATGTTGAGGTTCAAGCCGGGCATGGATGTGTCCATCAACCCAAACGAGAAACAAAACTCTGGTTCTAACCATATTAATGGAAGGTGTGGCCTTAATATTTTGTAAGGGGTTTTGGGTCTTATCCTTTTCCTTTTAAGCACATTTATGACATATAATTATGTTATGTTCTAATGATTTCCTTAATAAAGTATGTATGCGACTTAATTTATCAAGTCTCATTAATTGAATTAGGAATCGGATTTCCTAATTCTAATTTCACACTTTATTCAAGGAATTGTTTTGGGAAATAATTTCCTAAATTGTTATAATCAATTTCGGAAATAATATGTTTAAGACTTTGATTTCTCTAAATCAAATCTTATTAAATTAAGAGACAGATTCCCTTAATTCAACCACATATTATTTTCATGAAAATCTTATTTAAGGAAATAAACTCTATAGGATATAATTTTTCCTAATTAATTTTGGAGACAACAATATGTAAGAGCATCACCTCATAAATCAAATAAGGAAATTATCGTTTGAGAATCACCTCAAAAACTTCTAAGATTTGATCACATATTTTATTTATGGATAATTAATTACAACAAATTATTTACTTTGGGTGGCTCCCCGAGGCACTCCCCAAAGAAAAGAAATTTGTTGTAAATCTAATTTGGCCTGCTCCCCGAGGCATACCAAATTAAACTTGACAATTAAAGAACTTGTTAATAATATAATTTGGATGGCTCCCCGAGGCCTACCCAAATCAATTTTAACAATTCATATTCAAAATAGGAAATTAAATTATAACAACTAACTTTAATTTGGGTGGCTCCCCGAGGCACTCCCCAAAGTAAAGAATTTTGTTAATAATTTAAAAACCAATTTGAATTTAATTGTCAATTAATGTTTCCATAAAATGTCTAGACTTTCATGAAAAGAAAATGCCCAAAATTACGAGCTTTCCATAAATGGAAAGTTTCCAAAATTAAATGGTTTTCAGAATTATTGTAAGTTTCTGGTACAAAGAAAACTTACGTATTTTCAAAATTAGAAAATTTCCAAAATTAGGAAATTTCCAAAATTGGAAAGTTTCCAAAAATGAAAAGTTTTCACAATTATCATAAAATTTCAGAAACAGAGATATTTCAAAAGTTTGCGAAATTTCATGAGGATTTCCAAACTTTGAAATTCCTAAATCTAAAATTTACCATAATTGGAAAGTTTGCATAATTGAAAAAATTTCCAAAATTAAGATCATGACAAAGTTTTCCGCAAAATAATTATATGATTATGTCGAACACTAACCGGCTCTGATACCACTGTTGGGACCGGGTGCATGCCGACGCGGACACGTATTGTAATTGTTACATAATTACATGCAGCGGAAACAAAAAACATGAATAATTTCCTAAATTATTCTAACACATATCCTAAGCATGCAATGTGTTCACATAATCGTAATATAAAATTTTTGCAGAAAAGGAAATTACTCTACGAATTACCTTGCGTAACTTGGAAGAAGGGACGAGATCCAACCATTAGCGTCCCTTGAAAGCTCCGCCTCTATTCGTATCCACACCGAGTATCGTCGGGATGACTTCGCTAAGCCACGAGTTTCGTGTTCACGAGAACTACTAGATTCTCCGTGAACACGACGAAAATCGAGAGAGTAATCAAATCGAAATACTCACCACCAAGGTTGGCCGAAGAGGAAGATCGTCGCAAGGAAGAACTTTGTCGCCTTGATGCTTCTCCTTGTGCTCACGGCAAGAAGAAAGAAGGAAGGCCTATGGCCGGCCAAGAGAGAGGGAGAGAAGAAGAGGAGAGAGCCCAAGCAATTCTTGGATGGATCCCCTTCTATGGCACCCCGTGGGTCCTCTATATAGGGAGAGGTTTCTTAATTCCCAAGCAAACCTCTCCTTGATTATGGAATAATTTCTCAATCAATCCATAATCAAGGCTCTCATGATCAAGCTTCTTCTTCTTGATTATGGAATAATTTCTTAATCAATCCATAATCAAGGCTCTCTTTCTTTTGGCATGATTATACAAAATTTATAAAACAAACCAACCATTGGTTCATTATAAAAATATATATATATAAAATTTATATAACCTTTTATAAAATAAACCAACCTTTGGTCTATTTTATAAAACAAACCAAAATAGCCTTATCCTCTTATGGTGGTGGTCAGCCATGACAAGAAGAGAGGAGGCCCCCTCCTTGGCCGGCCCATCTAACCCCAATTGGATCAAATCCCTTAATGAATTAAACTTATTTAATTCACCCATTAAGTCTATAAAAGACTTTGCCATTCTATGCTTTCGATGCGTCTGAAATAAATTCAGTTTTGACTATTGTTTGAACTTACCAAAAATAGTCTATCTTGATTGGAGAATCCAATTCTCAACTCGTTTTAAATCCTTCAAATTACTCGTTATGCGTGTGACCAAATAGGCTTTCAATTTATGTTGGTCGTCCATAATTAACTAATTAATTATAGAACGATAATGAGTGGCACCTAGTAGTACATCATGATCCCCAATTAATTGAAAGATCGACGGTTGACCTCAGAAATGATTCTGAAATCCTTCAGCAGCTATAATGAATCGTGCCCCATTCCCTTCACCATCTTATACCCACTTGGTTCAGGACATGGTCTATGCGTGTCAGTCCCCACTAGGCTGACTACGTCACACCTAGCCCAAGTAACGTTTCCTCGTCCTATGGATTCTAATTACTCTCATGTATTTAAGAGATTCATACTCTGAACATGTCATGCTCTGGCCAGAGGCTTCGAGTAACAATCTGACGATAGGCCTCGGGTATACATCTCCTCGCAAGGAGTGGTGAATCCTTTGTAGGCTGTTCAAACATCTTCGGGCACTTCGGCTTATACCCAATCATCCTGGGTCCACACCTCCTTGGAGATGCTTGCTTAAGATGTCAAAGTATAAGTCTCCATGACCAAGATGACTTGAACACCGCAAGTCAAAGGAACATCGCACTTAAGCTGCAGTAAGAACTTCACTGACATATCTATATGTAGACTACCATATGAAGTTTTACAGCCAGTCACTCCAATGAACTAGTTCCCTTAACTAGCATTCATGTTTATCTCCGGACATCTCCATGTCACCAGCCAGTGAGAATCAGCTAATTAGAGAATAACTCATGCTAGTCTCAATAGAATTGATAGTGTCCGTATTTATCAATTCATCGACTAGGGAAAATTTCAATACTTCACAATTGCACATGTAGAGATAATCACTAGTTGTGAATTCATCACAAATTCTCTCATGCTGTGAATTGTATTGCAGATATTCAGTAAATGAGCTTAAGATCTTAATCAAATAATCATGTATACTCAAATAGTGAATATTCATTTATTAAAAATAAATGATTACAATCATAAGGCGATTGCCTTAGGACACTTCTCTCATGTCACTAACATGAGGCCTACGGCATCCCGGACGAGATGGAGGTAGAAGTTCCTAGGGTGGACCAATCACTCGTAGAACCTCCCTTAAACTTCTTTACCTTCTTCCTAGGGCAGGTAAAGTTAGAGCTTCATATCCCTCTCTCCCCTATCTTCATGAGTATCTCCTCCTACTTTGACATTCCTATCCACCAGATGGCTCCCAACGCCTTCGCCCAATTGGGGGGGGGGGGGTGTTTATCATCTTCAAGCTCTTTGACATTCCTCTAACCCCCCGTTTCTTCCATTTTTCTTTGTTTCGACTGGCTCGCGAGGGGCATTTAGCTTTACGGTGCACCCTAGCCATAGGTTCTTAGGAGGGTTTCCTTCTTCCCACAAGGGATGGAAAGAGCGGTTCTTCTTCATTCGACTGTCCCAAAGTCCCTTCAGCCCCAGTCGCTGGAGGGAAATCCTGCCTACCTCTTCGGAGCTAGGGGACTTCCAACAGGACCTAGGCTACCAGCGGGCTAGGAGCCTCCTGTCGGGCATGCAGTTTAGTGGCCCGGGTTTGGTGCATAGTGATGAACTCATGTACCAAATGGGCCTCAGCCCTAAAGTCACCAGCATCTGCCCCAACCTTGGTAAGTTTGTCTTTTGTATAAATGTTTGTTAATTCTAACTGATGTTCCATTGCTTGTTTATTACAGAGGATATCATGTTATCGAGGGCGATGAATCGGCTCATCAAGTGGGATGAAGCCAATAAGCAGACCTTGGACCCTCCTTTGGCCCTTCTCACCGCACTAGCTGACTCGGCCGAGGCCTCGGAGGAGGCTACGGAGTCGTCCGGCGAGCACGCAACGCCACAGTAAATAAAGGCACTAGCCGTGCTTGAGTCGGCTACAGACCAAGGGGCTCCGGAGCCTCCTAGCACCCAGGAGGCTGACCTACCTCTCATCATCATCGAGACAGGAAAATATAAGGAAAAGCCGACGCCTCCAGCCGACATCCTACCACCGAGATCCTCAGGGAGATCAAAGACGAAACGCCTCGAAAAGAACTCATCGAAATGGAAGAGGTTGAAATGCTTTGACCCCAGCAAACTCCCCTCCATCCCTGAGGAGGGTATACCAATACCTGATGATGAGGACACCATCCCCTTGTCGCAGCATTTCAAGTAGACAGCCACTTCAATGACAGGAGGTCAGACCATCAGCACATCCACGACTGACTCCACCGACCCTTTCAAAGGCAAGTGGGTGGTGCCTACCAAACCTCGCATGAAGCTTGACCACCAACGCAAGAAGCTTCAAGCGTCATTGGAGGCAGCTTCGCAATCCTTCCCCCCGGTGTAGTTCAAGGAAGTCCCTGCCAAGGGTTGTTCTTCCGGGGGGGTCTCTAGCTCCGACGAGGATGTCTCTGGCCCTTCAACTACACCTCCTGGAGCGCCTACGATCCAGCTTCTCCCTCAGGCGAGAGACTCCTCTCCCTCATATAGCCGAGGAGACGCCCCGAGGAGCCACGGAGTCTTGGGAGGGGATGTCGTGTGCACTTCGGCTGGGCCTCTAACCAACCTCCACGAGTCCCTCTTGAAGGTAAGGGCTCCTACTTTCTTAGGATCCTTTAATTCATGTTTCTAACACCTCTGTACTGTGACAGGCTACTCAAGACTGCTTTACTGTCAGTCGCCACTTATATTCCTGGCGGGAGGTTGAGTCCCTGACATGTAGGGCTCTTAAGGTGGAGGCAGAGGCCGACCATGCCATCGAGGGGGTCTCCTACAAGCAGAGGTCAGCAAAGCCCTCCGGGTGAAAGTGGAGTATCAGCTGGAGACTCTGTTGGCCTTAGAGTCAGCCCTACACGGTTCTCGTCATAGAGAGCGGTTGATGTCCGAGTGGGCAGTGACCCTTTCGAACGACATGCGCACCCTGACTGAAGAGCGGGATCAGCTTTAGGCCAAGGAGAAGAAGCTGTCCGAGGACATCCAACTTCTGGAGTCGTCCACAGCATCACTGAACGATCAGATACATGAGCAAGCCAACCAGCTGGCCCAGAAAGAAAACATGGTGAAGGTTGCGGTTGCTCACATGACCGACCTCCAGGAGGATGTTGCCCGGGTCCGGTCAAAAGCTTTGGCCACCTCAAAGAGGCTTAAGGAGGCCTTGGAAGAAAAAGACAAAATGTCCTCTAAGGTGGCTCAGCTGAGAACTGCCAAGGAGTAAGCCGAGGCCGAACTACAAAACCTCAAGGCTGAAGAGGTGTCCCGACCAAGAGAGACCGAGGCAGAGTTCAAGGCCCGATTCCTGGAGTCTGATGAGTTCGGCGATATCCTGGCGGCACAGGTCCTGAAGCACCTAAAGCAGGGTTCAACGGTGCCGCCAACCAACTCCAGAAGGCCCAACTACTGCAGTCAGACGCCGACTTGAGTTTTATGAGTGTCAGCCAAGTTTGGGAGGAGCTCCCTCCTAAAGATAAGGAGTTGTAGGAGCTTTTCCCATACTCGTGTTATATATTTGTTTTCCTTTATTCCCTGAATTTGTAATGTACTCATCTGCTTGGAATGAAAGGAATTTTGCATATTTTTGTCTTAGTCTTCTTGTAGATATTTTTCTCTGAAATGTTCGTCTATCTTCCCACATTTCCTTTTATTTTGTGAGTGAGAGAGGGCATATTCGTGCCTGAATGACTTGCATTCATATTCTGAGCTGGCTTTCCTACACTTCAAGTGAAGGGCTCATAGGTTGTTGCCATAAGGAGTCACCTTCTACCCCCACGATCATAGGAGAGACCGAGACCATAAAGGACAGCTAGAACAATGGAGCAGGATCCTTTACTCGGCTTAATAATTGTACCCTTTGTGCTAGGCGTTCCTTTGTCTCCACTGTCTGATGGTGCTCCTTTGTATTTGGTCACCAAGGTGCAAGTTTACCTCTCCCTCTATATCTCGACAAACCCTCCTTAGGTTCGCAGTTCTAGGTGGTGGAGGTATCTTAACCCCCTGGTCGAGCCTTCACAGCCCCATGACTAATCCTTCTCCCTTTGGGCATCCGCAGCATCACGAGGTAGTAAGGTTTTATCAGCTCCTGGTCAGGCATCCGCAGCACCACTACCAGGCCTACTTACCTCGGGCATCCACAGAATCGTGAGGTAGTAGAGTTTTAGCAGCTCCTGGTTGAGCATCCGCAACACCACGATCAGACCTACTCACCTCGGGCATCTGCTGCACCGCGAGGTAGTAGGGTTTTATTAGCTATTGGTCGGGCATCCGCAACATCATGACCAGACCTACTCACCTCGGGCATCCGCAATACTGTGAGGTAGTAGGGTTTTCAGCTCCTGGTCGGGCATCCGTAGCACTACGAGCAGGCTTACTCACCTGCGGCATCCGCAGCACCGCGAGGTAGTAGGGTTTTAGCAGCTCCTGGTCGGGCATTCGCAGCACCACGACCAGGCCTACTCATCTCGGGCATCTGCAACACCGCGAGGTAGTAGGGTTTTAGCAACTCTTGGTCGGGCATCCGCAGTACCACGACCAGACCTACTCACCTCGAGCATCCGCAACACCGTGAGGTAGTAGGATTTAATCAGCTCCTGGTCGGGCATCCACAGCACCACAACCAAGTCTACTTACCTCGGGCATCCGCAGCACCGCGAGGTACTAGGGTTTTATGCAGGCAAGTACTCGAGATCCTTTAAGAGACATCTCATTTGCGTCTTTGATTACTGAAACTGCAACACAGTGCTAACAAGAATACAAATACATTTGGACACCTCAAAATCTCATTGAGTATGATAGTATCGGAGATGATTGGCATGTCATGGTCTCTCCAACCCCTTGCCATTGTCATCCTCCAGATAATAGATGCCTCCTGTGAGCTTTTTTGTGACGATGTAGGGTACATCCCATTGTGGATCCAGCTTTTCAGGATCACCAACAGGCTTGATCCTCTTCCACACTTTGTCTCCGACTTGAAAGCTATGGACAATCATGCGGCGGTTGTACGCTTGTTGGATACACTGTCTGTATGCTAGCAACCAAGCGGTTGCTTTGTCTCGCACCTCTGCCACCAGGTCCAGTTCGATCAGCCTCTCTTGATTATTGTTCTCTTTATTATAGTGTTGTCATCGGACAGACTCCTCGCCGACTTCCACCGGGATCACGGTCTCAGCTCCATACACCAACTGAAAAGGACTTTGATTTGTTCCTTCTCGTGGAGTGGTATGGTAGGACCACAGAATACTGGGAAGCTCTTCACTATCTCCGACATGTTCTAGCTTTATCTTAAGTCCTCTGAGGATTTCCTGGTTAACGACCACGGCTTGGCCATTACCATGAGGGTATGCGACTGACGTGAAGGCTAGGCGAATACCCAACCCCTCGCACCATTCTTTGAGTTTGCGCCCCGCAAACTGCCTTCCATTATCAAACACCAGCTTGTGAAGGATGTCGTATCTACAGACAATATTCTTCCATAGGATCTTCATCACCGCGGCCTCTGTGATGGGAGTCAGAGGCTCAACTTCCACCAATTTGGAAAAATAGTCCACGAGAATTAGAAGGAACTTCTTTTGCTGAGGTCCGATCGGAAACGGACCCACAATGTCCATTCCCCATTGATCGAATGGGAAAGACACTATGGAGACTCAAAGGCTCGATCAGTCGATGAGTAACATGTTGATGTCTATGGCAGGCCTCGCATCCGACCATGAATTTGTGAGCGTCACCCTGCAGAGTAGGACAAAAGTACCCTGTTAGGATAATCTTCTTAGACAGAAACCTTCCCCTAATGTGGCTTCCGCAAATGCCTTCTTGCACTTCTCGCATCACATAGTTGTCCTCCTTTGGCCCGACACATTTGAGGAGTGTGTTGGAAATGGGATGGCTAGAGAGGGGGGGTGAATATAACCAATCAATGCAACCTTTGGCACTTAACAAGTTTCTGCAACTTAGAAATCAGTAGCACAGCGGAAAGAATAGAAAACAAGGTGTGCAGAAAACTAACACACGAACAAACCAAACACAGCTAGCAAGATCGCTAACAAGGAGGATTTACAAGGTTTGGGGATAACTTGCCCCTACTCCTTGGCGTGCCCTTAAGGTGGGCGATCCCTTGATCGTCGGCAGATCAAGCCCCGGTGATCACCGGATAAAAAGCAACCTCCTTCTCGGTGGAGTAACCTCTCCACAGTGTTTCAATCACAGATAAAGTTTAAGCACAAAGAAACAACAAGAAGGATCTTACTCAAACACTTATCAAGGACAAGAACGCAGCAAGCTTCCCTGAGCTCCACCCAGTGGCGATCTCACGCAAGAACCCTTCTTCGTGTCTTCCCACTGTCGGACTCCAAGCTTCTTGTTCTCTCCTTCAAGCGCTCAAGTAATGGATGATTGCTTCTCAATCGCTTGCTCAGAATGATGGAAACTTCAAGAACACAGCAAGCAGTTGTGGAGCACTCAAGGCGGCAAGAACTCAAACACAAGCTGTAGAACTCTGCTTCACCGAAGCTATCTCTCATCCCTTTTGTTTCTCCACTAAGCATCAAGTGACCTCATCTCCAGCAGCCTCCAGCTGCCTCACTGCCAACGCCAGCTACCACTGAACCCTTACTGAACTTCCTGAGCTCCCTCAGCCAAGCTTCAGTCAGCGGCTTCAGTCCTGCAGCTCCAGCCGTTGCAACCTGAGATGAGAAATGGACAAACCTACTCCAAGGAAAGCCTCCATTGACTTCTCCTTGAGTGTTTGAATCCTCCCCTGTCACCTGCAGCTTAATCAGACTGTTAGAGCAGTATATCACACAGTAAATCAAATATCAGAGGCAAACAGCAGCGAATCGGATACGGTCAGACGCGATCAGAGCGTCTGACAGTGCAATTTAAATTAAAGTGATCAGTCACCCGACCGATCAGAGTGACTCCTGATCGGTCACCAGACCGATCAGGCTGGGTCCAGACCGATCAGGCTCCGTCCTGATCGGTCCCCAACGCTCAATTAGAAATCGCGATTTCTTTGTAGCTTCTCCTGGATCGATCACCAGACCGATCCCAGGTTGTGGATCGTTCACTCGACCGATCCACCCCTTTCTGGAGCGATTTCTGAGCTTCGCAGTCCAGACCTCCTGATCGGTCACCGGACCGATCAGGCAGCCTTCTGATCGGTCACCGGACCGATTAGAACATGACCAGACCGATCAGGCTCCGTCCTGATCGATCATAGAGAGGAACCTGCGACGCTTGATCGTTCTCTGGAACGATCTGCACAGTGATCCTGATCAGTCACCAGACCGATCAGGTGCAGATCAGCAGGGGAACTCAACCTCACTGATTGCTCCCTGATCGGTCACCAGACCGATCAGGAGCCAAACAGTGGGTGAAACACGTACTCCCTGATCGGTCACCGGATCGATCAGGAGCAGCACAGTAGGTTCCCAACCTCACTGTGTCCTCCCTGATCGGTCACCAGACCGATCAGTCATTGCTGGATCGGTCACCTGACCGATCCACAATGGAGCAGCGTGCCAGATTCCCTGATCGGTCACCAGACCGATTTAGGGACTCAAACTTAGCCCTCCAAGCTATGTTTCCACCCACCTTAGCCCTCCAAGCTAAGGATTTTTCCATCTAACTCTCCAAGTTGGGAATTTGCACCTAACCCTCCAAGTTAGGACTTTTCACCTAGCCCTCCAAGCTAGGACTTTTCACCTAGCCCTCCAAGCTAGGACTTTTCACCCAACCCTTCCGAGTTAGAACATCATCCAACCTAGCCCTCCAAGCTAGGCACCTGACCCTCCAAGCCAGGACTTTTCACCTAATTCTCCAGGATGGGAATTTGCACCTAACCCTCCAAGTTAGGACTTTTCACCTAGCCCTCCAAGCTAGGACTTTTCACCCAACCCTTCCGAATTAGGACTTTTCCAACACCTAGCCCTCCAAGCTAGGATTTTTCACACCTAACCCTCCAGGTTAGGATTTCCCATATCATGTCTAATCCTCGATCAGGACTTAATCATAATCATCAACCTAAACTTAAATCGGTGTCAACATCAAAACAACAATCAGGGCCAGACTGCATCAACAATCTCCCCCTTTTTGTTGTTTGACAACCCGATCTAAGTTTAGGGATTCTCAATCCATTTCCTCAAATCCAGAATCATAGGGGAATCAGGATCCTCTCCCTACAACATGATCAACCTAAACTTAACCAACCAACACTCTCCCCCTTTGTCGAACACCGAAAAGGGGCTAGAAGGGCTGATAAGTTTAAACCATACTCCCCCTCAACCCTAGGGGTATCTCAAATCAACAAGAATATGATTGACTATTGATAAGCATACGATCACATATGGCAAAAAGATATCAAATGGCTAAATAGGCATATGTGTCATATGAGCATGGTAGCATAGACATGAACATAACTATGGATCAAATATGCAGATAATATAGCATAGCATCAACAAGAAGTAGGATAAAACATGCATCAGCATCATAAAGAGCAGGTCATAAAATATCCTAAGACATAACACGATGCAAGTCACAGACATAGAAATCCAGAGACGTGTGGCACAAAGCCACACTAAGCAAGTCAAGGGCATACAGCCCAAAAGTCAAACAGGTCGAGTACACAAATCATGAAAGAGGCAACAAACATCCAAGCTCAACGATCAGCGGGGGGGGGGGGGGGGGGGGGTCGTCATCGTGCATAAGATCATCCATCGTGGTATCAGTAGGAGCAAAGGACCCTGGTGCAGTACTCGAAGAAGGTGCACCTCCTGGAAATGTGTGGTTGCGCCACTCATCATACCATGTCTGCTGGAGGGCACGGGTCCCAGAGACGTTGGTCTCAATCGCTGTCAATCTGCGCTTAATCGAGCTGAACCGTGACCGGGCCTCCTCGCAGTAAGCCTCTCTCAACTGAAAATCCTGCTGGAAGGTCTGATCCAGCTCCGCGATCTGCCAGCGAAGATCTGGCTTGGGCTCATCGTCATACTCAGCGTCAGCAGCAGGAGCCTCATGTGGTGCAGCAGCCTCGGGTGGTGCCTGAAAATGTGATGCTCCACCAGGAAGATCACCAAGTCCGCGCCCATCCTTCCACACCAAAGCCCCATCTCGCTCACGAATGATAATCCCAGACTTTGCAAAAGCTCGCCGACCCAACCGACAATCTTGCTTAACCATGGGCACGGTCCTGCCCTTGGTGACATCAACACCAACTGACATAAGCCAATCAATGATGATATAACCTAAAGGCATATAAACCGTGCGACGGCTAGGCTCACGGTAGGATAGGATAGACTGAAAAATGCTCTCCATGATATCAAAGTCCATCCGGCGATGCATGCCGTAGAGCATGAGGCAGTGGTAGGGTCGGATCTCGGCCAAAGGCTTTGAAGTAATGGGTAAGATGCAATTAGTGATGATCTTGAAAAGGACGTAGTCAGCTGGAGCAAGTCGAAGGGCTGCAAAAGTAGGAAAAACTGGACATAACTCATCAAGCCCGGCGGGGCGAGGATGACCAAAGAAGTGCTGATAGATAGAGTCGGGGGTAACATCTACGAACGGTGCTAGCAGAGGATCAGGGAGCTCGGGATAGATTGAATAGAGGTTAGGTGATCGTCGACCACCTAAGTACTCTGCTAAAATCTCATATGAAAAATCGAGGTTCATCTTCCCGACACGAGTAGTGAACTCGAAACCCCCTTGAGGACCTTGTTGTAGGTTGTTGTAGAATTCAGAGACTAGGTCGTAATTTATGGTCCGTTCCAAGGAAAGAAGAAAACCCAGATTGTAGTAAGTGACAATCTCCATGACAGAGGGGCAGTACTCAGTTAGGAAGGGAACATCAATGGATCGACAGGGTAATAGTTTGAAGGTCCTTGCTTGAAAGGCCTGTTCACAGGCCGCATTTGGGAACCGGGAGCTAGAAGAAGGTTGTGGCCTTCTGGAAGGGGCAGAGAAGGAAGGGGCATTCCCCCTCGAGCTGCCCTTAGCAGCTTCCTTGCCCTTGGAAGACTTCCTAAAGGATCGAATTGATCATGGCACAGAATGGAATCAATTTGGACAATGTTGAGACAAATAAAGGTCGAATCACACAAAGTCAAGATTTGATCATACAAGGAAAGACCCAATCAGATAATACAACCAAGACATAATGATCAAGAGACACATTTGAATTAAGGTTTGATCATAGACATAAGGTGAGAAAATGAGATCACGGCCAAGATCATAGAGTCACGGTACAACAGCAAGAACAAGAGCAAAACCAAAATATGATTAGCTTCACAATATAATCCATGACATGATTCGAAAGGAGAAGTTAAGGCAAAACTCACTTTGGTGCCATTGGTGTCGTTCTTGGAAGTTGAGAGGAAGAAAATGTGCGCAGGAAGAGACTCCCGGCGCAAGAACTGGTCGGAAGATCTTTCCGCGAGAGAGGGACGTCACGGGACTCGGAAGATCTCCTTAGAACCGCAAGAGCACACTCACAAGAGGAAGGGGAAAGCATTGAGGAGTTTTAGCACGAAGCAAAGGATGCGCGAGTGGGAGGTTTCGGTGCTGGGGTTCGGCAGATAAGAGGTTTCCGCGAAGTTAATCGGTTGGTGGATCGGTCTACCAACCAGAATTTAATGCATCTGAACGGATCACCGTTCGATCTGATCGCACCCAGACCGATCAAGCTACAGCCTGATCGGACTGACCGGATCCTGATCGGTCGGGTGACCGATCAGACGCACTCCTGATCGGTCGATTGACCGATCAGGACACGAACAGTAGGGTCCGGAGGAAACTTCTGAGCTCCCTGATCGGTCTGTGGACCGATCACCATAGGGTGCCAGATCAGTCCGGGGACCGATCCAGGCTAGCTCAGTACACTTGGTCAGATTTCGGACAATCACTGCTTCCTCTTTGATCGGTCAGTGGACCGATCGTCAGAGGATAAAGCCTGATCGGTCCGGGGACCGGTCAACCCTAGGCCTGATCGGTCCGGTGACCGATCAGGGTTCCTGATACGATCTGAATTGCCCTGAAATATTCAGTTTCAGGATTTCTGAATCACTCCAAGAAGATCTGATGAAGTTTATCGAACTTGGACATGATCTCATGACTAAATTGATCCCTGAGCAAGGATCAAAGGTCCTTATAGGTTCAACAATCACTTTGACCCATCCAAATGGAATCAAACTCAATCAACAATCATTCAAGCAATTTCAATTAAGTTTGTATCAAATTCGGGTTTCCAATCAAGTTTCCTTGATTGGAATGTCCAAGTATGATCATGGAGCCAAATACACATATGTTATGCATTGGTTTTCCCCATACTTGGTCACCACCGTGATTATTATCTCGTCAACTTGATTTCTCAAGGGATGCATTGACATTTTGAGAAATTGAGTTGATCCTAACATCTCACCCCATTTCTAGCAAACAAAACGTTTTGGTAAACCTTATAATTTGTGTGAGATGTCCCCAAAGTTACCCAATTGTTCCCCAACAATTTGAAATAATCATGGAGGGTTTGAATGCAAATAGAAAAACTATGAAGCGCGACACATTCCCAACTCCCTTCTTAGAAAACTAAATTCATTTTCCGGGAGTGGTTTAGTGAAAATGTCGGCTAGGTTTGATTTGGACTCTACATGAGAGAGTACAATATCTCCCCTAGCTACATGATCCCTAATGAAGTGGTGTCTTACTTCAATGTGTTTGGTCCTAGAGTGATGGACTGGATTCTTGGTTAGGTTAATTGTGCTAATGTTATCACATAATACTTGCACACCTTTGTAACTCAGTCCATAGTCCTCTAGAGTATGAATCATCCACAACAATTGTGATACACTCTCTCCCATGGCGATATATTCTACCTCGGTAGTGGAAAGAGCAACACAATGTTGCTTCCGACTCGACCAACTTACTAAGGACGAACCTAAGAATTGGCAACCCCCACTAGTGCTTTTCCGGTCCAACTTACATCCAGCGTAGTCGGAATCCGTATAGCCAATTAAGTCAAAAGATTCGGTACGAGGGTACCATAGACCGACTCTAATTGTGCCCTTGAGATATCTCAAAATTCGCTTAACAGCAATTAAGTGAGATTCCTTGGCACAAACTTGATACCTAGCGCACATACCCACAGCAAAAAGGATATCTGGTCGACTAGCTGTGAGGTATAGCAAACTACCTATCATGCTTCGATATTGAGTTAAATCAACAGGTTTACCACTCTCATCATTGTCTAGTCTCGTGTTTGTAGCCATGGGAGTAGTTACCTCTTTTGAATCACTCATGTTAAATTTTCGAAGCATTTCTTGTGTATACTTGGATTGGTGCACATGGATATCATCGCGAGTTTGCTTGATTTCAAGTCCAAGGAAGAAAGTCAACTCTCCCACTAGACTCATTTCAAACTCATTCTCCATGTGTCCAATGAACTCATTCAAATAGCCCTTATTATTTGAGCCACAAATTATGTCATCGACA